>OZ022252.1:2045977-2071782 GCA_963978915.1 Caenorhabditis parvicauda
GTAAATGTAGTTGCAAAGTGTATCGATAGGGTAGATCAAATTTCAGTTACTGTAGTTTTAAAAAAACGTCACTTTTTTCATCCCAGATTCACAAAAAATCGCAAAGCTACGCGTTTAAAAAAGAGCTGATTGATCATCATGAGATCTTCCGAGTAAAGTTATGAAATGTTTAAAAAAAAACATAATTCGAAAATGATATTTCGAGATTTTCAGAACAAAGAATCTGGAAAACGAAAACGTAACTAGCACTATGGTAGTACAAAAATTCTTGAAAACGTAACTAAGCACTATGATACAGTGTGTATAAAAAAAACGTCATGTTGTGGGTTTCTGCTGATTTTCCACGTATTTTTGAGAATGACAATAACTTCTGAAACAAAAGTTTTGAGTCACATTCAGACACACATTTTCTGTGAATTTCAACCAAATCCGTCCACGAGCTCTCGAGTTATGTCTATGGAACGAAAATGGACCTGTATAAAAATAACGTCATGTTCACTAAAAACCGATATAACAAAAACAGAACACTGAGAAATTCTGTTTTTCTTGATGAACAATCATTTTAAAAATTCTTCAAATAAAAAAATGATGTTTCGGAGAGGTTTACAAAAATTTACAAGCCTGGAGAGCAGAAACTGTCATTTTTTGCTCCAAAGAGCCATATGAGCTTCTTTCAGCTGATAGACTATTCAATTTTGTCACAAACTGATGCGAACATGTAACTCTACAGTTTTTATGATGTTACACATCACCACAACGTTCCTTTCATTCTAGAAAATCAATATTCTCATCCGCATACTGTACTTTTCTCACTTGGCACGTGTTCATCGGGCCATAGTCTAGCCCGAAAGTGAAATTTCTTTGGGTAAAACACTGGAAAGGTAAGAAGAGGCTCTCTTCAAAAAATTTTTCATGTTTTCATCGTTCACAGCTCTTCAACAAGCATTGAATAACGGAGAAAAGAATAACCATGCGAGTTTCAGCGTCTTTCAAGCCATTTTTGACGGTTCAATATTAAACCTCTAATAAAATGCTTATCAAAATGCTGTGATCAGTGAAAACATAAAATATTGTTTGAAAAGAGCCTCTTCTTACCTTTCCAATGTTCTGCCCAAAGAAATTTCACTTTCGGGCTAGACTATGACCTGATGAACCCATGCCAAGTGAGGAAAGTACAGTATGCGGATGATAATATTGATTTTCAAGAATGAACGGCAGGTTGTGGTGATGTGTAACATCATAAAAACTGTAAAGTTACATGTTCGCATCAGTTTGTGACAAAATTGAATAGTCTATCAGCTGAAAGAAGCTCATATGGCTCTTTGGAGCAAAAAATGACAGTTTCTGCTCTCCAGGCTTGTAAAGTTTTGTAAACCTTTCCGAAACATCATTTTTTATTCGAAGTATCTGTAAAATGATTATTCATTAAGAAAAACTGAATTTCTCAGTGTTCTGTTTTTGTTATCTCGGTTTTTAGTGAACATGACGTTATTTTTATACAGGTCCATTTTCGTTCCATAGACATAACTCGAGAGCTCGTGGATGGATTTGGTTGAAATTCACAGAAAATGTGTGTCTGAATGTGACTAAAAACTTTTGTTTCAGAAGTTATTGTCATTCTCAAAAATACGTGGAAAATCAGCAAAAACCCACAACAGGACGTTTTTTTTATACACACTGTAGTACCAACATTTTTCGGAAAGGTATCTTCAAAGTCAAAAGTTAGTTATTATGTGAGAAAGTGACTTGAACGATCGTTCTGAATCGGATACTAGTGATTTTTAGCGCATACCACTTAATTTTGCCAAAAAATGATATTCATAAACACTTTTTCGCTATTTCAAAACACTTGTTTTTTAAAAATAAATTCCATTACTATTTCCATCTACCTTGTGAAAAAAAAACAAAAAAAAAGATAAAATAAAAAAATTAAAAGTAAAAATTGTTAGTCATGGGTTACTGTAGCGGGTAGATCAAATGTTTTTATTTTCGTTTGCGTCATCTCATTGAGCAATTTCTTGATTTTTATTCGTTTTCTTGTTTTACTTTTGAAGTTCAATGGAATTAAATGTATATTTCATACTGTTACGTTGAACTCTCGCAGTTATGACCATCCCCATCTTGCTTAACCTACATTACCGCACCACTTTAAAAATCAAAACTTTTTAACATCAAAACAAAGGGTTCTTCATCATTATAGGGTTCTTTTCTTTCATAATGTCATTTTTTAACTCTTTTTCTGTACGAAAAAGAACTAAAAAATATTAGTGAGTCCGAGTCCGAATTTCATTCTCTCTGCCTTTTTTATCCCAGAGTCACAAAACGTAACGGAAAAATGTTTGAAGTAGGTAGGTAGACCCAGCCTTGCGAACCTATACAATATTTCTTCGTTTTTTGGACATTTGGCACTCCCAATTTTCAACTTTCGTTCAGAAAAGATTCAGTTCCGTGCAACTTTGGTATTACCTATTCTCAGTCACATGGTCATCCGGTTATGTTTTTCTGTGAGCTCCTTATTGCACTACTGTTAACGCAGCTGCACATAGCTTCCTCTACCTGTAAAAAAAAGTATGGCCTCCGTAAATCGGATACTTAGTACCGTAGCAGTTTCGCCTTGAAATACAAGAACGATTTACGTAATGAGCCTTTAATTTCAGAATGGACTGAAAGTAAGAACACATATCTTCCTCTACCTGTAAAAAAGTCTGACCTTCGTAAATCGGTTACTTATTACTGTAGCAGTTTCGCCTTGAAACGCAAGAACGATTAAGTAATGCGCCTTTAATTTCAATGCACTGAAAGTAAGAATAATGATGTAAATCCACAAAAATCTAACTGTTCGTTGTGAGAGTCCCGACCCTAGGGTAAGCCTACCGTACTCATTTTACAAAAATGCGACTGGCGCGCGTTTGAAATCGGTCAGACTTTTTGCTAGATATGTGAAGAATAATAATTCAAATCCACAAAGCTGACTGAAAGAAAGTGCACGGTTGCGTCAGTCAGTAGGTTGGTGCGCTCACGTCGCTTACCGTAACGGTGGTGCGCTCACGCCGCTTACCGTAACGGTGGTGCGCTCACGCCGCTTACCGTAACGGTGGTGCGCTCACGCCGCTTACCGTAACGGTGGTGCGCTCACGTCGCTTACCGTAACGATGGTGCGCTCACGTCGCTTACCGTAACGGTGGTGCGCTCACGCCGCTTACCGTAACGGTGGTGCGCTCACGCCGCTTACCGTAACGGTGGTGCGCTCACGTCGCTTACCGTAACGGTGGTGCGCTCACGTCGCTTACCGTAACGGTGGTGCGCTCACGTCGCTTACCGCAACGGTGGTGCGCTCACGTCGCTTACCGTAACGGTGGTGCGCTCACGTCGCTTACCGTAACGGTGGTGCGCTCACGTCGCTTACCGTAACGGTGGTGCGCTCACGTCGCTTACCGTAACACATTGAATTATTGATCATTGATATATCATTTAGGCCTATTTTCCGTGTTTATTAATCTGAATATTGTAGTTGATATATCATTTAGGCCTATTTTCCGTGTTTATTAATCTGAATATTGTAGATTACATTACTCTAGTTTGAGGTAATCAATGAAGGTAGACACCTAGGCAAAGGTATAAGACGATAAAACCGCTTCGCAACCGCTTTTCCGACCTCCGCTTTCATTTTCGAAAGTGTTTATACATTGAAGAATGTTTCACTAGACATATTGAACGTTGCGGACTGTTCCCAACGTTAGTTTTACCTACGATTTGTGAATCTGGGACAAAAAAATAGGGGAAAGTAGAATTTTCTGAACTACAGTAACTAAAATTTGATCTACTCTATCGACTTTCTTTGCTTACACTTTTCCACTGCATTTGCCGCAGTGTGAGGTATCTTATATTATTTCTACTCTATCACTTTTCTCATACTTGAAGAAGCACCAGAGTTGCATGGAATTCCGACTTCCGTCTTTTTTTCACCAACTCCCGACTTCCGTCAATAACTTTTTTCGTGAGGTGAATTTTGTGAAAAATGACGGGAAAAGACAATGAAATCGTGTCTTCTCAGAATTCACATTCACCGTAATTCACTTCCAGAGTTGAGACTTGGCCATATGTGTTAAGGAGGTTGGAACGGGTTGTGGTCTTGCTTTCAAACAGAGAGGTCGGGGGCAGCTAACAATATCGCTGTTAGATTCATTCTTGTAATGCGTGGGGTCAAAACGGCCCAATGTTTTGAGTTTGAAAAATCTTTTTTAAAATGAAAAGATTTCACTTGACACAAAAACGCGCAAAAATTTTCTACATGAGATGTTCGTTGAGTGACCTGCTTAACACATATGGATAGGTCAGCTACGCTGAAAGTTAATTTCTTGTTAAGAATGAAATCATTGGGTTTTTCGACTTTTTTGCATTCCCGACTACCGTTGAAAAGTTCTACTTCCGACTTTCACGCCGTGCTACGAAGACGGGAGTGAGGAATTTGACACATCATAAAATGGTTAATTTCACAGTGTACTTGGGTATCCAAGAGTTGGATTTTCACAAAAGTTGTTCTCCCAACCAAACCTAAGCTTATTTCAAAAGGAAATTACTGTTTGCTTCATATTGCAGATTGAGATTAATACACAATGTCATGAACGTGCGATTTACAATGTGTCAAGTTCCTTACTCCCGTCTTTCTAAACAGGAGTTGACCTTGAACGTTATTGGAATCCAGAGTTGAGACCTAGCCAGATGTGTTAAGCAGGTCGAATAATGAAGTTTTCATGTAGAAAATTTTTGCGCGTTTTTTGTTTCAAGCGAGATATTTTAATTTTAAAAATCACTTTTTAAAACCGTACATGTTAACGCCACAGGGCCTTTTTTACCTCACGCACAACACAATTGGATCTAACAGTGAAATCAATCGGCGGCGTGGTGAAGTGGTAGTGATCATGATCTTGTATTCAATCCGAGAGGTCAGGCGTTCAATTCCGCTTGCTGACGACTTTTTTTCAATTTTTTTGAATGATGACAAAACTGTGCCCTAACTATGTAAAATTACTTTTTACAGTTATTTCCTACCGTATTATGCATGTAAATCATACTCAAAGTACACAAAAAGTCTATAGTTGACCTCATCTACTACCCACTCCATGAAGCTGGTTATGTGATCATTTGAATATTGACGTTCATCGATTACAAAGTTTTCACATTCCAAATGCATGTTTTGACTGAAAAAAGGATATGGAACCGTTTTTTTCGGATAGTTGCAGTTGTCCTCTGGAAGTTTTTCATATCATGAGCAGGAGGCATATCGCCAATGGGCTGAATGAGAGCCTATAACCGCAAACTTGAAGCACATGGCATCGTTGAGTCAGTCTCATGACCGTTAAAGTGTCATCAACCCATCAATAGGTGCTGAGGAGTCATGCAGGTCACCCACGTTGTTCATTGGATGTCTCTGGGCAGCATCGTTGCATTCATATTTTCAAAGTTTGAATGCATGAGAATTCACTGTCCCCACATGATTAAAAAACCACCATTTTGCAAATTCATAAAGCTAATGACTTGATGAACCTATTTGGTGACACCTTAACGGTCATGAGACTGACTCAACGATGCCATGTGCTTCAAGTTTGCGGTTATAGACTCTCATTAAGCCCATTGGCGATATGCCTCCTGCTCATGATATGAAAAACTTCCAGAGGACAACTGCAACTATCCGATAAAAACGGTTCCATATCCTTTTTTCAGTCAAAAAATGCATTTGGAATGTGAAAACTTTGTAATCGATGAACGTCAATATTCAAATGATCACATAACCAGCTTCATGGAGTGGGTAGTAGATGAGGTCAACTATAGACTTTTTGTGTACTTTGAGTATGATTTACATGCATAATACGGTAGGAAATAACTGTAAAAAGTAATTTTACATAGTTAGGGCACAGTTTTGTCATCATTCAAAAAAATTGAAAAAAAAAGTCGTCAGCAAGGGGAATTGAACGCCTGACCTCTCGGTTTGAATTAGGCATGGGCATATTGCCAATGATTGGCAGTCGGTTGGCAATGCCTCTTTTCCATTGCCAATAGCATTGGCAGTCGGTTGGCAATGCAATTGACTTGGATTTTGATTTCTAGGCCTTCTTGACGTTAAAGATGGTGTTATAACGAACTGCATTGCCAATAGCATTGCCAATCGACTGCCAATGCTATTGGCAATGGAAAAGAGGCATTGCCAATCGACTGCCAATCATTGGCAATATGCCCATGCCTAGTTTGAATACAAGATCACTACCACTTCACCACGCCGCCGATTGCTCAGGGAAGTAAAACCAGATTAGATCGCGAAATTTCCAAATTAGATCTAAATTGATTTGGCCGATACCTACGATAACTACTTTTTCTGGTAGAGTAAGGGAATGTAAGAATACGTTTTTCTCAGTTTTTGAAAATTCCACCTCTTTCAGAAGTTATGCCACGAAAAAGATGAAAATAGGCAAATTAGATCTATTTTCCAAAAATAAGGTAAATTAGATCTAATTTGATATGGCCGGAAAATCCGAAAACTACTTTTTCTGGTAGAGTAGAAAATTATAAGAATACGTTTTTCTCAGATTTTGAAAATTCCTACTTCTTCAGAAGTTATGCCGCGAAAAAAATTAAAATAGGTAAATTAGATCTATTTTGATCTAATTTGCTAAATGAGGTAAATTAGATCTAATTTGATATGGCGGGAAGATCCGAAAATTACTTTTTCTGGTAGAGTAGAAAATTATAAGAATACGTTTTTCTCAGATTTTGAAAATTCCTACTTCTTCAGAAGTTATGCCGCGAAAAAAATTAAAATAGGTAAATTAGATCTATTTTGATCTAATTTGCTAAATGAGGTAAATTAGATCTAAATTGATATGGCTGACACATCCGATAACTACTTTTTCCGGTAGAGTATGAAATTATAAGAATACGTATCTCTCATTTTTTGAAAATTTTACTTTCTTCAAAAGTTATGCACACTTGAAAATTGCAGTGAGTAAACTAGATATAGTTTCCTCTAATTCATCAAGGGAGACAGAATTAGAGCATAATGAATCTAGTTTACTGAATAAAAGTTTGAATTGTAGAGAAAAGTATGAAAATTAATAGTACAATGGGACCGACCTCTTTGCTACACCTAAACTTATGAGGCAAACTTTTGGGTGAGGCATTTTCATTTCTAACGTGCACATCTAGCAAGGTAGAGAAATAGAAATGTGGGGTCCTAACTTCAGCATGATTTTATACGTATTGAATCTTTTTGCGCCCACAATCTTCAACGATATTTGATGCTTCGTACTTTTTCTTCATTTATTTATCGCGATGAAGAAATAATACGTTCTTTTTTGTGCTGTGGTTATGACTAGATGTTTGATAAGTAGTTTAGGGCTTCACTTTTATTGTGAACAGAAATCACTCGATTGTAAAAGCGTAGTAAAAAAAAGTTGGAAGTTGAAAGAAGGAAAAAAAATTACAAGTTCTTAACCCACGTGCAAGTGTGCTCCTACGCTAATCTCACACGTTTCTTTTTTTTTTGAATTCTCTTCTTCATTTCATCACGCGTTTTCTGCTGTTGTTGCTTTATTTCAATGTTAACTAGCGAATTCAAAGTTACAAGTTTGCCTTATTCGAACTTTTGAGTTTAAAAATGCTTCTGTACGTTTTTGGTGAAGCCAGTTTTTCGGCCAAAAAGAAAATTCTCGGTTCATAATCATTTTCCTCGCAATTCGTCTTTTTGATACGAAATATCTCAGTTTACAGAGACGACACGAAGAGAATATGGATAGAAATGGTCCTGATACAGACGAAACGTGAATGGTGAGTTTTATTCAACATTCTTGATGCGACAGTTTCAATTAAAAGGACCTCTTTGATTCTCCTTCAAATCAGAATACGATTACAGACATTGCCCCATATCAAAAGTTACTTACATCTCCGCAAAGAACGAATGAAGTAAGATACCAGCCAAAAATTGGCGAATGGAAAACGGATAAGGTAAGTCATTTGATTGTTCGATATGAGATGTTCTATGAAGTTACTCAAGCAATAATAATTTTACAGATTCACAGGGTTACATCCACTCTACTACCACTGGAGGATTTTTCATGTAACTAAACCAGTGAGAGGGTATGATTTCCAGTTGAGTTACCTCAAGAAACAACAGAATTTTCAAGAATACTTCGTCCCCCTTATCGTTTTTATGACATCTTTCTGACTAGAATATGACGACCATTAACTGACACGTGAGATCTGAATTAGCTAGAGTATTCGACTGCGCTGGAATCATAGTTGAAGAATTA
Source organism: Caenorhabditis parvicauda (assembly GCA_963978915.1). Classification (NCBI taxonomy): domain Eukaryota; kingdom Metazoa; phylum Nematoda; class Chromadorea; order Rhabditida; family Rhabditidae; genus Caenorhabditis; species Caenorhabditis parvicauda. The sequence goes on from OZ022252.1 coordinate 2,054,281, forward strand.
AATCTGTGAAAGTTTAGAATATGTAGGAAAATAAATTCTTGCTTTTAAACGAGAGAATAATTATTTAAAGTTTGATATGATGATCACTCGCTATCAAAATTTTGATCTTTTTACGCCGAACAATTTATTCCCGATAGTTGAGTTGAGGAATCAGTTTTGTCTTCAGTATTCAATGTTCAAATTTTTCTTTCACGTCTTCAGAAATAGAGTGTTTCGCGCTTTGATAAACCACTTGATACCTATGAAAATAAAAATTCAGACTCTACGTGCAAGTTCTACACGAAGATGGTACTGATACAACTGGAACCACGTCCTGAGAAAATGGCTGGTGGTCTACGCAACTTCAACTCCTGATTACACCAAAAAAGCTGAGGTGAATGAAACATAGTTATTTCGATCTAAATATTTCTATTCCAGATTGTCAAAGAACAGCAAGGACATGACGACAATTACAAACATTTTCATGCCTATTTTTGTATTTATGTTGTCATATTGTGTTATTTTAGATGAATTTTCCATTTTTTTGTTTTTATTTGAAGGTATTTTGAGAAAAAAACGTTCAGAAAAAAGTAAATTAGATCGTGAAAAAAGTGAGAAAAATCGCGAAAAAACCAAATTAGATCGTGCCAATTCTAATTTAATTTTTTCACGATCTAATTTGGAAATTTCGCGATCTAATTTGGTTTTACTTTCCTGAGTGATTTCACTGTTAGATCCAATTGTGTTGTGCGTGAGGTAAAAAAGGACCTGTGGCGTTAACGTGTACGGTTTTGAAAAGTGAATTTTAAAATTAAAATATCTCGCTTGAAACAAAAAACGCGCAAAAATTTTCTACATGAAAACTTCATTATTCGACCTGCTTAACACATCTGGCTAGGTCTCAACTCTGGATCCCAATAACGTTCGAGGTCAACTCCTGTTAAGACTTTGTCCGACTTTCGTCCTTTTTCACTTCCAAGTTTCGACTTCCGTTTAAAAAATTCTACTTCCGACTTCCGTTTTGATAAATTTTACTTTGGTGCACCTCTGAGAAGCACCCATCGATGATCTACTTCCTCGTTCCATTTCTTTTTTTTTTGAATTTCGTTACGATTTCAGGTGTCGTGATCACACACTCCAAGAAGCACCAATCGACATGTATCGGTTTCCAAAACGTAAATCTTCTGAAATTTTCAATTTAGAAAGTTATTTCAGTGATCGAAGAAACAGTCGAAGTGAAGCTGAATGAGTGAGTTTTAGAACTGCAGATAACTTTTTTTTTCAAATTTAATATTTTGTAATAAAAAAACTACAGCAATTTTTCAAATTAAGAAATTGCCATTTTGTTGGCTGAGTGACCGGGCCAATTTTTATTCATTTGTTATTAAAAATTTTCAGGTGCAGATGGTTCAAGTTTAACTGCAACGAAATTGTTTTGTAAGATTATATTCCAAAGCGAATATCACATTATCTTATTCAGTGGGATTATGTTCAATGTTTCCTTCTACACAATCAGAATAGAGGAAAATGGTTATCTATGGTCTGTTTCGATGGATGTGACCATAGAACACATTTCGGAGGCTGAGAACGTCGATCCGTTGATCACCAAGGTGCACTTTGTTCTCCTACAAGATTCATCTTGCAGTTTTCCAGGGGACACTGAAGTTCAATCACTTGAGAAAAGAACTCATCATTGACCACAAACATTTTTCAAAGGTATTCATTATCTGCCAGCTACAAATGGAAATTAACTGTGTATATTCAGTTTCAACAATACTCGTTCGAAAAGGCTAAAATAACGCTGAAGTTCATCGAAGTGGATGGCATAGGGAAGGAGATTAAAATGGACTACACAAACTCCCTGACTGTCGACCCCGACGTAACTTTTCTGATTGGAGATAAGAAGATTTCTGCGCATAGATCGGTGAGTTTTCGAAAACAAACTTGCAATACATCATTTATCTATTTTTTGCCCTCGCTTCCCTACAGGAAATGATTTTGGTTCAATATCAAGCACAATTGGTCATGAGATTTCTAGAAGACGTATTTTTTACAGTGACATTAAAAAAAAACTTTTTTCATCAAGAATAAGTTCATAAGCTTTGTGACAACCAGCAATAGCCGCTTCGAGCACAAAATAATATGCATGCAAACTGTAGAGAGAACCTTTTTTAAAAGCTGCTCCGGTAAGGACAAAAATGCGATTTTTCGCGAAACAAAGGATTAAATGTATGCTTTTCAGTATCTGTCTTTGTATTCTCCTGTATTCGCTGCAATGTTCAACGGAAATTTCGTCGAGAAGGATGAAAACGAGATCGAATTAAAGGATGTCATCTCAGAACACTTTGTTACACTTCTCAATGTCATCTATCCATGCCGCTGGGTGATTGCAGGTACACTAGTAGTTGTGGAAACAATTCATCACATTAATTATGCTTCTTATTTTACAGTTGATGACCTCGAGTGGCTCCTAGAACTGGCAGACCGCTTTGACATCATGTCAGTCACCAATTTATGCGAACGACGTCTGTTGATGAATGACGTCGAATTATTTCAAAGAATCTTCCTCTCCCGGAAATATAATTTTTTCAAAGTCACGGTAATTTTTCAATTCCAATAATACGTTTTAAACTGCTATTTTCAGAATCATATACTGAACTCGTTGACTGGAGAGCAGATAAAAAATTTCAAAAACAGCAATGGTTACCAAAAACTCGATGACAAGACAAAATTAGCTTTAATGGAAAATTATGTTTCGCGCCAAAGATGTTAACCTGAATGTTCGTTGATTATGCTGTTGACTATTTGATATTGTTGATAAAGTTTGATTCTGGTAATTGATCTTCGACTTCGAAACTATCACACGAGCAAGCAATTCTCTTTTTTAAAACCCCGCCTCCCTCGTTTTTTTTTATCTCGATACACCATGCGTATCCAGCTTCGCTCGCAAAGATAGAATAACAAAGATTTTCTTCACTGGGGATCTTTAACATGCGAAATTTAACTTTTTTGTGGCTGCTGGTTTCCACAGAAAACGCCTGAGCGCAACGAAGGTTCAACAGCTAGTATAACAGTAATGTGATTGTACATGCAAGAATTTTTTCTCCCTAACACTAGTCACAGTAGATGTCTCCAATAAAAACCCTGTTTTTACGGTCAATGAAAATAAGAAATTTAACTAGCTGTTGAACCTTCGTTGTTCTCTGGCATTTCGCGTGTTTTTTTTCAGGTTCTCGCAGTCTCTGTTATCCATAGTCCCCGGCGCACGGAATTATTCTTCTAACAGAAGGTACTGTTCTTTTAATTTTGTTCTGTTCCCGGGAGCACCGTCTCCTTGGAGCTCCGACGCACGAAAAATTTCAAAGGTACGTTTCTTTCTAACTTCTTTTTTTACTCCCGTGGGTTTCGCCCCCTGGGAAGCTTAGTGCACGAAAATATTTTTATAGTATGTTTCTTTCTTACCTTTTTTCTACTCCCGAGTCTACGCCCCCGTGGGAGACCTAACGCACGAAAATATGATTTTATAGTTTGCTTCTTTTTTACCTTTTTATACACCTACTTAGTGGGTCAAGACAAACAGCAAAAAGAAGAGACTGGATGCGAAATTATCCCTCTCCGATAATTTTGCGATTCAACATTAAATGATTTCCTTGAAATTGGAAAATTCAACTTTGAACGGTTTTTTAAATCGGAAAGTTACAACAAATAACCCTGGTTGAAACCTTTGGATTGGGTCTGTCACATAGATCCATGATCTCATGTTTAGGCTACGTGTAGGTCACTAGTTAGATCATAAGCAAGTAGAAACACGCCATTCACACAAAGAGTCCCTTCATCATACGCGGAGTGCTATAGTGACCCCACTCCGATATCACACCTTTACGGTAACACACGAATATTGATCCCAATCCAGAGCGCACAAGTACAACTGACGCTTGTTATGGCGCTTATTCTCAGGGAAATCGTTCGGTGTATGTATGGTTTCTGGAATCCATGTTGGTTTAGGCGGTATCTGTACGAATCCTTACAGAGACCGTTTGACAACAGGAAGAAATCGGAGCCTGTATGAATCCATACGGATACCGTTTTCGAAAACGGTGTCTATATGGCTTTAAACGGTGTCCGAATTGATAATTTTTCGAATTCCGTTTGGATCCATACAAACACCGAACATACCCCTTGAGATTGTCTTCGTTTCTTAACAATATCACATCAAATTTTAATGTCCACATCATTTTTATTATGTTATGTTCTTTTGTAAACTCCTCAGCTCAGGAAAAACGTTCAGTGTCTGTATGGATCCAAACGGAATTCAAGAAATTACATTTTCGAACACCGTTTTCAAAAACGGTATCCGTATGGATTCATAAAGGCTCCGATTTATTGCTATTTGCGAACCATCTCTGTACGGATTCGTACAGACACCGCCTAGACTACGGTGGATTCCAAAAACCATACAGACACCGAACGGTTCCCCTGAGCATCACTCATGTCTTACATGGATTCGGTGCGCTTGTTCTCATATCATCTGTAACATCCTAGCACCCTTCGTATTAGACCCTCTCTTGATTGACCTAGCGTGTGTACACGATAGAGGTACGCCCCCTTCTGACCCCGCATCACCATCATTCCATGTCTCTGTGATGACGCCGCGAGGTGTCTCACAGACCCAACCTTGACGTCAATAAAGGTTTATACAAAGACATGTTGAACACCTTAACGTATAAGCCCCGCAAAAGGCTTCCTACGTTACACATCATCATCCTCCTTTTTCATTTGTACTTCAACAAATTAATTTACCCTAGTTTGAGGTAATCAATGAATGATTTTTGCCTACAAAATGTCCATGATACTTTTATAATTTGTCTATGTTCAGCTTCAACAACAATCTTGTCAACATGGTCATCTAAACGTTTCACCTTTTTAATAATAACAAGCACTATTCAGGGGCGCTTCGCGCCCCACATTTTTTGTTCTCACGTCAGTTTCGATACTCGAAACAAAGAATGAAAAAGTGAACGAACGGTATTCAATAAAAACGTGAACTTACAGACAACTTGGAACTTCTGGATAGCTCCATTTTAAAAATTAAAATGCTAGGCGATAAATGGATCACGTTGAGGACACGTTTGAATTTCAAAACTAAGGAAATCCGTGCCGCGCAGCAGCGCGCGGTCTGATCGAATTAAAAAGTTGATGCGCATCTCCGCTTCAACAGAACCTATCCGATGGCGTTTTCCCCGTTCTGATCCGACTCCTATGAGCTGAGAACAGGCCGCGGAAAGACAGTGTGACCAAATAGCCTTTTTTCATTAGAAAAGATAACTTTATTCCTTAAAAATAAAGTTCCTTGTTTCAATTTTGTTACCTTTTCAGGTTTCCGAACTCGCAGAAGCATCCAACGACATGTATCGGACTCCAAAATGTAATTCTTCTAAAAAGTCCATGTTACAAAATAATTTCAGTGATCGAAGAAACAGTCGACGTTAACTTTGAATTCAAGGAGTGAGTTTTAGAACTGCAGATGGCACTTTCTTGAAAAAGAAATTCGGGACCACCCCTTTTGCTCCACTCACTTTGCGCGAGTCATTTTTTCGAGTGCTCTTTTTTCCTTTCTATTTGGTCGAGGGAGAAAAAATAAAAATATGAAACGGCTCGTAGCTGAGAGAAATAGTTAAACCAAAAATGAGAATATCACTATCTGAGAATCGTTGTAAGTGTCAAACATTTCAGAAGACGCTACATTTCCTTCAAATGCAATGGATTATATCTGTAAGGTGATAGCTCGAAATCGAATACATTGTTCTTTACAGGAAGATTGTACCCAATTCTCAAAACTACGAAATTGAAATAGAGGAATACGGTTGTCTATGGTCTGTCGTTATGGATGTGACCATAGAACACATTTCGGAGGCTGAGAACGTCGATTCGTTGATCACCAAGGTACACTTTGTTCTTCTACAAGATTAATCTAGAAGTTTTCCAGGGGACACTGAAGCTCAATTATTTGAAGAGAAAGTTACAAATAGTACACGAACATTCTTCTAAGGTTTGTAGTATCCACCTGCGGAAAGTGTTAATTCCTTGTTTTCAGTTTGGGAAACACGCGTCCAAGAATGCTAGAATAACTCTAAAATTCATCGAAGTAGATGGCATAGGGGAGAAGATTGAAATGAACTATACAAATTCACTGGCTGTGGACCCCGACGTAACCTTTGTGATTGGAGACAGAAAGATTGCTGCTCACAGAACGGTATGTTTTTGAAAAAATAATTTCACATCTCGCTGTTTATGCAGGACATGTCTTGTGATCATTGAAAAAAATAGTGTTTTCGTGAGATATACCGTGTTGTAACAGGAGAAAAAACTTCGTTACGTATTTCCCTGCTCCGTTTTGTTTTTCGTGTCATAATGAAATTTATCGGAATTTGCGATTTGGAAAAAATCCCAATGGAACTTTTAATTACCTTGTCTAGTTTGTCTGAGGATAGACCACAATACAATATTTCTCCAATTTTTGCCCTCACTTCCACAGGAAATGTTTCTGGTTTAATATCAGACACAATTGGCCATAAGATATGTCTTTTTACATTGAAAGTTGGTTTATAGAGAATTAAATGTATGTATTTCAGTATCTGTCCATGTATTCTCCTGTATTCGCTGCGATGTTCAACGGGAATTTTGTCGAGAAAGATAAGAACGAGATCGAATTAAAGGATGTCAACTCAACACACTTTATTAAACTTCTCAATGTCATCTATCCATGCTGCTGGGAGATTGAAGGTACACTATTTTCCTTTTTTGTCAGGAAAATCTTATAAGCAACTCGATCTGGAATAATTTTTAAAACTTGTTTCTGAGTTTATCATGCGCTCTCAATCAACAAGTCATTCACCGGCACACTACGTGGCCCTAGCAACTTCTTCGGTTATACAGTGTGGACAGAAAATACAGGAACGGTACACGAAGCTCCACTACTTGATCAAGATTCTAGATTTCTTTCAGAAATTGTTCCACTGTTTTCAATCAAATCATCATACACCGGTTCGAAGTTAATGAATCCGGATGGAATTTAGTTCACATGTGGAGAATAGTGTTGGCTACAGTAGACCTAAATTTCAGAAAGAAATCTAGAAAATTGATCAAGAAGTGAAGCGTCGTGTACCGTTCCTGTATTCTCTGTCCACACTGTAGCTCCCTACAGAAATTTTGATCGCGGGTCAAATTTGAAACTAAGATCAGCACGTAACCAATGGGTTTTATGATTCACAAAGAATGCACACTCTTTAAAACAAAACAGAACTTGCACCACTCATCACATTAATTACGCTTCTCAATTTACAGGTGATGACCTCGAGTGGCTTCTAGAACTGGCAGACCGCTTTGACATTATGTCAGTCAGAAACTTATGCGAACGACGTCTGATGAAAGATGACGTCGAACCATTTCAACGAATCTTCCTCTCCCGTAAATATAATTTCTTCGATGTCACGGTAATTTTTCAACTCCAACGATACGTTTTAAATTGCTATTTTCAGAATCATGTACTGAACTCATTGACTAGAGATCAGGTTAAAAACTTCCTACACCGCAATGTTTACCACGAACTCGATGTGAAGACACAAGCAGCTTTAATGGAAAAATTTTTTTTGTGCCATTGGAAAGGGAATTGAGTGTTAACCTGAATGTTCGTTGATTATTTGATCTTGTTGATAAAGTTTAATTCTGTCTGTTAATTGATCTTCGACTTCGAAACTATCACACGAGCAAGCAATCATTACATTCCGTGCTTTTCTTCTTACTTTCTATACAGTCATATTCTTTAGTCTCTCGGTCGATTAGCCATGAGTCGAGATTATGCTCGTGAGAGCCCTCGATCCCTTTGAGTGAGATTGTCCAATCCTATCTGGAATTACCAAGACCAAGATCTTACTGTCAATGAACTTATTTTCAATAAATAAAGTTCTCTGGTACTTAAATCGATCGTTTTCGAAGCCTTTTCCACTTTCCGATCTTTTTTGGTGTTTTCGAAACGCTTCGTAAAAAACATTGAAAATGAAAGATGATCATAGGGATGTAGATCCCGCTATTTTTGTTACGGCATTCCGGTGACCTTCTCCCAACGTAGGGAAGATCACACCGAATTTTGTTTTCAGTATTTTGACAATCGTTCTTAAAATTTTGGCAATCGTTTTCGGTAATTTTTCGACCGTTTCCGTTAGTTTGCGATCGTTTTCGACATTTTCTCGGTCTTTTTCAAAAATTTAACCGTCGGTTGGTTTCTTTTGGAAAAGTACCGAAAAATCGCCGAAAGCGATCGTTTTTTGGTACCAGAGTTATTATTATTATTATTATTATTATTAACCTGAGTGAGGGCTTCATCTATGTGTCAAATTTTCGCCCTTGGGCTATATTTTTCTATCTGATTCCAAAAATCGCGAAATTTCACCAAGATAATCACAAAAAGAGTATTTATTTGAAGTAAAACTACAAAGAACCAGACAAAACCATGTTAAAACGTATCTTCATAAGTACGTTTTTTGAGGAAATCTCCGAGATGTAGTAGGTGAGAATTCGTCATGCTGTAGAGCGGCATAGCACGGACGCCCGACGTTTGTGATGAGTAGACTCGAGGTTCTGAAGTGATAATCTTTTAATTCGTTGGTGGTCTCGTCCGTTGTTTCTCTCTTCAATATGGTTGTGGCAGGCCCATGGCAACACACCCGCGGTGAACCTGTCACAATTTGGACACGTGCCAGCCACAATCACAATCATAGCCAGCACGCGACCAGATTGGGGCAGGCACAACTTTTAACACAATTATGCCACGTGCCTGCCACACTGATATCACAGTTTCGATATTTTCAATAAAGAAAACTTAAGAGTGGGTACAACTCTCATTTTAACATACTCATCCGTAAAAAATCGAGTTCCGAGAGGGAGTTTCAGTCAACAAGTCATAATTCTCAAATATTAGTCTCACGAAACATTTCTAGCTAGGGTTTTCGCAGAAAATTTTCATCAATAGGTATTGACTTTCAATTTTATTGTGATTCAGAGTTGAGACCTAGCCAGATGTGTTAAACAGGTCGAATAATGAAAGTTCCATGCAGAAAATCTTCGCGCTTTCTTGTTTCATGCAAGATATTTGATGTTTAAAAACAACATTTCAGAATGTAACACATAGGACCATTCCGACTAATTCTGTTGAAACATCTAATTTGAAATTTACCGTAAAAATCAGCAGATAAATCCCGCCCGAGAACTTTGTGTGAGATGTCGGAAACCAAGGCGAAACCCTAAACTCTTTTGTAGTTTAGTTTTGAAGAGCATCTCTTCAAATCCATAAAAATGTGCAACTTACCAAAGCAATCAGAGCAAGGAAGTACAGAAGTCGAGAGACCATGGTTTTTTCTGAAAAAGTGTGTACAATGAGAATGACAAAGAAATAGGAGCAAAAGTATATGACCACTATCATTTTTCTGGAACTTCTCAGAATGGGGGTTTGATATCGGTCTCAAACTTTCCGACGTGTTGAAAAACAACTTCACTATCTAGGGAAATTTATCAGGACGAGTAGAACCAGTACTGCACGAAGTTCGTGTCGTTTTCAGTATATAACTCCCGTCAAAATGAACATAGCGACAAGCTGTGAAGTGAAAACGATAGGTTACCAGAATTTACCCCAATGGTTTTTCAACCGGATTTTTTCCGTTCAAACATTTTGAGTGCGATAATCGAATAATAAAGCTAGTCTTCTCAAAAGTGAAACAATTCCAACTTTTCTCTTAGTTTTCGTTAATTTCAATTTAGGGCGGATTCACCATTCCCTCATTCAAAAGTAGTGAATAAAATTTCTCAGATTTATCAAAATGGATCATCTGTGATTGGAGAAGATCCAAAAACTGTATCTGTTTGCTATTTTTCCTGACTTAAAATTGCTTTTTGTCATTTTCTGAAGTTTCAATACCACAACCTCATGTTGAGAATGTTCAAGAACGATAGTCGTAGACTTATGGCCGATTTGTATTGTGCAATTAGATGATATTGATGGAAAGACAAAAAAATAGGTCGGTTGGAGGAATCGAACTTGGGTCTTACATTTCACACTGATTTTATCGCAATGAACAAGATATTCTGAATCTCGAATGTTCGAAAAATCTTAGAACCATTTTATCCCATCAGCCTTATCCCATTTCCTTTCCCGGAAGTACGTTTGATGTTGGGATCATTGCAATCATGTGCGTGACGTTTTCAGTGTTAACTTAATCAATTAAGAATCTTATAGAACAGTCCCGACCGTGATAACCTTCATTTTGAGAAACTACAAGAATGTTAATCTTGTGTTTTTATCAATACATATGTACGTATGAAAACAGTATGGTTTTTTACTGGTCAAATTTTTTAAACCTATTTCTTCCAAAAAACTAAGTTGAGAAACTTTTCGCAATTCGTTTTCAGCTTGGAGACGTCCGATCGGAACGGTTCAAAATTCAAGCCGCGCGCTGCTGTGCGGACAGGCTTTTCAAATATGACTATTTGAACTTATCACAGAATTGGAGTGGTTTTGTAAAGTCTTATTATGAAAAAAATTCATACCGCGTACGAAGATAAGCTGCTCGTACGAAAATAACTCGTTGAAAACAGATTTCATCGTCTTTTATACTTTCAAGTGCATGAGAAATGATGAATTAAACAGCTATTATGGAAGACAGAAATCTTACATTTAATTAGAACAAGTTGTCAAATATTCTACACGTCTCATATGGGAATGCTACCAAGACACCATGAAATTTGAAGGTCTGATTTGTCTCCTAGGTTGTCAACCACGCTGAAGACGACAGATCCACTCACAAAAGTAGCGAAACCGACCCCGTTTTAGAGTTTGGCTTAAAAACATAGGAAAAATGTCGTTCTAATATTTTTTGTCGAAAGAATGGTATTTGAGATCTTGTCCATGAAAAAAACCACTGTGTGAAGAACAAAAGTTTCGAAAGACACAGAAGTATCGTAGGTAACGAGATCAAACTAGGTAACTAAACTATACTTTCATTCTACACCAAAAAAAACTATACTTTCATTCTACACCAAAAAAATAGACCACGACCAGACTGAATTGAACAAGAAATATCAAAGGTAGTTCTTCGTCACGCCAAAAATCAACCAATTGAAGATTCTGACGGAACTTTTATGAGCACAAGTAATATAATTTTTATTAGTCTGGAGAGAGAGAGAGACACAGAGAGAGAGAGAGAGAGAGAGAGAGAGAGAGAGAGAGAGAGAGAGAGAGAGAGAGAAAGAGAGAGAGAGAGAGATAGCGAGAGAGAGAGCGAGAGAGAGAGAGAGAGAGAGAGAGAGAGAGAGAGAGAGAGAGAGAGAGGAGAGAGAGAGAGAGAGGGAGAGAGAGAGAGAGAGAGAGAGAGAGAGAGAGAGAGAGAGAGAGAGAGAGAGAGAGAGAGAGAGAAGAGAGAGAGAGAGAGAGAGAGAGAGAGAGAGAGAGAGAGAGAGAAAGAGAGAGAGAGAGAGGGAGAGAGAGAGGGAGAGAGAAGAGAGAAAGAGAGAGAGATAGCGAGAGAGAGAGAGAGAGAGAGAGAGAGAGAGAGAGAGAGAGAGAGAGAGAGAGAGAGAGAGAAAGAGAGAGAGAGAGAGATAGCGAGAGAGAGAGAGAGAGAGAGAGAGAGAGAGAGAGAGAGAGAGAGAGAGAGAGAGAGAGAGAGAGAGAGAGAGAGAGAGAGAGAGAAGAGAGAGAGATAGCGAGAGAGAGAGAGAGAGAGAGAGAGAGAGAGAGGGAGAGAGAGAGAGAGAGAGAGAGAGAGAGAGAGAGAGAGAGAGAGGGAGAGGAGAGAGAGAGAGAGAGAGAGAGAGAGAGAGAGAGAGAGAGAGAGAGAGAGAGAGAGAGAGAGAGAGAGAGAGAGAGAGAGAGAGAGAGAGAGAGAGAGAGAGAGAGAGAGAGAGAGAGAGAGAGAGAGAGAGAGAGAGAGAGAGAGAGAGAGGAGAGAGAGAGAAAGAGATAGCGATACAAATGATCCGATACCCTAGAAAAGAGGACCTAATGAACATTGTGTAGACCCGGGAATATGAGATTAAAATAAGACCCCGGTGCCCATAATCATCATTTTTCTTGTTTGTGTGAGTAAGCTATACACTGCAAATAACATTAATGACAACAGCCTGGGTGTACATTATGCCGGTGCCAAGATGATGAAGTGGGAGGAGCGACGAGCACTGGAAGACTGACTTCTCTGACCATTTTTGTGACGAACGATTCGACAACAGGCAGGAGAAGAAAGTGAATCAAATTCGTGTGATGAATAGTACTGTTGCTTACCGCTGCACGGTGAACCACTTTCGGCCATTCCAAAAGTGGGCGTAACAGGGGCGGGACAACCAAGGACGGTCGGTCAAAAAATCTCTTAGTTGCGAAATTTTCAAATCGAGACCTCAACTACATTTCCGATATCAAAACTGCACGGTGAACCACTTTCGGCCATTCCAAAAGTGGGCGTCACAGGGGCGGGACGACCAAGGTTGGTCGGTCAAAAAATCTCTTAGTTGCGAAATTTTCAAATCGAGACCTCAACTACATTTCCGATATCAAAACTGCACGGTGAACCACTTTCGGCCATTCCAAAAGTGGGCGGAACGGGGGCGGAAAAACCAAGTTTAGCCGGTCGAAAATCGCGTAGTTACAAATTTTTTCAAGATAAAGTCGTGACCTTAACTACATTTTCGATATCAATACTGATTAGTCACCTCTGAACTTTTTTCTTTCTCTTTTCCTGCGTATTCTCGTTAATTAAAATGAACTTATATCCTACAATGAACTTGTTTCATATATTCTGTGTCGAGTACATAGAAAGAAACTTTTCTTCCAGGACTGATTAATTCTTCATCATTCTCAGTAGTCTTTGCAGAGTTTCTTTTGATGCTTGTTATTGAATTTTTTATGGGAATCTGATATTCGAAACTTTTGCTGGATCACCTAGTGATCTATGACCTGCATACTAGTTTCAGTGAGCTAAGAGACCCGAGTTCGAACACCTGCCCTCACAACTTTTTAATAATTTCCAACCGAAAAATAGAAAAAAAAAACACAAAAATAAATGATTTAGAAAACGGTCCGAAATCTTATCTCGAGTTTTCAGACCTGATTTGAACACTAGCTTCAGTGTCCTTGCACTAAGAAGCTCTGTCTTCAACACAGAAGACAAAGGATCGTCTCCCAATTTTCTTTTTTGCAAAAAATTTTCATGACAAGACGGGTCCGAAATCTCATCTCGCGTTTCAAAACTATTCACTCAATCCCTCGAACCACCGGAGCAGCATTTTTGAATGTTCTCCTACGGTTCCCACGCCTATTATCTGTGCTTGGCTATTGCTGGTCGTCACGAAGCTCATGAACTTTATTTTTTCCATGAATGAAGTTGTTATTATTACTAGCTTCGGTGTCCTTGCACTAAGAAGCTCTGTCTTCAACACAGAAGACTAAAGTTTGATAGGCTTCTAATTTCATTTTTTTGCAAAAACTTTTCATGACAAGACGGGTCCGAAATCTCATCTCGAGTTTCAAAACTATACTTCAATCCCTCGAACCACCGGAGCAGCTTTTTTGAAGGTTCTCCTACGGTTCCCACGCCTATTATCTGCGCTTGGCTATTGCTGGTCGTCACGAAGCTCATGAACTTTATTTTTTCCATGAATGAAGTTGTTATTATTACTAGCTTCGGTGTCCTTGCACTAAGAAGCTCTGTCTTCAACACAGAAGACTAAAGTTTGATAGGCTTCTAATTTCATTTTTTGCAAAAAATTTTCATGACAAGACGGGTCCGAAATCTCATCTCGCGTTTCAAAACTATTCACTCAATCCCTCGAACCACCGGAGCAGCTTTTTTGAATGTTCTCCTACGGTTCCCACGCCTATTATCTGTGCTTGGCTATTGCTGGTCGTCACGAAGCTCATGAACTTTATTTTTTCCATGAATGAAGTTGTTATTATTACTAGCTTCGGTGTCCTTGCACTAAGAAGCTCTGTCTTCAACACAGAAGACTAAAGTTTGATAGGCTTCTAATTTCATTTTTTGCAAAAACTTTTCATGACAAGACGGGTCCGAAATCTCATCTCGAGTTTCAAAACTATACTTCAATCCCTCGAACCACCGGAGCAGCTTTTTTGAAGGTTCTCCTACGGTTCCCACGCCTATTATCTGCGCTTGGCTATTGCTGGTCGTCACGAAGCTCATGAACTTTATTTTATCAATGAATAAAGTTATTATTATTATTATTACTAGCTTCAGTGTCCTTGCACTAAGAAGCTATGTCTTCAACACAGAAGAACAAAGTTTTATCGCCTTTCAATTTTCTTTTTTGCGAAAATTTCCGTGACAAGACGGGTCCGAAATCTCATCTCGAGTTTCAAAACTATTCACTCAATCTCTCGAACCACCGGAGTAGCTTTTTTGAAGGTTCTCCTACGGTTCCCACGCCTATTATCCGTGCTTGGCTGTTGCTGCTCGTCACGAAGCTCATGAACTTTATTTTTCAATGAATAAAGTTATTATTATTAAAACCATGCAGATCTTTGTCACAAACTATCAAGTGCAAGCCGTTCTCCGGTTAAAAACACGTGCGAAATCTAATCGCGAATATTTTTTTCGCTCTCATGAATCATTGGAGATTCAATTACACTGAACCATTTATTGCGCGATAACATATAAATAAAAAGTTAAAGATCATGTACATACAATGTTTTCACTCGTTTTTGGAGATCTCCGTACCGATGAAAACTACATCAAGGGGTGATTGTTTGTCAATTTAAGGTATTTTGCAGTTAAAAAAAAGAATAACTGCTCTAGCCATCATATATAATTGTTAAAAGACCGGTATACAATAAATATAATTTCAATACCTACAGAAAATTGAAAAATACGAAAAAAAAACGAAAAGTAAAAAAAGAAAAAGATGAGGCGAAGCGACAACTCGTACATTGCTCAAGCGGAGTTTGGGCCAGTTCAAAAAACCCGAAAAGTGGAAAAATATAAATAAAAAAGAGGAAAATACGTCAAAAAAAAGAAAGAAAACCTCGAGGATCCGTTTGGTTAAAGTACAACATTTCCGGCGACGTTGAAGATCGTCAGTTTCGAATTATTTTCACTGGTCGCAGCACCTCGTCGCAGGTCTCCTTCGCACGCGATTACACATGATTCGATTTTCTCTTGTTGGTGTGTTTTCTGAAAACATTTATCGATTGATTATCGATTTATACTAGGTCACCACTGAACATGGAAGTAGGCATGGGCATATTGCCAATAGAATTGGCAATCTAATTCCTTATAACACCCTCGTCAATGTCAATAAGGCATAGAAATAACTCATTGGAACCTTCCTAAATTACGGTCATATGCAACTTGACAGATTGCTGGATAGGATCGTTCTGAATAACCAGATCGAACTACTAACACCAGTATTCAGTTCTTTCCTTTTTGGTGATCAGGCAAAATTCTTTTTAACTCTGAAATCCATTTTTTTGGCAAAAAATGCTACACTGTCCTGACCGGAGCAGTTTCTAAGACAGGTTCTAAGAGTCACCGCATTCCCTATATTTGTTCGAGCTTTTAGTGGCTATTGCTGGCTGTTTTTAAAGCTTACGTATTTTTATTCGTTATGAATAAATATTATTATAAAAAATCAAAATCCAAGTCATCTGTATTGGGAACGGAAAAGAGGCATTAAAAATCGACTGTCAATTATAGGCAACATGCATATGCCTACATGGCGAAAGTCCATTCATTGTCGCACTTTAAAAAAATCAAGTCATCTATAGTCCTTACTCATTGCACACCACGACTAAGTGAATGTAGCCGCTTCGCAACCGCTGTGCAAGAACCTCCGTGGAGCGCACTAACCTCTTTACTTTAATTTAGAATATTTTTGCTGTTTCTCACACTCTAAAAACGTTGCGGATTGTTTTCAAGATTAGTTTTACTTACTTCGAATATCCTTCTCTTACGATTTGTGATACTCAGAATGGAAATGGGTAGAGAAATTGAAAAATTTTTGAACTACAGTAACTGAAACTTTGCTTACACTTTTCAGATGGGTTTACAGCAATGTGCATTGTAGGGAAGAGTTGAACGTTAATCTTTCTGAGGACGAGAGAAAATTCTCAAGATTGGATCTTATCGCTTTTGAATGAATCTTTAAATTCGACGCAAAACAAAAAAATTTTGAGGCAGTTTTGCGAAATCTTCCAAACTTTTCCATTGAATCATTATACCAGAAAACTATGTTTAATTTTTGCGTACAAAACTGAAAAAAACTAACCCTTTGGACCATCCAACCCCCAGGCGCCAACTGAACGACTTTCCTCATTGTGGCTCCCGCTTCTGACTTGAAATTGGCCTAGAAAGATTTATCTTTGAAAAGTTCGAATGGCGTTAAAAACTGACCAACATGAAGATCTCCGCGCTGCTGGACGTGAAGACGTTGACAAAAGAGTCCAAGATTATGGTGTCATCAACAACCTGAAAATCCGATTCTGAAGTCAGAATTTTCAGAATCCTCAACGTGGCCGCGGGAAAAATGAAGGTTTAATTTTTGAACTTCTAAAAATGATCTCAGTTTTGAGAAAAACTTCAGAATAGCCTCGGGTCTCACTTTTTTTCATTCAATCATGAGAATTTAAAACAAAAAGGAAATATTACTATATTCACATCATACATGTCCCACTTAACGGAATACATCATGATCACTATTTTAAACCAAATTCACCACAATCTCCATATCTCGATGTCAAAAAATCTTCAAATTTCACTATTCCAATGAAAACCATTCGAATCGAGCGGCCAGTGATCAAAATTTGTTAATGGGAAACGGATATTCGACTCAATATTTCCTTTCCGATTATGATATCTAACGGAAACATGAGAATTTCACCGCGATTGAAAAGTTGCGGAATAGCCTGTGGTTTGAAATAATATAACTCGAATTTCGTGATATTTTCAGTAAATCAATCGATAAAACTGAATTCGAGTCGGTTTATCTGCTCACATTCGGAACACTACGCCGAAATTTTCGCATCATGTTAGAATGAACATCTAACAAGAGGATTTCTAAGGTATCTTATGTTTTCCGATCTCGCTAACGCAACTTGTCATGGTTGAGCATGGGAATTCTACTCTTCTATTTTCGAGAAGAACTACTGTAGTGTCGAACCCAGAGCTTCACGACTGTAGAATCTTTCAACAGAAATCGAAACACTCAGAATTATTTTATAGATTCTCATACGAAAGAGGCTGAGAAGACAAGGAATTCAGTTTTTTTTTGAAATTTATCACACAAACATTAAATTTTTTATTGGAGGTCGGAATTCAGCGCGATTTTTAGTTTAGACCATCGAACTTGCAATATTTCAATTCTGTTTCAGGTATTTTCAGAGTGGTCTTATAAGATCTTGTGTACGCTAACTCGGGTTAGTCACAAATTCACTAAAGTCTCACCTCTTCATTCACATCCACGGTTAGAGCT
>OZ022252.1:2080950-2118450 GCA_963978915.1 Caenorhabditis parvicauda
CGAAACGTTTTCTTATTCAAGAGCACTTCGTCTCGGCGCAGTTCGATATCAGGTTGAGCCATTTACTGGTTCTGAAATCTGTAGAATTTTCTATGAAACAAGAAAGAAAGCATGTTCCTTTTTTAAAGACGATTAAGTTGGAATGATATTGTACTCAAAGAGTAGGGAATATTCATATCACTGACCATCTTTTACTGTGGCCGAGGAAAAAATCAATTGATTTGCAAAGGATGATACGGCAATATTTTTTCTCTTTTTTTCTAAAAAAGATGACTCTCAGCTTTTGCCTCGAAACTTTCAGACACATGGTAAACATAGTGGTCGCCATAAAAACTAAGGTTATTTGAAAACGCGCCCTTCTGCCAATTCAGCCATTTGAAGTGAGTCTTTGAAAAAAGTAAAAATGGAAAGAAATTTCAGAATAAATCGATAATTTACACGCGGTAGATTGTCTACAGTAACTTCAAAATTTACTTTTATTTTTTGTCAAAAGTTGATTTTATCATTCTTTTGATAATTTCTTCCTGTTTCAAATTCTTAATACATAAAAGAAAGAAGAATTCAAGAGATAATTTTATAAAGTTAAGCACAGAATTTCGAATAAAAAAGCAACTCGATTTCTCAACTTTTTCAAACTGCTACTCAACGCATCGTCAAGCATCCTCTTCTATCTCAACACACGGAACTGAACATGACCACTGCTATTCTTTTCTTGTTTCTCCCGTAACAGCATTTCTCGACACCCTTCAATGTGACTTCATAACAACATCTAACAAAACTTTCATTCTAGTTCAATTGAAGACAGACTGAACAAACCACAGAAAAGTCAACAAATTTTTAATTCAAGCAAGTTGGTGGAGCCGGGGAGGGGAGATGTGGAAAAATCAGAAGAAAAATAATAGAAGTCCAAAGGCGCGTACAGTATATCCCGAGACGTGTATGATAAATTGATGCAGTTTCGGGGTATGGAGGGAAACGTATCGTTTACTACTACTCGGGGGGACAACAGTCAGCCCTATACTATGTGATTAAATCAAAACAATACATCTGACCAAGAAAAAAAAACGCAAGTTGGGAAACGATGATAAACCTTCTGTAATATCCGGAAAGGTGTTGGAGAATTATGATTGTAAACATCAATAAACTGCAGGAAACGGTGAAAACCAACAACCGAATAGGGGGATATCCACGCGAGAAAAAATAATAATAACTGGGAGAAATCTTACTTTCCTCTCAAGTTTGGTGGAATGTACTTTCCTGTTTTTGCTTCTGGAGCTGGAGCCGGAGCCGATGACGTGGCAGACGAACGTACACTCACTGGATTACTTCCGAATACTGACTTGGCCGCAGCGAGAGCCGCTTCTCTTCCATTGTTGACATTCGTTGGCTGCAGGACTCTGTTTCCGGTTTGAACCCTGAAGTATCGACTTATGATTGTGTGGGCATAAGAAGACAATATAACCGCTTCGAAACCGCTTTGCCGACCGAAATCTTAGCCAATAACAAAGGGGAATTATTGTTGGTTGCAGATTAACAATCTCAATTGTTGATCTGAATATCCTGGTCGAACAACTAACACCAATGTTCTATCACTACTAACAATCAAATTCAGTTCCTTTCCTTCTTGTTATCTTACAAACATATCCAACGTAGTTTTTGCAAAAAATTGCACAACTGTCCTGACCGGAGCAGCTTTTCAAAAGGTTCTCCTACGGTTCCCACGCCCATTATCTGTGCTTATGGCGGCTATTGCTGTTCGTCACGAAGCTTATAAACTTTATTTTCAAGGAATAGAGATATTATTATTATTATTATTTTGCAACCAACCGAATTTTCCTTCATAAAGCTTCGATAACGATGGGAGAACAACTTTTGTGGAGAGCCGAGTCTCGGAAACGCAAGTGTACAGAGAAATTGAGCATTTTAAAATGTATCAACTTCCTCACTCCCGTCATCCTAGCACAGCGTCAGTTTGGGCCATCTCTACTTTTACAGTATGCTTACAAACTACAGAAAATTGATATTTAGTGACGTGGCAAGTTGGTTTTTTGAAAGTGCATTTGCAAACCGTCTAATAATTCAAAGAATTAGACATTTCAAACAGGGTAAAAATCGAGTGAAGTGAAGTTATTCCTTCTGAAGATCTAATTTGATATTGAAATTTAAATTTTTAAAAAATACTTGCATAATAAAAATAGATAAAATAATAAAAACACGTGAAAAAACCACTTCACTTTTTCGAAATCGATACCGAGTCTTCTAGAAACAAAGTGAAAACTAACCATCCAGCTGCTGGCTTCTCGTTCTTCTTCTTTTCGATCTTGGACGCGTCAGCCAAGGAAGGGAAAAGAGTGTCGCTGGTGACGTCGAGGTTGGCCTGTGGATTCTGACGAGCCAACGCTGGCACTACATACTTCTTGGGCAATGGGGCTGCCTTTTGGAAGGCTTGTGCAAAGTCTTTGTCACTCATGGTGACAGCACGCTCAGGTTCGTCAGTCTTCTTTTTCTGAAATTACGATTTTCAGGAGATTTCTGTAACTTGATTGAGAAAGGCATTTTTTTTTATTTTTGAAATCAAAATAAGGGGGTTGACCTCTACGCGCTCAAATTTCTGTTTTAGAGCCGGATAGACGGCCAGCAAAAAAAAGAGTGAAACCTGACAAAAATCTTCGAAAAACAAGTAAAATGTCACCACAATGGCTGTTCAAAGTGTTTTTTTTAGCAGAAAACTACATCAAAAGGCTTCTTTTCACTTCATAACACGAAAACAAACCTCGTTGAGCTGTCCCCAAGTTTTTGTCTCTTTCTCTGGTTCCTTTCCATCATCTGACTCGTCATCATCCTCTTCGATAATTTCCGATTCGAGACCCATATCTCTGATGTTGAGTCCTTCCAGACGACCACTAAAATCAATAGTTTACGTTGATTTTTAAAACAAAAAGATACCTAGTGAAGTTTGGGTCTCCGTACTCGATCCATTCACTGTCTTCGACATTATTTTCATCGTCTTGACGTTTTTCAGCAGCCTCTTGCAAGTGAAGTTCGAGTTCTTCCTGAATTTCTTAATGTTTTCACTCAAAAAATGATTTTTTAATGAAAATTCCAAATTTCAACTCGAAAACTCACATTTCTTTTCGCTTTTCGCTCCAAGACATGACCAACGTCTTCAATTTTCACTGCTGCCTTCTTCTTTTTGTCCTTCTTCTTGGCAAAGAACGCACTCAAATCGTCACTCATTGTTTCTATTTTTGGAATTACTGCGGCGGAGCTCCGTCGTCAAGTAGGACAGTCAAGAAGACCTCTGAAATTTGGTGGATCAGTTGCGAAATACGCTGTTGAGCTTGAATCTGAATGTGTGGACGAGAGAGTGGAAGAGAGAGAGAGAGAGAAGTGGAGACACATAAAGGCTTGCATGCGTGGGGTGAAAATAGATGTCCACGGGCTATATAAGAAGTGACGTCAAATTCATCATCTGTTTTCTTTTTTTGAAGCGTCAGTCAACAATTCTTTCATATTTGTCAGAGATCGTGAAAATGAATATCCCTCCACATATTTTCGAAACCACTTTTAAATCTACTTCAAATTCAAAAAAATTAGTTCGAATCGATCTTGGGTTAACAAAGAAAGCTGATAGTTCTATTCGAGATCTCTATAAATTCGCTAAATATGAGTATTTTTACCCACTAATTAAGAAACTATCGGAGCTGATACCAGTTAGATTGCTGAATATGAGTACATTTTTGGAACTACCGATAGCAGGATTTACAATTGATCACAATGATTCACAATGATATGAGTATTTCAACACGCATTTTTCCGTTTCGAAACTACAACTAGTTGAAATGAGACGAAACCTCACTTACAATCGATTCGTATTCGATTCGATCCATGGTAAACAAAGGAAAACCGGTAGTTGGGAAGCGCAATCAAAGCAATCAATAATAATATACTGCACGCTTGTTACAGCTGATAAAAGCAAACCTTGACGAAAGACGCAAGTTGATAAAACGTTGGCGAAACGTCGGTAGAAGAAAGTGAATAGTTTCTTTGCGGGTAGTTTGTTCTCATACCCGGATGGCGAAGACACACATACACTGAATTTTCCAGCGGCAATGGGCGGACCGCGCACACGTCCGCGTTGCCAAGGGGGGGAGGGAGGCCCTCCTCTTTAGGCATCAGCCGTCTCAAATTCGCGCATACTGATGTTTTCATTGCGGCGTTTACATTCATACTACAACAAACGATGCATATAGATTTACAGTGAAAGTTGTTTGGTGTCTACTTCACTATTGACTGAGTGTTTGTCTTTCACAAACGCATGGAATCTTTTTGGGGGAAATTACTAGAGAGACACGAACCTTAATGAGATTTTCATCCAAACTGAAGTATCGGAAGTAAAATCGACAGAGCGAAAACGAAATGGAAATTATGAAATCAGTCAATGGGAAAATGTGTCACGTTAAATCATTGTTTTCTGAAGAAAAGGAATCGATTTTGTTTTTTGAAAAACCGATGAAGCTTCTTATAGCGAAGATATTAATCCCACACCAGTGAAGTAAAATTTTAAATTTTGGTATTCCAAATTCTAGTTCGACGAAAGCTACACGTGTTCAACTTTATCTCGGCGGGATAGGATATTTGCACATCTTAATTTATTTTAAACTAGCATAAAAATGAGTTGTCAATAAGAAAATGAGAACTTTCACTATTGGAAGGACCTAATACCCCATCTAATCCACAATACAGTAATTATATAGACTGTTATGATAGCAATTACTAACGCAGAGTATTGCGGTAATAATTACCGCATTTTCTATGGATATTTACATTCGGACAATATTTTATCAGGAATACTTCTGGATGCGAGTTTTTACAACTAGAACTGTGTGAAGATTTACATCAGATAACGCTTCATGCATCAAAGGAACGATCTCCAACTCACTAGCAATCGAAATGATGAAGAAAATGAAAGCAATACCTACACGTGCAGCAGGAATATAAGGCAGATGAATAAATGTAAAAAAAGTACAAACACTCAAACTGTACTAGAATCAACAAATAAATGAATCAAGCATCATGCACGCACTTATATTTTACACCTAGGCGTAAAAAAAGACAGAAATCAAGAAGAAATGGAAAATGTAACAGAAAGAGTGTAGTGATCAGAGAGAGTGCAAGACGATTAAAGGAATCATTGGGACCGCGATCAGTGTCATGGAATGTGCCTTCAAACTTTTTAAATTTGTTTTTTTTACAAAACTTTTTTCAAAGTTTAATTTTAGTATTTTTATTCGTAACGTTATAACGTCCGGCTATAAAATAAAAACAATTTATTAAAACACATAATTTCATAACTTTCTTCTTAGAGAGCTTTCACGAACTTTCCGAGACGCTAGAGGGATTCTGAATTATTTGTAAGTTAAAACGTATGTTTTGCTCACAATTCCATTCTCTCACAGCTAGCAGTTTTGCTCAAACTGGTTCTCTGCAAATACATTTTTCATTCATTAAATATGAAGGCTACCTTCGAGGAAGACGAATTGGTTGTCGTCGAAGTTGGCTTCGTTTGTTTTGTCTAAAGTTTATTATTCGTGTCAAAATCGAAATTTCAAAACCTCTTGCGGGTAACTATTATTCAGCTCTATTCTCACACGTTTCACCAATTGCGGGTCCTCCTTCTCTACCGTACTCAACTTGATGTAATGGGGTGTTGCTTTCCTACACCTTTCCACTCTCTGAATTCTGTTTGAGAATCCACGTATCTAGTTTAAAACCTCAATCTCCGCTTCTCGATAAAGCATCTTGGCGTTGTAGACTAGAGGTTCAACCTTATACGCCCTCGTCACTTCGACATTATGCTTCTTGTGCTTGACAAGATGATGGTTCGCTGCCATATTCTTACCAAACGCCAAGGTCAGTGTAATCGTGTGCCAGTATGGGATCATCTTCCTTGCAATCAACGGACGGTCCGGAGGTAGAAGTAGGGACACCGTTTCGCCTTCATCAGTTATCGTTCCGTGCTGTAAACATCAGATGATGACTTTTTGGAGAATTTCTCACATGTGCCACACAAAAGTCGGGTCTGAGAACGAATCGTACAGTCTCCTTTGGCGGGTTGCACACGTACACCGTTCTGGTAAAGTGTTTCTTGTACGAGGCCAAACTTTTCGTACAATAGGTCGGATTCTCGAGTCCTTTTACCAAATGCACATGGGCCAACACCTTCTGGGCATGTTTCAGGACGCACACTTCTTCTACAGGTGTTGGTTTTATGTCTACTTTGGCTGAAAATATCACCGTTTTAGTGTGAGGAATCGAGGCTAACCATGTTTCCCAAACTTCTTCGGGCACACTTTGAGATAGATCGGAGTTTTGAAAGGAGCGTCGAGTTGAAGGTGCTAAAGTTCACAAGTTTTCAATGCAAAACATGCTGAATACACCTTAAGCTCGCTGATATTAGGTCTTCTGACGATATCAACACCTCGTAGTTCCGAATTTTCCCGCGATGTCAGCGAAGGTGACTGCGACGATAGCGAGGTCACAGTTGACGTTCGTGACGTGCTTCTCCGTAACGATGATGCCTAGAATCTCTCGCGAATTCGGCGTGAATTCTTCCGAATTCGACTTGTAGGGTCGTTTCATTAATTTTCAGAATTGTCCAAAAAATGAATTGGCTTTAAGTAAATTCTAGAAAATGAGGTCTTTCATAAATTTCGAGAGTAGATAAATGTTCAGTGTTTCAAAGTTGAATCACATATATCGCTAGAAGCATGGCCGTTTTCAAACGCGCTCTAATCCAAATTTTGCAGAATGAGTACGGTAACTCTCACAACGAACAGTTAGATTTTTGTGGATTTACATATTATTCTTACTTTCAGTCCATTAAAATTGAAGGCGCATTACTTAAATCGTTCTTGTATTTCGAGGCGAATTTAAGTTCCCGATTTACGGAGGCCAGATTTTTTTACAGGTAGATGAAGCTATGTGTTGAATGGTCAACTTCGATAGTTTTGCTAAATTTTACACGTAGGCACAGACATAAGACAATATAACCGATTCGAAACCGCTTCACCGACCTCCGCTTCCATTTTCAAAATCATGATGAATCTTGCGGACTGATCCCAACGATAGTTTTACCTACTTCAAACATTTTTACGTCACGATTTAGGAAAAGTGAAATTTTGTGAACTACAGTAACTGAAATTCGATCTACTCTATGGATTTGCATTGCTCACACTTTTCAACTTCATTTATCGCAGTTTCTATTTTCAGTGATTCAAAGCAAAAAATGTTATTCAACTTCGAAAAGCACTGAAAATTACTGAAACTATCAAGTTTTGACCTCCCCCTTTACTCACTATCGATGAGTTTGTTTTTGAATTTGTCGAGTGGAGTGAAACCCTCGATGCAGATCTCGATGTCCTCAAAACTGAGGTTTGACTGCTCTGATAGTCAACCTTCACCAGTCTACTTCTCGACTTACTGGTGGTCAATCTAGATCCAGGGTTGCTACTTTTACTGTAAGCTATCCATCAGGAAAACTGGATAAAGCCTCCAACTTACGAGTTTTTCTCAGTGAACTGATCACTTGCGTCTTCATAGTCACTATCGGAGCCGGACGCCTTGCTTTTTGTTGCACTTAAATTGTCTGTTTTCTAAGAAACAATGATAAATCAACACTCGTATATCGCTAGAAGCATGGCTGTTATCAAACGCGCTCTAATCTCAATTTTGGAGTCGGGACTCTCGCAACGAACAGTTAGATCTGTGTGGATTTAAATTATTATTCTTAGTTTCAGTCCATTGAAATTAAAATCGTTCTTGTATTTCAAGGCAGAACTGCTACGGTACTAAGTACCCGATTTACTGAGGCCAGACTTTTTTACAGGTAGAGGAAGCTATGTGCAACATGAGTGAGGAAATTTGCAAAAAGAGTGTAAGGTATCAAGATCTGGTTGGAGATGGCGCTCGTAAACCTACACAAAAAGCAAAATATTATCTATGTCTGTCGAGCTATCTCCACCCTCCTCATCCTCCAACGTGGTGGAGAGACGCCGTGCTACAAAAACGGGAGTGAGGAAATTGACACATCATAAAATGGTCAATTTCACAGTGTACTTGGGTATCCAAGAATTGGCTCTTCACAAAAGTTGTTCTCCCAACCTAACCTAAGCTTATCATGAAAGGAAATAACTGTTGGCTGCAGATTGCAGATTGAGATTAATACATGACGTCCTCTACCTGTAAAAAAGTCTGACCTCCGTAAATCGGTTACTTAGTACTGTAGCAGTTTCGCCTTGAAATACAAGAACGATTTACGTAATGAGCCTATAATTTCAGAATGGACTGAAAGTAAGAATAACAATTTAAATTCACAAATATCTAACTGTTCGTTGTAAGAGTCCCGACCCTACCGTACTCATTCTTCAAAATTGAGATTAGAGCGCGTTGGAAAACGGCCATGCTTCTAGCAATATATGTGTGATACTCTTCAAGTGCCACGTGGATTCACCCTACCTTGTAAAAGATGATAAAGACGACATTCTGGTAAAAATGGTCAAATGTCTACACGTAATGGCAACAAAAGGTCACGAAAATTTATTACTCGGAAAACTTTTTTTGCAAATTCAACAAACCCGGAACAGGTATTAAATGTGGGAACAGACGGAGTAAAACTAACCGAGAGATCAATACACATAAAGTAAAGTCGTTAATACGTTGAATTAATAAGTGGGAATGACTCCAAAACTTTTGGTGGAATGGGCGACAGTCGTCCCGGACATCTGTCGCCCAATTACAGTCCAATGCCGGTCCATTCACGGTCCATCTGTCGCCCAGATTGATGAAACGGGCGACAGATCGACTGAAATTGGGCGACATATATCCGGGACATCTGTCGCCCAATAACACTCCAACGCCGGTCCACCAAAAGTTTTGGAGTGAGTTTATTGTCGTCATACGAACCACTTTCACAGGCTCAAAATCCAATAGTTTTCAGAAAGATAGACCTTTTTCAGCAATATTCGTAGCTAAATAGTAACATTTTGTGGGAATCACAGTTTTTTTCCTGAAATTATTGTTTACACTAACATTAGACTGTTTTCAGAAAAAAACCCCCCCTCTTTCCAGCGATATTCGTAGCTAAATAGTAGAAGTTTTCTGAAATTATTGAAAACAATCTTTTTTCCTCAAAAAACATAGAAAACTATTGAATTTTGATGTTTTTTTACTCGAGACATGACCTCAATAATGATTTTTCATTTTTCGATTGTTCGCAGTGATGCGAAACGGGCCCTATATTTGAGAAATGAGTGCCAGTATGCGTTTTCGACGACAATGAACTTCACAAAAAGAAAAAGTTGGCGTTTTGATTGGGAATAGAAACGAAAAATGAGGTGGTCAGGACTAAAATCCACAGATTTTCTTTTTTTTTTTCGAAAATAGTGAAATAATTCAAATCTTGTTGAAAATTTCGAGTCGACAAGCAGGAGTGTTGAAAATTGACTAATTTAGGATTCTGAATGAGTTCTAGTGGAATAATTCAACGTTTTCCAAAAATTAATTAAAATTCAGGTTTTCCAGATCGACCACCTCATCTTTGATTCCCATTTCCTAAAAAAAACTTGCTAAATATGAAAAGGGCTCTTTTTACAGAAAATTTTCATAGATATCGGAACAGAATCACTTTTTGTGTTGTTTGATGACCGTCTTCAGAAGGGCCAAATCGTTGATGAACCCACACAAGTTCGCAGTTCTGTGTTTTTCTGGAATCGTTTCCACTATGTCCATGGCCTTGTCGATAGACTCTGGAGTCCATGCGTCTGTTCTGTCCTGGACTTCCATCATTCCGTATGTAACCTGAATGTTCTTGTTCATTTAAAATCGTTCGGAACTTTTGAGAGTGAAAGTGGGAAAGTTAAGTGGAGAACAATTGGGAGTTTTTCAAAAAAATTCTGATACAAAGTTTTAAAATATATTTTCTGATTAATAGTAGGTATCAGAGTTGCACGGAATTCCGACTTCCGCTCTTTTTTTCACTTCCGACTTCCGTCAAAAAAATTTTTTCGTGAAAAATGACGAAAAAAACCGTGAAATCGTTTCAACTCACAGTCTTGAATTGACCTTCACCTGTTGGGAATGAGCGGATATACAATATCTCTGGGGTTTTTCATCTTTTCCGTATTTACCGTTGAAAAAATTCTACTTCCGTCTTCCGCAAAGAAAATTCACTTCCGACTTCCGTCTCGAAAAATTTAGGTAACCTTCTCAAGTGTTTTTTTTCAAATTACAAAAATGGGTTATCATAATGAACTGAAGTTTAGTGCTTTAAAAATTTATGTGGTATCGAATAATTTTTTCTAAAAAATAAAAGTAAAATTTTTCAATTTAATTTTATCATTTTAAACACTCACATCATGTATAATGATATCCACGTCATACATCGGGAAGGCAATCGATATTTTGTAGAAATACGTGGCAATCAATTCTGCCAGAATTGTAGATAGAACGTCCAAGTTGGTCAGGCAACTGAAAACTCTTCGAAGTAGGATCGCCATGTCGTACGTCAGTTCCATACGATCGTGTTGGAAAATATCCATTATGTATGCGAACATCGCGGGTCCGATCTGAAAGTTTAATTTTTCTCGCGAACAAAGAAACTTCTGTTAACAATAACATTTTTAAGAGCTGTATTTGGTAGACAATCGGATTTTCTAGTTACCAAGCCACTTCCTCTTAAATTTTTCATGGCCCGTGCCAAAACTTTCCAGTTTTCAATCTTTCAACCATGCCGCGCAGCAGCGCGCCGTAGGATTGCTCTGGAAAATGAAAATCGACAAAGTATAGGTGAATCCAGACCAGATCTGGCGATCCGTGTAAAATCGAAAAATCCCTAGTTTTTCAGGTATTTTTATCTCTACTAGAGACAGGAAATCTTGAAAATCAGTCCAGATTTTAAAAAAAACATACTTCATCTTGAGAGCTCTTCTCCAGTAAGGTAACGTTGTCTCTATGTACCAGGAACGCGCAGAAAGAAAAGAGAGTGTATTTCACCTGTAAAAATGAAAAGTTACATGGGAAAAATGAAAAAAACTCACTCTTTCTTCTTTTATGGATTCGTTCTTGAGTGAGTCGAGGAAGAATCTCACGACGAACCGAGACGAATCGCCAATCTGAACAAAGATTTATCGGAGTGGACGAATTTATGATCAACCCTAGTTAATGTGACTGAAATCTTTTGGTCGAGATGTTCTTCTATTTGCGAAAGTTTCAGGACAAAGGAGCAGGCAGATCAAATGTATGACTAATCCAAGTCAACATGACTGAAATCTTCAAAGACCCCAATCATTCTTTTTCGGTAATTTTGGAATAAGGGGCAGGTAGATTAGATTTATGTGTAACCCTAGGCGACGTGAATGAAATTTTTGGAAACCGTGGCCGAAAATATATGACTACTCCGAGTCAGAATGACTGAAATCTTTGGAAACCTTGATCGCCATGTCCTAAAAATGTCATTCCCTCTTGTGACTTCGTGAAAAAGAGGGAGGTAGATCAAAT
The DNA here is from genome assembly GCA_963978915.1 of Caenorhabditis parvicauda. Taxonomy (NCBI): domain Eukaryota; kingdom Metazoa; phylum Nematoda; class Chromadorea; order Rhabditida; family Rhabditidae; genus Caenorhabditis; species Caenorhabditis parvicauda. The sequence goes on from OZ022252.1 coordinate 2,092,507, forward strand.
TTATGATTATCCCGAGTCAACATGACCGAAGTCTTTGGTCAGTCAAGCCATCTCTATTGTGGACGGGTCGATTCGTACTAGAGTTTCCCAACTTTCTTCGTCCGACCTCTGCCATGTTGACATGGACAAGTCACAAAAACGAACCACGCAGAAGAACTGGGTACACTCCTCTTCCAATAGAGTCTCGTCATCTGCAGCGTCGATCAACTTCTGGAAATCGTGTAATTTTGTGGGAAATGACCAATTTTTCTCATACCTCCAGAATCCTGACATGCGTGTGGAGAATGTTGATATCGATGGCGTCCGGACGGTAGACTGCCATTTGCAGTTCAGCAAAGTTCATGGATGCGACAACAAAGGCGAACTGCCTGTCCATTTGGAACCACGAATGACCGAGTATCTGAAAAGTGTCAGATCAAGCAGTGAGGGGAGGCGACCAATAAGCAGCGAGCACAAACCCCGCCCCCTTCGTAAATCCTGCACCGCTGTAGATCAAATTACAGTTACTGTAGTTAAAAAACTTTCTTCTCCGACGTTTTTTTAAAAATTCATTATACAAAGCTCACCTACGCACAACCATAAGACAATATGAGCGCTTCGCAACCGCGTTGCCGACATCCGCTTTCATTTTCGAGAGTGTTTCCACTTTAATAAATGTTTCTCTCGATATAATGAACGTTGCGGACTGTTTCCAACCATGGTTTCATCTACTTCAAACATTGTTCCGTTACGATTTGTGAATCAAGGATGAAAAAAATTGGAAACGTAGAAATTCTTGAACTACAGTAATTGAAATTTGATCTACTCTATCGACTTTCTTTGCTTACACTTTTCAACCACGTTTGCCGCAGTGTGTACCGCCCACATTTCGTACGGTCAAAATTGATACACTTAATATGGGAACATTCAAAACGAACCCTCAGAGCAAAGCATATGACCGTCCAGTTGAGTGTTCTGACCTCCTCAGTGAGATTTTCGGTCTTGGTTCTGACGACGTTTCGGCATATGGACATTATGGCAGCTCCCCAGACCTTGTCGTCGATAATTGCTGCAAGAAGAAAGCGTCCATAAAAATACGAACAATACGAACTTTTGACACTTTGTTTCAACTTGGAAGGTATGATGCAGGAAAAGAGCCGTCCATAAATATATGATCTTTCGTTACTTTTCTACGTGGGAGGTCTAACCCAATAAATTTCACTAATCAAAAGTGTACTGTATGATGGTACAGAAAAGTGAGCGATCATAAGATTTGTACGGTTTTTCTATTTGTGGGGTCTGACCTAATGCCTTTTCATGAAATAAAAATAAAGTGGTGTTGAAAGGTAAGACTTCGTAAAAAGATTAAAAACGTTTAATGATATGGAAAAGAGATCGTTCATAAGGATACGAACAGTCCCAACAGTCACATTTCAAGAAAATCGGACAGCTGCAGATCACAAACCATGGCAGACGACCGTACGATGACATGAAAAACTAAGCGTTTATAAAGATACAAACTACTTTGCTACTTTTGAGGTCGGACGCAATGTGTTTTATGAGTGAAAAATGAACGACTCGGAAAAGTGATCTTTCATAAGGATACGAACAGTCCTTTCCACATATTTTCAACTTGAAAGATATTTCAAGAAAATCGGACAGCTGCAGATCACAAACCATGGCAGACGACCGTACGATGACATGAAAAACTAAGCGTTTATAAAGATACAAACTACTTTGCTACTTTTGAGGTCGGACCCAATGTGTTTTATGAGTGAAAAATGAACGACTCGGAAAAGTGATCTTTCATAAGGATACGAACAGTCCTTTCCACATATTTTCAACTTGAAAGATATTTCAAGAAAATCGGACAGCGGCAGATCACACACCATGGCAGACGACCGTACGATGACATGAAAAACTAAACGTCATAAAGATACAAACTACTTTGCTACTTTTGAGGTCGGACCCAAATGTGTTTTATGAGTGAAAAATGAACGACTCGGAAAAGTGATCGTTCATAAGGATACGAACAGTCCTTTTCACATATTTTCAACTTGAAAGACATTTCAAGAAAATCGGACAGCTTCAGATCACAATCCATGGCAAACCACCGTACGATGACATGAAAAACTAAGCGTTTATAAATATACGAACTACTTTGCTACTTTTGAGGTCGGACCCAATGTGTTTTATGAGTGAAAAATGAACGACTCGGAAAAGGGAGCGTTCATAAAGAAACGAACGGTATGATTTTTTCTACGTCAAAAAACTCACTACGCCTCGGCAATCTGACAATATTCATCAATTTCGATAGCAAAAGTCGCAGAACTGATAGAGCGTTGGTGATGTCAACATCTTGTTTCTGACCAATGAAAATCCTACACACAATTTTCAGTGAATCGGTGACGTAGACGACTTTTTCGTGCTGAAAATACGAAAATTATAAGTTATTTCTCGGGAAAATTTTTGATTTTTCAATTAGTCTTGTCTTTTCTTTTTCCGGAAATATTTCGCTATCTTTTTTTCTGACATTTCGATATGAGGAGGTATAAAACCTCTGAAAATTTTTTTAAAAAGGAAAATTCTGTATGACAAAAACTAGTTTCAAAAAAGTACAAAACTCTCAACTTTTCTCTGGTTCAACTTCACTTTTTTTTACTCATTTGTTCTAAAATGTAGAGGATTTCTAGACTACGTCAGAACAGCCTAAAACAATGTGTTTTGTTTGTGTCTCGTTCGTGGCTCGCACATGCGCCCTAGATAGCACAAATTTAAAAAAGCGGTGGTACAAAAGAAAAGTTGAGTGTTTTCCTTTTTTAAAGAACTTTCAGATGTTTTATACCTCTTAATATCGAGAAATGCCAGAAAAAAATTGCTAGCATACAAATATTCCCGGTACAAGAAAAGACAAACACAACAACACCTAATACAATGTGTCTTGTTTGTGTCTCGTTCGTGGCTCGCACATGCGCCCTAGATACCACAAATTTAAAAAAGCGGTGGTACAAAAGAAAAGTTGAGTGTTTTCCTTTTTTAAAGAACTTTCAGATGTTTTATACCTCTTAATATCGAGAAATGCCAGCAAGAAGATTGCTAGCATACAAATATTCCCGGTACAAGAAAAGACAAACATAACAACACCTAGTACAATGTGTTTAGTTTGTGCCTCGTTCGTGACTCCCACATGTGTCCTAGATTCACCACGAGGTGATCAGAAAAAAGCATCCCAGATAGCAAAATAGTGTTTGAAAGTAAGCAAAATCTCACATCAAACGGGATGAAAGCGATTGACGTCGCAACCTGAAGAAGTATGCTGTCTGACCGATATCTCCGCGGGTCCTTGATGAAATCAATCAATTTTGGGATCATGCCGGCGAATCTGGCAGATATGAGAGGGCTGCACCTCTGGGCACAGTAGGCAATCAACTCGATTCCTTTCACGTAAGAACTGAATTTTCATGTCTTGGGGGATAAAATTGATGATTCACTTTGGATACCCTGGATCATCGTCTAACAACAAGTCCAAGACTTCAAGATCAAGTGCCTTGTAGAACAACTCCCAGTCTTCTTGTTGGAGATCGTCTCTCTGGAATTTTTGAAGATGGCTTGATTTTTAAAAATTCAAAAATTTCAGTATAAATGGAAAAAGGAACGCAAGTTTTTTCAATTGAAAAATCAACTCAAAATTTGACTAGAAATGTGTTTTCCATCCAGAATCCTTCCGAATAGACAAAAATTAAAAATTACCTCGAGTGTCACTGGAAATTTGTAGCAAACTTCGAGCTTTTCTTGAAGAGAGCTATGCGGACATCGGAACACTTCGCACGCTTCGGCTATACTCATTCCTGAAAACGTTGAACGTTGAGGGGATCAAGGAAAAATTAGTGTTTTTGATTTGAACATTTTCAAATTAAAAATAGCTCTCGTTGAGAAACTAGAGCTTGGGAAAAAGAAGAAGACTATAAAAACGAGGAGTATTTGAACAGTAAAAGCATTAAGACTTCTTCAAATGGTAAAACTGACAATCTAGCTCAAAACTATGCCCCCAAGCGAAAAAACGGGAAAAAAACAAAAAATGCTCGTCAATAAAAAACAACGGTGCTTACACTGAACTTTACGGTCTTCACATTTTAATCTACGACTTTTTAAATTTATTATTTTCTGACTTTTAATTTTGAAATGAAATTGTTTTTCAATCAGATAAGAGATCCTATTTTGTCACATTGTTTGTGATTATTCATGGCTTGTCTAACCATATTTAACATGATACGCTGTGCCGTGAAGTAGTTTTTAAATCGCATGAGACGTTTCGAAAGTTTTGAAATTGAAATTTATCGCTGTCTATCTATATTCGGCAATAATCTAGTGGTCGTTTCATTTGAATTGTTTTCCGTTATGAAAACTACTGCCTCGAGAGAGGTGACTCATGCGTGTAATTAGTTAATTGGTTGGTTGATTCATCAATTGATTTTTCTGTTATTCATGTTCCTTGTCCTATTTATATTTTTGATCAGCGAGTCAGTTGAGGAAGGTTGAATTTTTATTGAAAAACTTCTTTCAATAAAAACATACCATTTCGATTTAAAATCAACTGAAAAAATCACGTCACTGCAACTGTCAGAGAAAACGCAAAATAGATCAGATTATAAAACTTTTCACGTGACGCATCAAATTATTTCAATATGAGGATTGACGTGTTATCGTGGTTTTCTTACAATTTCACTCAAATTTGTCCGTAAAAGGTTGAGTTTTTCTTAACATTAAAGCGAAAAAAAGTTTAGCAAGTTTCAATCTCAAAGTCTCGAATTTGAGCTATCATTGTAAACTTTTATCTGGAAAATGAGAAAATTGAGTTTCCTTTGTTGTTTTTTACCTCATAGTCAATTTTTTGTTCACTACTTCACACAAATTTTTCTCCTCTATGTATTTTGGTACTATTTTCATGATAAACGTAAAACAAACGTTTTAAAAAACCATTGAAAATTGAAACCTGTCCATGTAGTGAGCGAAAATTTTACTCTGTTGTAAAATACTTTTTAGTTAGAAAACGAAATTGGCAACTCAATTTTCTCACTTCTCAATCGCACATAGCTTCCTCTACCTGTAAAAAAGTCTGAACTCCGTAAATCGGTTACTTAGTACTGTAGCTGTTTCGCCTCGAAATACAGGAACGTAAAAGTAATGCGCCTTTAATTTCAATGGACTGAAAGTAAGAATGATAATTTAAATCCACAAAGATCTAACTGTTCGTTGTGAGAGACCCGACTCCTACCGTACTCATTTTACAAAAATGCGACTGGCGCGCATTTGAAATCGGTCAGACTCTTTGCTAGATATGTGAATCGTAAGAGTAGATCAAATTTCAGTTACTGTAGTTGAAAATTCCTATTTTTTTCATCCCAGAGTGTCAAATCATAACGAACAATTGTTCCAAATAGGTGAAACTAACTCTGGAACGTTTATAGAGATAAAAATAAATTTAAAAAATAGAAAAATCATTGGAAAATAAAATAATGAGACAAATGCGCTCCGCGGAGAGTGTCGCAAAGCGGTTGCAGCGCGGCTATGTCTACTCATCCCTTACCCGCACACACAGCGGACCACGCAGTTGAAAAGTGTAAGCGAAGAAAATCGAGTAGATCAAATTTCAGTTACTGTAGTTCAAAATTTTTCACTTTTCCATTTTTTTCACCCCAGATTGACAAATCGTAACGTAGAAAATGTTTTAAGTACGTAAAACTATCGTCGGGAGCAGTCCGCAACATTCATTATGTCTAGTGAAACATTTATCAAAGTACAAACAGTTTCGAAAATGAAAGCGGAGGTCGGCAGAGCGGTTGCGAAGCGGTTATATCGTCTTATGCCTTTGCCGTAGATCATGAAATACAAAAAAGTTGTCATGAAAATAGTGAGCTATCAGGTTTCTTGAGAACATCTGCCGAACCTAGTGTAACATTTCCCTTACTCTCTCCACTCTGTCTTCCCCTTTCGACCGTTGCACAATTGTTGTTCTACATAACTTTTTTTCCGTTTCAGGGTTTTTATGTCCATCGCATCGTCACAACAGCCGGATCGGCGAAAGAAGAAGGAGCAGAAAGTTGACTACTCTCTATACCCTCCTTTCATTAATAATGTGAGATTTGAACAGATTTTGGTGATATCGACTCGGAGTAGTCATATATTTTAGGGGATAGAGTTTTCAAAGATTTCCGTAATGCTGACACGGAGTAGTCACAAATTTGCTTTTGTCGAAATTCGGGTCAGTTTCTCGATGAATTTGATTATGCTGACTTGAACCAGTCAGAAATTTGAGAAACTTTTTTGCGAAAGTTTTCAGTCACGTTAACTCAAACTAGTCATAAAAAATTCCAGATCAACGCCAAATATCCCGAGTACGTGCGTGAAGGTGACATAGAATACCCGTTCGAAGAGACTACTGGTATTGGAGATGAGAACCGGATAAGAGGTTTGTGTGAACTATATTTTATCAATCTGGTACGTGTTATAACCGAAAAGGATGGCTACACCGTGGTTATATGCTATCTGTTCATTGGTTTGTAGTCACCTTTCTTTTGTAATGAAAAAAACTATTCACTTACACTTTCTTTCCAGTGCCTTCTCTCATAGGGGAATGCTTATGTACACTGTTAAAAAGCATTATCTATTTCTAATCTAAAAACAAAATGCTGTAAGTGTGTACAACATGTGCTACAGCGAATGTACAGCATACGCTGTGGATAACTTACGTCAGATGTTGAACGTAGAGAGATTTCTTACGGCACATGCTGTACATAGAGAGATTTCTTACGGCACATGCTGTACATAGAGAGATTTCTTACGGCACATGCTGTACATAGAGAGATTTCTCACGGCACATGCTGTACATAGAGAGATTTCTTACGGCAAATGCTGTACATAGAGAGATATCTTACGGCACATGCTGTACATAGAGAGATTTCTTACGGCACATGCTGTAAATAGAGAGATTTCTTACGGCACATGCTGTACATAGAGAGATTTCTTACGGCACATGTTGTACATAGAGAGATTTCTTACGGCACATGCTGTACATAGAGAGATTTCTTACGGCACATGCTGTACATAGAGAGATTTCTTACGGCACATGCTGTACATAGAGAGATTTCTTACGGCACATGCTATACATAGAGAGATTTCTCACGGCACATGCTGTACATAGAGAGATTTCTTACGGCACATACTGTACATAGAGAGATTTCTTACGGCGTATGCTGTACATAGAGAGATTTCTTACGGCACATGCTGTACATAAAGAGAATTCTTACGGCACATGCTGTACATAGAGAGATTTCTTACGGCACATGTGCCGTAAGTTATATACAGCGTATGATGTACATGCGCTGTAGATATCTACAGAACATGTTGTACACAAAAACAGAATTTTGTTTTTAGAGTATAATAAGGTCGACATCGTCTTCAGCGAAGTCCGACCTAAATTCGAATGATTTTTTCTGATATTCAGCCGCACTTCTTTTTTCCATTTTTTTTCGTAAAATACTGAAAACGATTGTGTTTCGTTGCGTTAGGCGAGTTGTGAAAAAATTCCTTCTCAATAAGAATGAAACAGTTTTTCTAGTACATCTCAACAGAAATTTACCTTCAGCGTAATTAACATCCAGAGTTGAGACCCATCCAGATGTGTCAGGCATACACTTTTCGTGTAGAAAATTTTGCAAATTTTTAGTTTCAAGCGAGATATTTTATTGGTGGCGATTCGAACGGTAATTTTCAAAATATATCGCTTGAAAAAAACGCGCTGAAATTTTCCACATGAAAAGTTTATTTTTCAACATGTAAATTGTATCTTCTCAGTTCTGGATGTGAAGGTAAAATTCAGAAGATGTGCCCGAAAATGATAATGCGAATAACTTCATGTCCGTCTATTTTTCCGGTTGACTCGCCCAATACTGATTGTCTCAACGAGCCCATAATTCGAGAAAAGTGATAAAGAATAATCTTATCGAAAAAAACCTCTGTTGTGTTTGCTATTCTGGAAGTTTCAGGAAACTGGAGTGCCAAGCCCGATTTTCTCCTCGCCGCAGTTGGATTCACAGCAGGAGTTGGTGAGTTTCATCTTTTTTTAAATTCATGGTCATAGTGAAAAAAAGTGAACTAGGCATAGGATCTGCGACCAAGGAATGAGCCGCTCCGCAACCGCCATTGCAGAACCCTCCGCGGAGCGCAATTACCTCATCATTTTATTTTTGAATATTTTAGCTAATGCTCTAACCTAATTCCCGTGTTTTCATCCCTATAAATGTCGCGAATTTATCCTAAGCTCAGTTTCACCTACTTCAAGCGTTTTCCCGTTAAGAATTCTGACTCTAGGATGTTAGCATATCAATTGTTTTCCATTCTTTTGACTCATTTTTCTCATCCTAACAAGCGAATTGGTTTCGCCAATTAATATAGAAAAGTTTGCAAAACATGTAACTTTCCTTCGTAATTAGATTTTTATCATGAATTTCGAAAAAAACGTTCGAGAAAAAGTTTTTTTTTTCAACTACAGTAACTGTAATTTGATCTACGGCGGTGTAGGATTTACGAAGGGGGCGGGGTTCGTGCTCGCTACCTATTGGTCGCCTCCCCTCGCTGCTTTATCCGACACTTTTCTACTGCGTTCAGAGCAGTGTACCGCACAGCGCCCTGCTTACCTGTTAGACGTGGTTCGAACTCTGCGCCCTCTCCCCCTCGACACTCTCTCGCCTCCCCGCTTACAAGTAGCGCGATTTTTACTTTTATTTCACGCGCTACTCAGCTGCCGGAAACGACTTGATTAGAAAGAAAAACTATCCTAATGTTTGTGTCACTTCGATCGCTCCACCTGAAAGACCTATAAAAGCACAAGTCTATTGAAATATACGAAAAACGCTGAAAACCATCTTCAAAGTTCTCTCAAGTACAAATATTTATTACCGTACATTGAAATGAATCTGATAAACACTTCAATAAAACCAAATATAAACACAATTGAGCGATTGAACTGAATTCGGCGTTATTTGAAAGAAAACTGTTCAAAAAATCAAAATTGGTGAAAATCGCCGAATTCAAGTTCTTAACAAATCAACCTGGGGCACCATAATTTTTCTATAAAGCTATCATCAGCTAGCGAATCTTCTACTGGTCCTCCGTCGGCTCGAGTAGTCTACTGGAAATCATATAAATTTTTGTCACGAAAATTAAAAACAAATACACATCTGGAAAGACGTTCAGTTCATTGAAAAAGGTTGCAACTATCACAGAAACATTCACTGTTATGGTAGCAGCACACGTTTCAAACAATAATCAAAATTGAGTTTTATTTTTGAATTTTAAAAATAACCTTTTTAAAATTGACCATTCGCCTAGAGAAACCCTCTGTTTCCATGGGATTTTTCTTGACCTTCGTATTCCATGTTAGTTGACAGTCACTCTGAAAAAAACTGCTCATGAATTGATTGAAAAAAGAGAGAGAATGAAGAAAACAGTTTTCGAAAACTAAAACGTCGAATATTTCTCTTTAAAACTACCGAAATTGCGAAAACAGATGAGTAACTGATTGGTACGTTTTTGAATAAATTTCGGAAAGAAACAAAATGGTGTTCTGATCAATAAAAAGCAAGATACGGTCAAATTACAGGACAAATGCGTTAAAAAAGAAAAATAAAACAAAAATTTTGAAACGCGCGGGGCGCAAAAGTGTACATAGGGCGCATTCGCACTTTTTCTCTGACCGGGTTTTTGTCTGCGTCTCCTCACCCTTTTCCCGACCTCACGTAGGCAGCGAAAGCAGGGCGTTGTGTACCGCAGTTAAAAACTGTAAGAAAAAAGGATGAGGCAATCAATAAAATTAAATTTCGGTTACTTCGAATTCGAAATATTAGCTTATTTAACGATTTTCGTTAAAATTGAAAACTTTGATAATTCTCATCTCGGCACAGGCATAAGACAATATAACCGCATCGCAACCGCTTTGCCGACCTCCGCTTTTATTTTCGAAAGTGTTTTCGGAAATTTTGTAACCAGCCCTGGTTTGTACTATAATAAATGTTTCACTAGACATATTGAAAGTTGAGGACTGCTCCCAACGATAGTGTTACCTACTCCAAACATTTTTTCCGTTACGATTTGTGAATCTGAGATGAAAAAAAGGAGGAAAAATAAAATGTTTCGAACTACTGTAGCTGAAAATTGATCTACGATTTGCTTTGCTTACACTTTTCAACCACGTTTGCCGCAGTATGCAGAGTTATAGAAGTTGAGATAAGTAAAAATGATATCGATCGAGTTTAGTAATATAAGAAGAAAAAAACAAGAAAAGCTTGCTTTTCAGCGTTAATTATCTGAATCATACCTTCATAGTAACCCATAGTGACGGGAGGAGGCGCTTGTATGACTTTGAATCCATCATTGTTCCAACTATTCATAGTTTTTGGACCTTAAAAATGACCTCAATAGAAAATAAAGTGAAAAGAATGGCGTTTCTCGTGTTCCCTCGTCGTTTTTTTAAAATTCAAAATTCGGAAACGGTTGGAAATCACCGGAGATCCATCAATATTTCCTATTTTTTCCAAGATTTCTGATCGTGTTTTGAGTTTTACCCCGTTTTTTCTTGTTCTTAACAGGAGTTGACCTTGAACGTTATTGGGATCCAGAGTTGAGACCTAGCCAGATGTGTTAAGAAGGTCGAATAATGAAGTTTTCATGTAGAAAATTTTTGCGCGTTTTTTGTTTCAAGCGAGATATTTTAATTTTAAAAATCACTTTTTAAAACCGTACACGTTAACGCCACAGGGCCTTTTTGACCACACGCACTACACAAATGGATCCAACCGTGAAATCAATCGGCGGCGTGGTGAAGTGGTTGTGATCTTGTATTCAAACCGAGAGGTCAGGGGTTCAATTCTACTCGCTGACGACTTTTTTTCAATTTTTTTGACTGATGACAAAACTGTGCCCTAACTATGTAAAATTACTTTTTTCAGTTATTTCCTACCGTATTATGCATGAATATCATACTCAAAGTACACAAAAAGTCTATAGCTTACCTCATCTATTACCCCCTCCATGAAGCTGGTCATGTGATCATTCGAATATTGACGTTCATCGATTACAAAGTTTTCACATTCCAAATGCATGTTTTGACTGAAAAAAGGATACGGAACCGTTTATATCGGTTAGTTGCAGATGTCCTTTGGAAGTTTTTCATATCATGAGCAGGAGACATATCGCCGATGGGCTGAATGAGAGTCTATAACCGCAAACTTGAAGCACATGGTATTCTTGAGTCAGTCTCATGACCGTTAAGGTGACATCAACCCATCAATAGGTGCTGAGGAGTCATGCAGGTCACCCACGTTGTTCATTGGATGTCTCTGGGCAGCATCGTTGCATTCATGTTTTCAAAGTTTGACTGCATGAGAGATCACAGTCTCCACATGATTTAAATAACCACTGTTTTGCAAATTCATAAAGCCAATAACTTGATGAACTGATTTGGTGTCACCTTAACGGTCATGAGACTGACTCAAGAATACCATGTGCTTCAAGTTTGCGGTTATAGACTCTCATTCAGCCCATCGGCGATATGTCTCCTGCTCATGATATGAAAAACTTCCAAAGGACATCTGCAACTAACCGATATAAACGGTTCCGTATCCTTTTTTCAGTCAAAACATGCATTTGGAATGTGAAAACTTTGTAATCGATGAACGTCAATATTCGAATGATCACATGACCAGCTTCATGGAGGGGGTAATAGATGAGGTAAGCTATAGACTTTTTGTGTACTTTGAGTATGATATTCATGCATAATACGGTAGGAAATAACTGAAAAAAGTAATTTTACATAGTTAGGGCACAGTTTTGTCATCAGTCAAAAAAATTGAAAAAAAGTCGTCAGCGAGTAGAATTGAACCCCTGACCTCTCGGTTTGAATACAAGATCACAACCACTTCACCACGCCGCCGATTGATTTCACGGTTGGATCCATTTGTGTAGTGCGTGTGGTCAAAAAGGTCCTGTGGCGTTAACGTGTACGGTTTTAAAAAGTGATTTTTAAAATTAAAATATCTCGCTTGAAACAAAAAACGCGCAAAAATTTTCTACATGAAAACTTCATTATTCGACCTGCTTAACACATCTGGCTAGGTCTCAACTCTGGATCCCAATAACGTTCAAGGTCAACTCCTGTTTAGAAACGATTCGTTGCTTGAGAAGTTGGAAGTGAATTTTTTTCTCACCGGAGTCGTGAAGGAAAAAAATGAACTAGAGGGGGATTTTATTGTATTTTTCTTTCAAATTTAACATTTTTTGCGAAAAAAAGTGATCATAGAAAGGAAAAAAATGTGAACGGAAGAGTTGTTTACAAGTAAAATGAATGAGAATCGAGTTGAAAGTAGGTCAAAAAAGTGGTTGGTCGAAATTTGGATGAAAATTTTTCACTGTTTCATAGAAAGTACTTTTATGTGAGCATGGGTTTGAGATGTTCTGCATTCAAGGTGTTCAGTGTAGTTTCAACTTCCGACGGACGAAGAATGGTCGGTCAAAAATCGAATCGTTGCAAAATTTTCAAATCGAGAGATCAACTACAATTTCAACATCAATACTGGTTAGTCTCCTCGAAATATCTTACAATAACTCTCAAAACTATTTTCTTGTTCGATAAGGACCAAATTGAGCAGAATACATGGAGTAAATGGGTAAAAATACCAATAAACGGTTGCAAAGCCTCTAAAAAATTAATTTTAAAAAATCAGCAATAAAAAAGAAAAACACCAGAGAGATTAACCGAAATTTCTATAAAAAATGCCCAAAAATTCGCAATTCGAGAATTTTTTTTTCCAAATTCTGCTTCATTCTTCCATTAAAATATTCTTCATCATTTATGTAGTTTCACACATCTTCATCATCACACAATGACAATTTTTTTCAAAAATTGAAGCGTTTTTCATGAATAGTGAAGAAGAAAAAAGTGAATTCGTGATGAATTCGTTTTTTTGCTTTCTAAAATCGATTTTTTAAAATTGTTTATCAGAGAGCGATCATCCGAAGCGGAAAATTGAATCTCTTGATTAGGATTCGCGCCTTTTTTGAACATTTTAATCGAAAAAGTAGACTGAATCATCTGAATCGCGTCATGAGTCCTTTTGACTGATTGAGATAAAATTTCAGTTACTGTAGTTCAAAAATTTTACTTTTCTACTTTTTTTCGTTCCAGATTCACAAGTCGTAACGTAAAAATGTTTGAAGTAGTTAAAACTATCGTTGGGAACAGTCTGCAACGTTCATTATCTCAAGTGAAGCATTTTTTAAAGTACAAACACTTTCGAACATGAAAGCGGAGGTCGGCAAAGCGGTTGCGAAGCGGTTATATTGTCTTATTCCTTTGCCGAGATGTGCACCGTGTTCTGCTTGTGAGACTTTTTTGACTTTCGAATCGCTGATCAGTCTTCACCACATTACTTACAGGCAACATCTGGAAATTCCCATTTCTGATTTTCCAACATGGAGGTGCCGCATTCTTGGTCCCCTTCGTCGTCATGCTGGTCGTCGCCGCAATGCCGATTTTTCTCATGGAAATGGTGATTTTTCAATATTTTCCGACAAAAATCCTGGAAAACGGCGGTTTTATTTGGATATTTCGAATAGTATTCTCAAGAAAATTACCTCAAGAGATATGTTTATGGAAAGTATCGTGAAAATAACTGCGATCGATCTTTTTGTGAAAATGTTAAAATATCAAGAAACGATCTTTTTGTATAGAAATTTGGATACCTACCGTATTTTCTCAAATTTAGTTTTTTTTTGCAAAGTTCTGAACAAAAAATTAAAAACTGAATTTTCCAAATTGAATTATAAACTTTTTTTGTATAGAAATTTGAATACCTACCGTATTTTCTCAAATTTTGTTTTCTTTCTGCAAAATTCTAAAAAAAAATAAAAAATTAACTGTTTCCTGATTGAATTTTAAAAGCACCGTATTTTGCTATTTTAAATGTAAAAGATTGTCGTTTTCAAATATTTCTTATGAACACTAATCACAACTGAATTTTATTCAAGTTTTCTAAAAAAAAAAATTGAAGTTTATCATAAAGTTTCAGGTCCTTGGCCAGTTTTCTTCACTTGCAGCGGTTAGTGTGTGGAAAGTCGTTCCATTGTTCAAGGTGGGTCTTCTTTTTCAAAAAGAAATATTGAATACCATTTCAAAGTATACAATTAACGAAGTTTTTCTACATCCTTGATTGTTTTATCAAAAAAAAAACAGCAGAAAATATAGAAATTATGTTTTTAATATTTTTAGAATTGATATTTTTCTTATTTTATCTGACGATAATTTAAATTTTGTTAAATTAGAAAAAAAATCGAGAATAAGTTAAAAATATGATATGCTTCGAATAAAAGTTGATTAAAATTTAGAAAGAATTACTGCATTTGATTAAATTGAAGTGACCAGTTTGTGCCCGGTTTGTGACCTTTTCAGAGATCCTTGAATTGCAGGGAATCGGCTACGCTCAAGTCATGCTGTCCGGCTTTCTGGCCGTTTTCATGAACATTATATCGGCCTGGACGCTGTTCTACCTCTTTAACTCGTTCAGTTTTTCAATTCCATGGTCAAACTGTGCGAATTCATGGAGTGGAGAAAGTAAGTTTTGTCATATCGTAGCTTTTCTTTTAAAAAAGGAAGAGAAAAAAAAAGAGAGAGAGAGAGAGAGAGGAAGGAAGAGAGAGGGAGGGAGGGAGAGAGAGAGAGAGAGAGAGAGAGAGAGAGAGAGAGAGAGAGAGAGAGAGGGAGGGAGAGAGAGAGAGAGAGAGAGAGAGGGAGAGAGAGAGAGAGAGAGAGAGAGAGAGAGAGAGAGAGAGAGAGAGAGAGAGAGAGAGAGAGGAGAGAGAGAGAGAGAGAGAGAGAGAGAGAGAGAGAGAGAGAGAGAGAGAGAGAGAGAGAGAGAGAGAGAGAGAGAGAGAGAGAGAGAGAGAGAGAGAGAGTAAACATCCACTCCTTTGCAGACTGTACGCTGGGCACAAGAATGGCATGTACTGAAGCGAACGGAACTCTTTTAGTCAATGGTTCCTGTGTTTATCAGGTAACTTTTGATTTTTATGAATTAAAAATGTTTTAAATATCTTTAAGTAAAGCACTTAAACTATTAGTTTTTGGATAATTTCAAAATGGATCAAAATTTGCTGATTTTATTACAGACACAATGCAAAAAAATGAATATTGATAACTTTTGAGACGTGCATAAAATGTGTTGAAAACACGATTCTTTCAACATATTTTTTTTATAAAGATGACTATGCTATTGATAACATTAGCGCTCATTTTTATCGTTAATGTCAATCATAGTTAGTTCAAAAATTATTTTTCAAAATTTAAACCACTCTATAAGTTTCCACGAAGAACATCTAAATTCTAGCATAACTGAAGCTCTCGAAAAATAATTTTCAAATTACACTTTTTGCAGCCTCTCAACTCGAACAATACTGTACTGATGCCGATGCATGACTTCGACTCGATACCGAGTCTGAAGTATTTTCAGTGAGCTTTTAATGTAGAGAGAGAGAGAGAGAGAGAGAGAGAGAGAGAGAGAGAGAGAGAGAGAGAGGAGAGGAGAGGAGAGGAGAGGAGAGGAGAGGAGAGGAGAGGAGAGGAGAGGAGAGGAGAGGAGAGGAGAGGAGAGGAGAGGAGAGGAGAGGAGAGGAGAGGAGAGGAGAGGAGAGGAGAGGAGAGGAGAGGAGAGGAGAGGAGAGGAGAGGAGAGGAGAGGAGAGGAGAGGAGAGGAGAGGAGGAGGGAGAGGAGAGGAGAGGAGAGGAGAGGAGAGGAGAGGAGAGGAGAGGAGAGGAGAGGAGAGGAGAGGAGAGGAGAGGAGAGGAGAGGAGAGGAGAGAGGAGAGGAGAGGAGAGGAGAGGAGAGGAGAGGAGAGGAGAGGAGAGGAGAGGAGAGGAGAGGAGAGGAGAGGAGAGGAGAGGAGAGGAGAGGAGAGGAGAGGAGAGGAGAGGAGAGGAGAGGAGAGGAGAGGAGAGGAGAGGAGAGGAGAGGAGAGGAGAGGAGAGGAGAGGAGAGGAGAGGAGAGGAGAGGAGAGGAGAGGAGAGGAGAGGAGAGGAGAGGAGAGGAGAGGAGAGGAGAGGAGAGGAGAGGAGAGGAGAGGAGAGGAGAGGAGAGGAGAGGAGAGGAGAGGAGAGGAGAGGAGAGGAGAGGAGAGGAGAGGAGAGGAGAGGAGAGGAGAGAGAAAGAGAGAGAGAAAGAGAGAGAGAAAGAGAGAGAGACTGACTTGATCGTGTCAGAGACTGACTTGATCGTGTCATTCGTATCTAGCGGGACTATTCCAATCTGCTTTCCGAGCGAAGCGAGGGTCATCTTTTTGACGTCGATCTTGTCGAGCTCGATGGTTCCATCTTGGATGTCGAATAAAAAGAGAGAGAGAGAGAGAGAGAGAGAGAGAAACAAATTTTCAGCAATGATGTGTTGATGTTGTCAAAAGGAGTCGATGATCTAGGAACCTTGAACTGGTATCTGGGAATATGCGTTCTAGTCTCCTGGGTCGCAGTTTTCCTCTGTCTCTTCCAAAATGTCAAGTCTAGCGGAAAGGTATGTTTTTTGTGTATTCACAACAACAAACGAGAGATGAATTTCTCGTTTTTCTACAATTTCAAAGGTAAATGTGATCTGAATTCGGTTGGAATTGACGAAATCATGAAAATGTGAAACTTTGCTGAACAAAAATCATCTGAATAATTAGTTTTTGGACTTTCTTCTGATAAAAATAGTCAATTTTCTTGAAATTTGTAAGCCCCGAAGTCGATATTCAAAGAAGTGGACACAGGTAACCCTACTCGGTTTAATTACTCAGGCGTCGAAATACGATCGTTTTCAGAAATTTTCGATCGTTTTCAGTAATTTTCGATCGTTTTCAGAAATTTTTCAAAAAAAAAATACCGTTTTTTTCTGAAAATTACTGAAAACGATCGAATATAACTGAAAACGATCGAGAAATCCTCTGACTTTGAAAACGATCGTATTTCGACGCCTGAGTATCCAAGTTTGGAAGAATTGATTTAATGTGGTATGTGTAAAAATGATACATCAAACGATTAAAAAAATTAATATTTTATATGTATTTTGATACATTTTTCGAAAAAATGTCTTTAAATTATTTTTTATCCATTATTCTTGCTTTCCGAGAATAAATTCTTCAATTCAAAAAGAAAAACAAGAAAAAAATCTTGAATTCGAAATTTAGAGAAGTAGGCGCGGGTCCGACACTGCCTATCCGAACTCGGTTTAGTTATCCAGGTCTGAAAGAAGTGATTTCAGGTGGTTTATGTAGCAGTAATCTTCCCATGCATAATCGTCATCGTTCTTCTGACACGACTTCTAACACTAGAAGGATCATTCCAAGCGATTGTCCACTTCTCGAAACCAAAATGGTCCGTGCTGAAAGATTTGAAGGTACCTTTTGATGAAATAAATTTTGGCAAGAGCCGCAAAGCGAGCGCAACGCGGTTATAGAAATTTATATTTTTTAAAAGATGGCACGAAGAAGGATCGTGGCTACAATGATTTATCGCAGTACTGAAAGTTAGATTTTATGCCATTTCTTTGACCTGAATATAATTGAAAGGTCATTTCCATGGGTCGCCGACCTCCCGCGGGTTTCGCCGATTATCGAGATAGATGAAAACGACATGATAAGACATCAGATTTCAAATAATATAGTAAAAACGAAAGTGAATCTTTGAAGTTAGACCCAGTTTACCTTGTTCATATTTGAAGAAGGGTCGGATCGTCATTTTGGGGGGTACAAAATTCAAAGCTACAAAAGCAACATGTTCCAGAAATTTCCGGGCGTTTTCAGAAAATTTCAGTAGTTTTCAGTGATATTCGGTTGGTTTAGCTAAATTTTAGTAGTATTCAGACATTTTCAATCGTTTCCAGAAAATACTACCGTTTTCGTAGTCATTTTCAGAATTTTTCGAAAAATACGACCGTTTTCAGTAATTATCAGAAAAAACGGCCATTTTCTATCGAAAATTACTGAAAACGGCTGGAAATCTCTGAAAACGATCGTATTCCGACCACTGAGTGGTCCTTTTACGTTCAGTTACGCTTATTTTGGCTTGAAAGTGGGAACCACCATCATATACCAGAGGTAAAAAAGGAAAAATATTTCATGTGGCATACCCCCTCCCCCCCCCCCCTCCCCAAAGGTAATGCAACCACTCATAATGACGATTTCCAAAACAAAATTTGAGGTCTCTAACCAAGAAATTTTCGCTACGCTCAAATTGTTGTGGCGAAATCGTTATATTTTCAGTTCTAATAACTTTGCTCTCATATAAGGGAGCAGGTTTTGAATTATTATCTGTTCTGCGGGTTTCGCCGCTCTATCTGCTTATAGATCCATGAGACCGACGTGACACCATGGTGCACCACTTCAAAAACGAAAATGAAACTCCGCGAAACTTTTTTTCAGGTCTGGGGCGAAGCGGCAGTACAAGCTTTCTACAGTGTTTCCTGTTGTACTGGAGGCTTGATGACCATCGCCAGTTATAACAGATTTCACAATGATATTTTCAAGTGAGTTTTTGTATTGAGATAATTTTTAACTAAGTTTATGGAAAATATAGAAAATTTTACTCTTCAATCACATTTGAAAGCGGCAGAAATTGTTGAAATGATGTTTCGAACGAAATTTTATAGCACAAATTCAAAAATGATGTTTTAAAACGAATTTTCTCTAAATAAAACTAAATTTTTCAAAAATGAAGTTTTTTCCGAAACTCTCAAAACTGAAAGTAGAACATCTAGAAACATATCAGACATTTTTTTGTTATAACCACAACTGAAAGTGTAAAAACGTTTAAAAATGATATTTTCGAGGGAATTGTCTCAAAATATTACTATAGTCGACCTTAATAGGAAGTATTATAGGAGTTTAGTTTGTATCCAATGCCAGAATACAAAAAAAAACCGTAAAAGTTGAGTCGTTCGCGAAAAATGCGGTTTTCAGCTCTTTTTTTCACAAAAATTGATTTTTTTCGGAAAAAATTCAAGAAGAATTTTTTAGAGACATTTGGCTAGTGCTCTTCATCGACGTCGCTACCTCCATCGTGGGATGTGTTCTAACCTTTTCTGCGATTGGATTCACATGCTTTGAGTTTGGCATTGCCTTGGACAAGTTTCATATCAGAGGTTATTTTTGAAAACAATAAAAATAATAAATTTAAAAAAAACTGAATCGAATCATTCCCTTCATGTATGAAATAAGACATAACTTTTTTTCATGTCGTTCGTGATGGAATTCAGGCGTTTTTTTTAATTGGAAAAAATACTCACAAAATCAGAAAAAATTCAAAAAATTGATTCATTTGACTATAGAAACATAAAATCAAATTAAATTAACTTAATTGAATTCAGAGAAAAAAACGTTTATTAGTGAAATCAATTTCAACATCAAAATGAAACTTTAATCGTTCGAAACACTGCCTTTTTTATGTCTAAAGAACTACATTTGAGGAAAAATTCGTTAGTCGAGAAAAATGTGAAATCAATTTTTTTTCGCTCAAAGTGATTCTGTGAGAAAAAGTAGGCGGAGCGAAAGGGGCGGAGCTATTTGTATCAAGAAATTGAAAATTTTCATTGTAAGTCAGAATCGCCAGTTCGATTCCGGCTGCTCCTCTTTTTTTGTTTTTTCTCCCTGCCGTCCCAATGAGATTTTGCGAGAAAAGTGGACGGAGCTAAAAGGGCGGACCATACGGTATTAAAAATTTTCAGACGGCTTTCACCTGGTGTTCGTATTCCTCGCAGAAGCCCTGGCAGGAGTGCCCGTGGCTCCTCTCTACGCTGGATTGTTCTTTATCATGATCCTAATGGTCGTTCATTCGACACAAATGTTTGTGGTAAGCTTTCTAATTGAAGAAAAAGTTAAAATATTTATGAATTCCGAATGAACAAGAGCGTGCGTTCGTCCTTTGGTGCTTTTCCAGACTGGGTGAATTGTCAACCTCAAACTAGGGTAATTAAACCTTTTATTGAACACAAAAACTGAGAGGAACAATGAAACACATATTATAATGAGATTCTTTTTTTCATATTTTGAATTTGATTTTTTTCGGAACAGCTAAATTTTTGAATGAAACTTTTTGTTAATATGATTGTTTTTTTTCTTCAAAATTTCAGTTTGAAAAATTCAAAATAATAGATTTAATCATTTTTGTGCATTTCCTAAGAGTCGAAGTGGTTTCAAGAAAAGCACACTCGGCACAGGTATAAGACCGCTTCGCAACCGCTTTGCCGACCTCCGTTTTCATTTTCGAAGGTGTTTGTACTTTTAAAAAATGTTTCACTTTTTCCACTTGATAATGAACGTTGCGGTCTGTTCCCAACGCACATTGCGGCGAACGCAGTTGAAAAGTGTAAGCAAAGAAAATCGATGGAGTAGATCAAATTTCAGTTACTGTAGTTCAAAAAATTTGACTTTTCCTTTTTTCGTCCCAGATTCACAAATCGTAACGAAAATATGTTTGAAGTAGAAAAAACTATCGTTGGGAACAGTCCACAACGTTCATTATGTCAAGTAAAACATTTATTAAAGTACAAACTCATTCGAAAATGAAAGCGGAGGTCGCAAAGCGGATGCGAAGCGGTTTTATTGTCTTTTGCCTTTGCCGCAGTCTGTGGCATACCTGGAAAAACTAGAGTTTTCCAATTTTACACGATTCACCAAATCCAGCCAGGACTTTGTGGATTTTCAATTTCTAGAGTAATTTTTCAGGTCGAGACAGTGGTATCGTCACTCTGCGATGAACATCCTGAACGACTTCGACGAAACAGAAGACATGTTCTCATGTCGACTGTCGCAGTCTTCATACTTCTCTCCATCCCGTTCTGTCTCTCTGTAAGTCTTTATATTTATACTGAAAGATTCTGAAGTTATGAAATTCTTAAAAACACGTTTAACACTTTCGGCCTTTCCAAAAGTGGGCGTAGCGGTGGCGGGACCACCAAGGATGGTCAGTCAAAAATCGCTTACTTAAAAAAATTTTCAAAGTCTCCTCGAAATATCTTACAATAACTTTTAAAATTATTTTCTTGTCGATTAAGGGCTCTAAATGAACAGAATACATTAAATAACTGGGATACCAAACGGCTGCAAAGCGGTCATCCGGAGCGGAAAATTGCATCTGTTGATGGGGGCCTCAAATTTTTCCTCAAATTTTAGGCAAAAAGGTACGAAGCTAAGATTTGATCAAAGTTTAAACTTGATTACCACAAAAAATTTGCGCACCTTATAAGGAAATGATTCTTGATTAAATTGATTCAGTCTACTTTTTCGTATTAAATCTTTTAAACTTCAACCCACTCGATTTTTTTTTGATCTTGGTACACCCTGTAACAGAAAAATAAATAACAGAAAAGGTAATTAACAGAATCATAAACGAGGACTATCGTCCGCGACCGTGAACTAGTATGTTAAAACAGGTAGTCCTAAAAAAATTATTATCGATTTTTCGTTTAGGCTGGACTATACTGGATGGAGATCCTGGCACACTTTGTTCTCACATGGCCTCTTGTAGTTGTAGCGTTCCTCGAAGTTATGGCTATTTGCTGGGTTGGTTTTTTAAAAATTTGTCACAAAATAGGTAAATTTTATTGAAATATTCGAATTTTGACTGATCCGTTGAGAAAGAGAAGATAGTTATAATGGATTTGGAGCAGAAAATAGGAATTCCATAGTTTCGAAAAAGAAGAAAATTTTTCAGATTTACGGAGTCGATAATCTAATGGACAATATTCACTGGATCACAGGTTACTACCCACCGTGTTATCTGTTTTGGAAGGTTCTGCTGAAATTTGTATGCCCGATGGTGTATATGGTAAGTTGGTGTTTTAATTGCGACGAAAATAATTTTGAAAGGTAGGAACAAAAAAATGTTTGATAAAATAACCTGGGATCACGGTTTTTGAAAAAGAAAATTAAAAATAAAAACATGTCGTCAAAAATAGGTGCCCTCGGTGCGGCACTCTCATGCCGCGGACTTGACGCACTTGTTGACGACATTATTTAAAAAAAAATTTTATTCGATCTTGTGCGGAAAAGTTATATTGAATGAAACTGACGTTATTCAATAATAAAGGAGACAAAACTATTTTTAGCGTTAACAATTATCATAAAATCATCAGTCACAAAATCCTAGAATAACGACTTTGAAAATAAATGGCATTTAGTAAAATGCACCCCGTTTTTTCAAACTTGAATAACTTCGCTCAGAGTTTCTAAATCGCCAATTTTTAGATTATTGTCGTCAAATTAATGACGCCCTCGGTGTGGCACCTTCTGCCGCAGACTTGGCGCACTAGTTGACGACACCGTTTTTTATTTATTTTTCAGGCGATCCTCTGTTTCCTATGGCTAGATTGGCATTCCATGGTCTACGAATCGTACCGGTTCCCGCATTGGGCGATTCTGGCTGGCTACGCCGTCGGAGGAGTACCACTACTTTTTGTCCCAGTCGTGGCGTGTGTACAATTCTGTCAAGCAAAAGGAAATCTGACGCAGGTTTGTTTCCGAGAATCCACAAATATTGCAAAATTACCGAGTTAAAAAAATAATTGAGAAAAAATCTTTGAAATTTTTGTGTCTAACAAAGATTAGTGTTTCTAGAAATCTATGAATACAAAATTGGAATGATTTAATAGTTCACAATTCGCCGAAGAAAGCGAGATATGAAGAGATAAGAATTTAAAACAAGTACACTTGGCCTGGCTACGCTCGGTGCCTTTTTTCATTTTTCTTTACAAAATCGAAAATTCGGGTCTTTTGATTGAAAACAGAAATGATTTTTGAAGACGAGGTTTTTTTGCAGATTATCTCTCTCTCCGATCTCTTGCACTCTCTCTCTCTCTCTCTCTCTCTCTCTCTCTCTCTCTCTCTCTCTCTCTCTCTCTCATCTCTCTCATCTCTCTCCTCTCATCGGCTTCTACGGAAATGGGGGCGGGCTAAAAGGACGGAGGCCTTGTCGATTATTAATATGATTTCGACTTCAGAAATGGAGAAGAGTACTTCATCCGGACGACGCCTGGGGTCCAGCACTGGCGATTCATAGAGCTGAAAGGTTTCCACTACAAATTCCAGAAGCAAGAAGGCTTCTTCTACCACCAGAAGTCGAACTGGCTAGTGGAGGAAACGGACCGGTTAGTTTTTTTTCCTGTTGAAAACACCGATGAAACAGTTTTTGTAGAGTTAATTGAAGAATTGAATACGAAAAATTAAAAAATAATTCTGATTTTTTGAGAAAATTTGTCTAGTTATCTGTGAAAATAATGGTATTTTACAAAAAACGAATGTCCGATGAACTCGATTATGCAAAATTGATGATATTTGTTGAGAAAAACCGCTTAGATTTTGGAAAATAATGATATTTGTCAAAAATCAACCTATTTTTCCAATTTTCAGTGTGAAGAAACGGAATCTGACACGGCCACAACACAGAGATCTCCAACAAGATCCAGAACCAACATCAACACGCGAAGTCCAACGTTGCCGACGTTCGAGAGAGAAACTGCGATCTAGGTTTTTTGAGCACAGTTTCTTTTGGAGTTATTTTGGGCATTTAGTAAAATGCACCTAGTGCATCGTACTGACTTTCTACAGTTCACATAGCTTCCTCTACCTGTAAAAAAGTCTGGCCTCCGTAAAACGGGTACTTAGTACCGTAGCACTTGAACTACAAGAACGATTTACGTAATGAGCCTTGAATTTCAATGGACTGAAAGTAAGAATAATCATTTAAATCCACAAAGATCTAACTGTTCGTTGTGAGAGTCCCGACCCTATAGGCTAGCTACCGTACTCATTCTGCAAAATTGAGATTAGAGCGCGTTTGAAAACGGCCATGCTTCTAGCGATATATGTGCAGTTACGTTTGAGTCGGTCAGTACGTTACGGTACAGCACGGGAACGACTATAACCGTTACACATATCTAGCAAAAAGTCTGACCGATTTCAAACGCGCGCCAGTCGCATTTTTGTGAAATGAGTACGGTAGGGTCGGGACTCTCACAACGAACAGTTAGATCTTTGTGGATTTAAATTATTATTCTTACTTTCAGTCCATTGAAATTAAAGGCGCATTACTTAATCGTTCTTGTGTTTCCAAGCGAAACTGCTACGGTAACTAAGTAACCGATTTACGGAGGTCAGACTTTTGTACAGGTAGAGGAAGCTATTTGCGTTACAGTTTGGTGAGAAATTTTCGAACTATTAGCTTGAGAATTGAAATTGAAAAATCCGGGTAACATCGGAAAATCTCTAGTTTTCCAGGTAATCCTGGTGAATCCATTAATATTAAGATTTTCAATTTCCAGTTTTTCAGAACTAGAAGTTGTTTGAAGCTACTATGAACATCTCCGTTCTCCGTTTTTAGGCTTAGGTTAGGTTTGTCTTAGCTACTCAGGCAACTAAATACCACCGTTTCCGGAGGCTTTTGGAATTTCCGGTCGTTTCCGGTGATTTCCGCCCGTTTCCGGTGTTTTCCCCGCCGTTTCCTGCCGTTTTTTCCGGGAAAATTCCGGAAACGGGGCGGAAATCTCCGGAAACGGTTGTATTTAGTTGCCTGAGTAAGGTTCAGCCTAAGCATGCATACAAGGAATAAAAAGTCGGTACATTTCACTAAATGTCGTAATTTTGATACGAGTCGCCTTAAGATTTTTTGTTCTATTCCCAATCTAACCAATTTCGCATGTTGTTTCATTGATTTCGATCGATTTTGGAAGAGTCCAATCAAAAGATCTAAAAATATACCGAATAATCAATATTTGATTACTTCAGAAAAGAAAAAAATGAATTTTTTTCAGTGAGTTTTCATGAAATTTCCGGAAAATTTTGTTGTTTTATTTGAGTTTTTCAGAAATTTCTCAAAGAAAGTTGTTTAAAGTGAGTTTTGGGAAGAATTTTCAGAGAAATAGTTGTGATTTCGGTGAGTTTTTCAGGAAAAAGGCTTTTATAGTAAATTTTAAAGAATTTACTGTAAGATACGGTATTTCTTCTCATTTTTCTGTAATTTTAGAATAGAATTCTCATTTTTCTTTGATTTTTGCTGAAATCGATCGGGAATTTTCAAAAATAGCCCAAAAAGTATGTTGTTTTTTGTAATTTTAAGATAGAATTCTCAATTTTCTTTGATTTTTGCTGAAATCGATCGGGAATTTTCAAAAATAGCCCAAAAAGTATGTTGTTTTTCTGTAATTTTAGAATAGAATTCTCATTTTTCTTTGATTTTTGCTGGAATCGATCGGGAATTTTCAAAAAATAGCCCAAAAAGTATGTTGTTTTTTGTAATTTTAAGATAGAATTCTCAATTTTCTTTGATTTTTGCTGAAATCGATCGGGAATTTTCAAAAATAGCCCAAAAAGTATGTTGTTTTCTGTAATTTTAGAATAGAATTCTCATTTTTCTTTGATTTTTGCAGAAATCGATCGGGAATTTTCAAAAATAGCCCAAAAAGTATGTTGTTTTTTGTAATTTTAAGATAGAATTCTCAATTTTCTTTGATTTTTGCAGAAATTGATCGAAAAATACAAAAAATATTCTCGCTCATACAAAAATGTGCAATTTTTAAAAATTAAAACCTACTGCCAGTTGTTTTCTGTGATTCTTTGACTTTTCTCAATCTTGCCTTTGGTAATATAATTCTCATGGTGCTGTACTCGATCGTTGCATAATGTACATTTGAATGTTTAACATAATAAATTTTGAATTACCGTGGATCTTATATCGTTTATGGTTAAAATACCATAATTATCTAAATTTTGAAAGATGGATTTTGAATTACCGCGTTTTTTTTTTACCTTTTTAGGGTTCAAAAACGATTAAGTTTCACTCATTTTACAAGAAATATGCTTCAGATGGCTGTTGACAAGTTGAAAACGGAGTGGAAGAG
>OZ022252.1:2123450-2135811 GCA_963978915.1 Caenorhabditis parvicauda
TGTAGTTCCTGGAAAATGGGCGGAGCCAACGAACGACAGATTTTGCCTATTAAGATTGGGGCTTCATGGCTAATTTCACTTTCTGAAAAATGGGCGGAGCTAACGAATGACAGATTTTGCCTATTAAGATTGGGGCTTCATGGCTAATTTCACTTTCTGAAAAATGGGCGGAGCTAACGAATGACAGATTTTGCTGATTAAGTTCGGGGCTTCATGGCTAATTGCACTTTCTGAAAAATGGGCGGAGCCAACGAATGACAGGTTATGCTGATAAAGATTTTGCACTTTCTGAAAAATGGGCGGAGCCAACGAATGACAGATTATGCTGATAAAGATTTTGAACTTTCTGAAAAATGGGCGGAGCCAACGAATGACAGATTATGCTGATAAAGATTTTGCTTTTTCTGAAAAATGGGCGGAGCTAACGAATAGCTTATGAGATCGTTTCAGAACCAATACCAGTCGGGATGCCTACGTCGACTTCACTCACTCGGGCAAGGACATCAGATGGACATTACCGTGGACGGTTTCACGTCCTGGCAGTTCAAAGGGCTCACCTTCCTTCTGCCCTTTTTGCTCAGTGGATATGTGAGCTTTTGAAAAATAAAAAAAATTCTCTAAAAAATTGAAGTGGGGAAGTTGTGAAAAGTTATGAAAGTCCCGGTGAAGTACGGTTCACATCTTTCTGCTCTCAATCGTAAACTCGACCTGCATTGCACATATCTTCCTCTACCTGTAAAAAATGAAACTTAGCTTTTTATCATGAATTTAAAGGAAACGTCAGAGAAAAAAATTTAACTCTCTCTCTCTCTCTCTCTCTCTCTCTCTCTCTCTCTCTCTCTCTCTCTCTCTCTCTCTCTCTATCTCTCTCTCTCTTTCTCTCTCTCTCTCTCTCTCTCTCTCTCTCTCTCTCTCTCGCTGCTAACCTGAGCCTAAAAAAGAGGTGTTCATAGTAACGTTTTTTACGTTTGAAAAAAACGAGATGCATTTTACTAAATGCCACTTGAAAACCAGAAAATTCGGTTTTTACAACTCTATTCTTCAATAAACTGGGGTATACATCTTAAAAGAATGAAACTTCAATCGAACCGTCCATTCAGATCTTCCAACTGTTCCTGACCTACAAACTTTATGGATTCTGGGGCACCGAGACTTGCGATGGATTGTGGCAGGTGATTTTTCTAACACTTTTTAAATAAGAAAAATAGAAATCAGTGGCCCTGCAGTTCATTAGACTTGGGCAGTTCACTGAACTTTTGTTTGTGGATTTACGACTCCTTGGTGTATATTGATGGATTTTAGGCATTTAGTAAAACGCACCGGTTGCACCGGGTGCACCGGGTGCACCGGGCAATTCGTAGTCAGGCTTAGGCTGAACCTAAGCTATTAAAAGTTACCATTGTTACAAGTTCATTCTCTATTTTAGGCTTAGGTTAGGTTTGGGCCAGCTTAGGTTCAGCCTAAGCCTGAATACGAATCACCCGGTGCACCCGGTGCAACCGGTGCGTTTTACTAAACGCCTGGATTTTATACGAAATTTCATCTTGTAGATTTACGAGTGAATAACGAATCGGTGATACACATAGCTTCCTCTACCTGTAAAAAAGTATGGCCTCCGTAAATCGGGTACTTAGTACCGTAGCAGTTTCGCTTTGAAATACAAGAACGATTTACGTAATCAGCCTTTGGCTTCAATGGACTGAAAGTAAGAATAATAATTTAAATCCACAAAGATCTAACTGTTCGTTGTGAGAGTCCCGACCCTATATGGTAGCTACCGTACTCATTCTGCAAAATTGAGATTAGAGCGCGTTTGAAAACGGCCATGCTTCTAGCGATATATGTGTGATATACAGAACTTTCCTTTTGTAGATTTACGACGTTCTAGCTCAAAACTACAAAGCGGTCACGCAGCGCGGTCGACGTGTCGATTTACGAGCTACTCTTTTCAGGTCTACGCTCTAGCCATCCTCCTCGGCGTCATAGCACTCGGCAACATTTGGACGACGTCACTGGTCTGCCTAAAGAAGCTGAAAACGTCGGGAAGTTACACACAAATCGTCGCCATGACAAGGAAATACTCATCGAGACAAAAAATGGACAAGGAAGAGCATGTTGAATAGAGAGGCCTGTGGTTTGTGCGGTAGAATAAGGTTATTTTTGAAAAGTGGGCGGTGCTAGCCCTTTTTTCATTTGAAAAAAATGATTTTTAATAATCAAAATTGAATTTTTGATGTAAAAATTGATGGTTTTTGACTGAAATTGATCAAAAATTAGTTTTTCATGAAAAAATTGGAATCGGAAAAAAATTGATGATTTTCAATTGAAATGCATCAAAAAATTCATTTTTTAAAATTTTTTTTTCAAATGAAACAATATTTTCTAGACTTCCACTGCGCAAACTTCCCGAACCTGTCTCAAATTGTTGATTTTAACACTCTTTCCTCCTTCAGAAACAAAATTAAAGTTTTGTTAAAAATAAGTAACCCTTTTTTGTCCGATTTGAGTGCTATATTAGACTGTGATTGCTAGTTTTCACCCCGCTGTTGTATTTACGAGTAAAGATTGTGTTAAAATTGCCTAAATTCAAGTTTGAATCATAATAATTGACTTTTATGCATTTTTCTTGCGTTTTTTTGAATAAATTTTGATGATTAAATAACGATAAAGAGAGTAATGAGTGCATCCGTGCGTAGGGTGTGGTGTGTTGTCACTATTGTAGGTTTACTGGGTATTTTTCTTTTTTTTTTGTTTTGTTGGTTTTCATCAGATCGTTTCTAAACGGCTCTATATTCTCTCGCGTTTTGCAAAGAAGTGAAGAAATAAGGGAGTCCGAGAGTTGGCAATTCACAAAAGTTGTTCTCCCAGCCTAACCTAAGCTCATTATAAAGGAAATTGCTTTTGGTTGCAGATTGATGTTAGAGCCTATTTCTGGCGATTTGTGATAAAATCGTGTGTAGTTGCGTCTCCAAGACTCAGTTCTTCACAAAAGATGTCTTCCTTACATTACTTAAACTTATTATGAAAGAAAAATCACTTGGCTTCGAAGATCTAGATCTTCGAAGTTGATCTGGTTTTAATTTTTCCAAATCCACTCAATATTCCTTTTAAGTAATGGATGAGAAAACAAAATCTAGTCTCCGTGCGATTCCACTGTGCAAGACGAAAGCTAGTCCAAGGGATGGAGATTTGTGGATTCAGAGGTTAAAAGTGAGTTCAACAGAATAATTGTTCTAGGATATTTTTTCCAGGAAGAATACGAGTCGATCATCAAGTTTGTACAAAATAACAAAGACAGTGATAGTGACTGGTTTAAGTAAGCTTTTGGAATTGATTAATTTAGAGAGGTTTGGGAAAAATATTCAATTTTAGTGTTTTATTCTAAATTTCTCCATTCGATAGTTTTATGATCGTTTGCGTTTTCTTGTGATGTCGTGTGTCAGAATCACATAAAGTCAATAATAAGTTATCAGAAATTTTTTTAAACCATGAGAATATTGGTTTGAGCGACGTTCTCAAAGTCAATAATGTTCTCTTGAAAATCATCTGACACTGAAAAAAAAATGAAGTATAAAATTTAAGACTGGAATCTAACGGCGATGGAACCAAATGGTTTGGGAAATGCTGGTACTTCCATGAGATGGTAAAGTGAGTGTTTACTTTGATCATTTCGAGAAGTTAAGATGATTGTGGATCAAAAAAACTACAGTAACTCTGCTGTAATTGTGACTTTTCAACTCGATTCCAAACAAAAATCTGACGAAAAAGCATGAAACCCTTGTTTCAGGTTGAATTCAACATAGTCTTTTCAGTTTTAGATGGGAAATTTTGAAAAAATGTGAATCAAAAAAAGAACTAAAGTGACATTTTCGTTATTGTGACTGTTAAGCTCGATTTTGAACAAAACTCGGAAGAAAAAATTTATAATTTTAATAGTGATCGAAGGAAAACATAGAAATGGTAGATAAAAAATTAACCACGGTGATTTTTTTTTAATTTTCAACCAAAACTGAAAAAAGTTGAGAAATTATCACTGTTTATGAGGGGAACTTATCGAAAATGTAGATAAAAGGGACACAGAGTCATCATTTCTGTTTTTTTCAAGACTGAATTTTCGAAAAAGGAAAATTGGAATGAAAAATGCAGATACGAATTCGACGTTGAATTCGACATCCCTATCACCTACCCAGTTACGGCTCCGGAAATCGCGCTTCCTGAACTTGATGGCAAAACCGCAAAGGTTCGTTTTTTCTGATTGGTTCATCAGATATCTATTCTAATGAAAAAAGGCTATTTGGTCACACTGTCTTTCCGCGGCCTGTTCTCAGCTCATAGGAGTCGGATCAGAACGGTGAAAACGCCATCGGATAGGTTCTGTTGAAGCGGAGATGCGCATCAACTTTTTAATTCGATCAGACCGCGCGCTGCTGCGCGGCACGGATTTCCTTAGTTTTTAAATTCAAACGTGTCCTCAACGTGATCCATTTATCGCCTAGCATTTTAATTTTTAAAAATGGAGCTATCTAGAAGTTCCAAGTTGTCTGTGAGTTCACGTTTTTACTGAATGACATTCGTTTGTTATTTTTTTCGAGTATCGAAGCTGGCGGGAGAAAACAGTAGGTGGGGCGCGGAGCGCCCCTGAAGAGTGCTTGAGTGATTGTGTGAAGTGTGAGTGAAGAGTGCTGAAGTGATATCCGCTGTGAAGCCCCAGGTCAAGTTTCTAGGCCATTTACTTTTTTGTCAGTTAGATTTTTTTCAATTATTGAAATTTCTTTTTAAAAAATCATTAGAAGCTATAAAATAAATCGCCGAAATGTTCTGAAAAATTGAAGAAATCAAAAATAAAAAAAATCTTCAGATGTATCGTGGAGGGAAAATCTGTCTTTCCGAACACTTCAAACCACTCTGGGCTAGGAACACTCCGAAATTTGGAATCGCTCACGCGTTTTCTCTCGGATTGGGCCCATGGCTTGCGGTAGAGATTCCGGACCTCGTCGAGAAAGGACTGATCAAACCGAAGGCCTAAATTGAATCAATAGATATCTATTTTAATTATTCCATTGTTGTGATCGTCAATGAAATTGCCAAATTATCAACTTTGAAAGAGTGTTTCTGACAGTATGATGGCCAGGTTTTGACTGGTAGGTGGCTCGTTGAATCTAATAAGCTCTCAGAGCTCTGAAGTTGAGCCATTTTTGACGTCAACTTTGAAGGCCTGTAACTTCAGAACGGAAGCTCAGAAAACCGTCAGACTATGAGTTTTGTGCATCTTGAAGGTCCTTCTATCATTTCCTGTCAAAATCTCGACAATTTTTTCCGACCTCAAAATCGAAAATTTTCGTGGGCTATAGCCCATGGATTTTTTCGATTTTTGACCCAAAACTTTTTTGACACCGATCTGTGCGAAACTTTCGTCGTTTTTAGAGTCATCTATGCTGATTCCATTTCTACCAGCCATTTGTCCAGAACTATTCGGAAAGTCGAGTTACAGAGCTCTGAAGTTGAGCCATTTTTGACGTCAACTTTGAAGGCCTGTAACTCTTGAACGGAAGCTCAGAAAACCGTCAGACTATGAGTTTTGTACATCTTGAATGTCCTTCTATCATTTCCTATTTAAATCTCAACAATTTTTTCCGCCGCCAAAATCGAAAATTTTCGTGGGCTATAGCCCACACCGCGGCAAACGCAGTTGAAAAGTGTAAGCAAAGAAAATCGATAGAGTAGATCAAATTTAAGTTACTGTAGTTCAAAAATTTTACTTTTCCCCCTTTTTTTTCATCCCAGATTCAAAATTCGTAACGGGAAAATGTTCGAAGTAGGTAAAACTATCGTTGGGAACAGTCTGCAACGTTTATTATGTCAAGTAAGACATTTACTGAAGTGCAAAAACTTTCGAAAATGAAAGCGGAGTCCCGCAAAGCGGTTGCGAAGCGGTTTTATTGTCTTATTCCTCTGCCTAGGTGTGTAGCCCATGGATTTTTTCGATTTTTGACCCAAAACTTTTTTGACTCCGATCTGTGCGAAACTTTCGTCGTTTTTAGAGTAAATTGAGCTGATTCCATTTCTACCAGCCATTCATCCAGAACTATTCGGAAAGTCGAGTTACAGAGCTCTGAAGTTGAGCCATTTTTGACGTCAACTTTAAAGGCCTGTAACTCTAGAACGGAAGCTCAGAAAACCGTCAGACTATGAGTTTTGTGCATCTTGAATGTCTTTCTATCATTTCCCAACAGAATCTCAACAATTTTTTCTGACCTCAAAATCGAAAATTTTCGTGGGCTATAGCCCATGGATTTTTTCGATTTTTGACCCAAAACTTTTTTGACTCCTATCTATGTGAAACTTTCCTCGTTTATAGAGTAAATTGAGCTGATTCCATTTCTACCAGCCATTTATCCAGAACTATTCGGAAAGTCGAGTTACAGAGCTCTGAAATTGAGCCGTTTTTGACGTCAACTTTGAAGGCCTGTAACTCTAGAACGGAAGCTCAGAAAACCGTCAGACTATGAGTTTTGTGCATTTTGAATGTCCTTCTAACATTTCCTTTCAAAATCTCAACAGTTTTTTCCGACCTCAAAATCGAAAATTTTCGTGGGCTATAGCCCATGGATTTTTTCGATTTTTGACCCAAAACTTTTTTGACTCCGATCTGTGCGAAACTTTCGTCGTTTCTAGAGTCATCTATGCTGATTCCATTTCTACCAGCCATTCGACCAGAACTATTCGGAAAGTCGAGTTACAGAGCTCTGAAGTTGAGCCATTTTTGACGTCAACTTTGAAGGCCTGTAACTCTTGAACGGAAGCTCAGAAAACCGTCAGACTATGAGTTTTGTACATCTTGAATGTCCTTCTATCATTTCCTGTCAAAATCTCGACAATTTTTTCCGACCTCAAAATCGAAAATTTTCGTGGGCTATAGCCCATGGATTTTTTCGATTTTTGACCCAAAACTTTTTTGACTCCGATCTGTGCGAAACTTTCGTCGTTTCTAGAGTCATCTATGCTGATTCCATTTCTACCAGCCATTCGACCAGAACTATTCGGAAAGTCGAGTTACAGAGCTCTGAAGTTGAGCCATTTTTGACGTCAACTTTGAAGGCCTGTAACTCTTGAACGGAAGCTCAGAAAACCGTCAGACTATGAGTTTTGTACATCTTGAATGTCCTTCTATCATTTCCTGTCAAAATCTCGACAATTTTTTCCGACCTCAAAATCGAAAATTTTCGTGGGCTATAGCCCATGGATTTTTTCGATTTTTGACCCAAAACTTTTTTGACTCCGATCTGTGCGAAACTTTCGTCGTTTCTAGAGTCATCTATGCTGATTCCATTTCTACCAGCCATTCGACCAGAACTATTCGGAAAGTCGAGTTACAGAGCTCTGAAGTTGAGCCATTTTTGACGTCAACTTTGAAGGCCTGTAACTCTTGAACGGAAGCTCAGAAAACCGTCAGACTATGAGTTTTGTACATCTTGAATGTCCTTCTATCATTTCCTGTCAAAATCTCGACAATTTTTTCCGACCTCAAAATCGAAAATTTTCGTGGGCTATAGCCCATGGATTTTTTCGAATTTTGACCCAAAACTTTTTTGACTCCGATCTGTGCGAAACTTTCGTCGTTTCTAGAGTCATCTATGCTGATTCCATTTCTACCAGCCATTCGACCAGAACTATTCGGAAAGTCGAGTTACAGAGCTCTGAAGTTGAGCCATTTTTGACGTCAACTTTGAAGGCCTGTAACTCTTGAACGGAAGCTCAGAAAACCGTCAGACTATGAGTTTTGTACATCTTGAATGTCCTTCTATCATTTCCTATTTAAATCTCAACAATTTTTTCCGCCGCCAAAATCGAAAATTTTCGTGGGCTATAGCCCATGGATTTTTTCGATTTTTGACCCAAAACTTTTTTGACTCCGATCTGTGCGAAACTTTCGTCGTTTTTAGAGTCATCTATGCTGATTCCATTTCTACCAGCCATTCATCCAGAACTATTCGGAAAGTCGAGTTACAGAGCTCTGAAGTTGAGCCATTTTTGACGTCAACTTTGAAGGCCTGTAACTCTTGAACGGAAGCTCAGAAAACCGTCAGACTATAAGTTTTGTGCATCTCAAGTGTCCTTCTATCATTTCCTATTTAAATCTCAACAATTTTTTCCGCCGCCAAAATCGAAAATTTTCGTGGGCTATAGCCCATGGATTTTTTCGATTTTTGACCCAAAACTTTTTTGACTCCTATCTATGTGAAACTTTCCTCGTTTATAGAGTAAATTGAGCTGATTCCATTTCTACCAGCCATTCATCCAGAACTATTCGGAAAGTCGAGTTACAGAGCTCTGAAGTTGAGCCATTTTTGACGTCAACTTTAAAGGCCTGTAACTCTAGAACGGAAGCTCAGAAAACCGTCAGACTATGAGTTTTGTGCATCTTGAATGTCTTTCTATCATTTCCCAACAGAATCTCAACAATTTTTTCTGACCTCAAAATCGAAAATTTTCGTGGGCTATAGCCCATGGATTTTTTCGATTTTTGACCCAAAACTTTTTTGACTCCTATCTATGTGAAACTTTCCTCGTTTATAGAGTAAATTGAGCTGATTCCATTTCTACCAGCCATTTATCCAGAACTATTCGGAAAGTCGAGTTACAGAGCTCTGAAATTGAGCCGTTTTTGACGTCAACTTTGAAGGCCTGTAACTCTAGAACGGAAGCTCAGAAAACCGTCAGACTATGAGTTTTGTGCATTTTGAATGTCCTTCTAACATTTCCTTTCAAAATCTCAACAGTTTTTTCCGACCTCAAAATCGAAAATTTTCGTGGGCTATAGCCCATGGATTTTTTCGATTTTTGACCCAAAACTTTTTTGACTCATATCTATGTGAAACTTTCCTCGTTTATAGAGTAAATTGAGCTGATTCCATTTCTACCAGCCATTCATCCAGAACTATTCGGAAAGTCGAGTTACAGAGCTCTGAAATTGAGCCGTTTTTGACGTCAACTTTGAAGGCCTGTAACTCTAGAACGGAAGCTCAGAAAACCGTCAGACTATGAGTTTTGTGCATTTTGAATGTCCTTCTAACATTTCCTTTCAAAATCTCAACAGTTTTTTCCGACCTCAAAATCGAAAATTTTCGTGGGCTATAGCCCATGGATTTTTTCGATTTTTGACCCAAAACTTTTTTGACTTCTATCTATGTGAAACTTTCCTCGTTTATAGAGTAAATTGAGCTGATTCCATTTCTACCAGCCATTCATCCAGAACTATTCGGAAAGTCGAGTTACAGAGCTCTGAAGTTGAGCCATTTTTGACGTCAACTTTAAAGGCCTGTAACTCTAGAACGGAAGCTCAGAAAACCGTCAGACTATGAGTTTTGTGCATCTTGAATGTCTTTCTATCATTTCCTAACAAAATCTCAACAATTTCTTCTGACCTCAAAATCGAAGATTTTCGTGGGCTATAGACCATGGATTTTTTCGATTTTTGACCCAAAACTTTTTTGACTCCGATCTGTGCGAAACTTCCTTCGTTTATAGTGTCAACTATGCTGATTCCATTCCTATAAGCCATTCATCCAGAACTATTCGGAAAGTCGAGTTACAGAGCTCTGAAGTTGAGCCATTTTTGACGTCAACTTTGAAGGCCTGTAACTCTTGAACGGAAGCTCAGAAAACCGTCAGACTATGAGTTTTGTGCATCTTGAATGTCTTTCTATCATTTCCTAATAAAATCTCAACAATTTTTTCTGACCTCAAAATCGAAGATTTTCATCTTGAATGTACTCCTATCAAAATTTCAACGTGAATGTTTCGTGTCGGCGGTTACTGTAGGTCGATTACTGTACATTTCCCACCATTCAAAACCCAACCCATAACAACACCAAATTGGTGTGAAGATTACTATCTAAAAATCTTGTCAAATCACTAGTGATTTTGAAAATTTATTCATCTATTGCAAAATTATCAATACATACATTCAACAGGCTACATGAAAACAGCAAAATTAGTACAATATCTAGGACGAAATGTCGATTTCCTCATCAACTTCCATAGACTTCGCTCGCTGCTCGGCAAGTTGGCTGTCCCACATCTTCTTGTAGATCCCGTCAAGTTCGACTAGTTGTGAGTGTCTGAAATCGTTCAGTTCTCGTGATCCGTTTGTGCTCTTCCGGTGCCATCATGTTGAAAAGGCGCGCTTTTGAAACTTCTGATTAGAAATTTTTGGTTATTCACAAAAATTAAAAGTAAATTCGGGAGTTACTGGAGTGACTAGAGTTCATACACCTTCTAGCAGTAAGCAGGGAGATGTGCCCCCCATGTGGCCCATTCGTGGCCCGTTTGTGGCGTTCAGATAAACTCACGTTCCCCTCTCTACGATCACTCCTTTGTCGAGAACCAAGATGCAGGTCGAGTTTACGATTGTAGAAAGTCGGTGTGCAACGACGACTCCAGTTCTAGAACTGCAAAGAGCTTCGAGGCATTTCTGGATCGCTCTTTCCGTCGGGGTGTCGAGTGCTGACGTGGCCTGAAGTATAATTTTTCCTAGGTTTTCCAAAATCTTTGAGAAGTTGATTTCTTAGACCTTAACCTGAGAAGTAAGCGACATGCCAACGCAGTATACGGGAAACCGTCAAAAATGTTTTTCTAGACCACTCAAAATAGTTTTCCTAGAACATTCAGAAAATATTTTCCTAGACCATATAGATCTTTTCGAAGACCATTCAGAAATCTTATTCCTAGACCAGTCAAAATCATTTTCCATTCAGATAGTGTTTTCCTAGACCACTCAAAATAGTTTTCCTAGAACATTCAGAAATTGTTCTGCTAGACCATCCAGATCTTCTCCAATACCACTCAGAAATATTATTCCAAGACCAGACCAGTCAAAATCATTTTCCATTCAGATCCTGTTTTCCTAGACCAGTAAAAATCGTTTTCCTAGAACATTCAGAAATTATTCTGCTAGACCAGTCAAAATCGTTCTCCTAGACCAGTCAAAATCGTTTTCCTAGACCAGTCCAAAGAGTTTTCCTATACCATTCAGATAGTGTTTTCCTAGACCAGTCAAAATCGTTTTCCTAGACCATCTAGATCTTTTCGAAGACCATTCAGAAATCTTATTCCTAGGCCAGTCAAAATCATTTTCCATTCAGATAGTGTTTTCCTAGACCACTCAAAATAGTTTTCCTAGACCAGTCGAAACCGTTTTCCTAAACCATTCAAAAATCGTTTTCCTAAACCATTCAAAAAACGTTTTCCTAGACCATTCAAAAAACGTTTTCCTAGACCATTCAGAAGTTGTTTTCCTATACCATTCAGATAGTGTTTTCCTAGACCATTCAGAAGCTGTTTTCCTAGACCATTCAGAAGTTGTTTTCCTATACCATTCAGATAGTGTTTTCCTAGACCAGTCAAAATAGTTTTCCTAGACCATTCAGAAGCTGTTTTCCTAGACCATTCAGAAGTTGTTTTCCTATACCATTCAGATAGTGTTTTCCTAGACCAGTCAATATCGTTTTCCTAGACCATTCAGATGGTGTTATCCTAGACCACTCAGATAGTGTTTTCCTAGACCAGTCAAAATCGTTTTCCTAGACCAGTCAAAACCGTTTTCCTAAACCATTCAAAAAACGTTTTCCTAGACCATTCAAAAAACGTTTTCCTAGACCATTCAGAAGTTGTTTTCCTATACCATTCAGATAGTGTTTTCCTAGACCATTCAGAAGCTGTTTTCCTAGACCATTCAGAAGTTGTTTTCCTATACCATTCAGATAGTGTTTTCCTAGACCAGTCAAAATCGTTTTCCTAGACCATTCAGAAGCTGTTTTCCTAGACCATTCAGAAGTTGTTTTCCTATACCATTCAGATAGTGTTTTCCTAGCCCAGTCAATATTGTTTTCCTAGACCATTCAGAAGCTGTTTTCCTAGACCATTCAGAAGTTGTTTTCCTATACCATTCAGATAGTGTTTTCCTAGACCAGTCAAAATCGTTTTCCTAGACCAGTCAAAATCGTTTTCCTATACCAGTCAAAATCGTTTTCCTAGACCATTTGGATATTGTTTTTCTAGACCAGTCGAAATGGGAGATGGTTATCGCACCATGGTGCATCTGAAAAATTCACCTCATCCAAAAAGATAAACTTTGGTTTCTTCAAAATGGTTCGAGCAATGGCCACTCGCTGCTTCTCACCACCAGATAGTTTCAGTCCTCGTTCACCAACGATGGTGTCGTAGCCTGGAAGTCACACATTTTAAGACTACTCCGGGTCAATATACTGAACTTTTGAGATGAGCATCTTTTAGGACTCGAATTTTCTCCAAATTTTGGACTTTTAAAACTGATAATCTCACCGTCGGGTAGTGAAATGAT
>OZ022252.1:2136011-2166011 GCA_963978915.1 Caenorhabditis parvicauda
CTCGCCATTTTTCGCAAATTTCTTATTTTTTCTCAATTTTCGATATCTATTTTTGTTTTCTCTATTTTCGAGAGTTCTTGATTGATTTTTCAGTCGGAATTTTTTATTTTCTGAATAAAAATGATGATAATTTTGCATTTATTTTCATGTTTTCTTCTTTTAAATCGTTCTCAAGCCAGTTTTTAGTCGAACAGCGATGGAAACTTGATAATTCCGCATTAAAATGATAAATAACTCGGAAAAAGTCAAAAATTACCTCAAAACAGCATTTCTGAATCGATTGACTTCATACTTCTCGTTACCGTAGTATTTCACAGTCTCATAGTTCAAAAGAGAATCAGTGGCTATGGCGCTGCTGTTGTTGTCCTTTTCATTCGCTTCTCTTGTGAATTTCGTCCTCCAGTCTGTGATGATTACGGTGGCGGCTGAAATGGGTATTGTCGAGTATACTGTAGGGGGGGGAGGACAACAAAAAACTACTGTTACACGTTACCTTCATATATATAATTTTGGAGGTATACTTTAGGATTACTGTTATTGTAGATCAAACGGAAATGGTTACTGTACGTTTTGGATACTGTAGAGTATACTGTAAGACTACTGTAGGGGAGAGGAGGACAAAAAACTACTTTTATACGTTAACTTCATATACAGAATTTTGGAGGCATACTGTAGGATTTCTGTTACTGTAGTTTGAACGGAAATTGTAGAAATGGTGACAATGTAGTGTATACTGTAATACTACTGTTAAACGGTTTGAACATTCACTCCATTTATAGACTTTCGGAGGTATACTGTAAGATTACTGTAGGGCAGCAGGGCCAGAAGGCTACTGTAAAATGGTTTCTTTCAGAGACACTTCAACATTCTGTAAGATTATTGCAGGTTCGAAAATTTTACTGTACGACATATTAGAGGTCACCGTATGATGTGGAAAGTTTGGGTACGGTAGAGAATACTATAAGATTACTGTAGGAAGGTCGCAAGAAGATTCCGCAGTGTAAGACTACTGTAGTAGTAGTAAAATATCCTTTTTTTTTAAAGTGAACATGATAGAAAAACTTATCAAATTTTCACGAGAAAAACGAATTTTTTACTTTCAAATCTCGGAAAACAAGATTAAAACACTCACCAATATACAAAAGCATGGTGGCGCACACCAATACACCAAAATAGACATTAAAGCTGGAGAAAAAGAAGATGATCGCGATGACAACGTCAGCAATGGTTGGCAGCATGTTGAATAGGACATAACTAAAAAATTTTGTGACTAAGCCGACCCAACATGCACAACTGTAAACATAACTGAAAATTTATGCGACTAATCTGACCCAACATGCTTTCTCTGATTTCCTAATGAAAAATGGAACTCTTTTCAGATTTTTGGCTGAAAGTACAACTTTTCTTTCAGTTTTTGAATGAAAAATATAACTTTTTGTATTTTTAAAATATAATCTCCGTGGGTGGTCTCACCTCACTGAAAATTTTTGTGACTAATCCGACCCAACATGCTTTCTCTGATTTCCTAATGAAAAATGGAACTCTTTTCAGATTTTTGGCTGAAAAGACAACTTTTCTTTCAATTTTCGAATGAAAAATATAACTTTTTGTATTTTTAAAACATAATCTCCGTGGGTGGTCTCACCTCAAGATCTGATTAACCGAGCTTGTTCCTCTGTCCATAACCCTTAGAACCATCCCAGTCTTCCTCGAAATGTGCCATTTCAATGACAAATTGTGAAGGTGTGTGAAGAGTTCTACCTAAAAATTAGTTTTTTTTTTCTATTTAAATCATTTTATTTCAGTCGTTTCCGAATAAAAAATCCTAATTTCCTCAAGTTTTTGCTTTTATTCATTTTCGTTTTTTGACATTATTTGATTTATTTCATTCGCTTTCCAAGTTTTTTCTCAAAGAAACAAAATTTTCTTCTCAAATCTTGTGTGTGAAGAGTTCTACCTAAAAATTAGTTTTTTTCTATTTAAATCATTTTATTTCAATCGTTTCCAAATAAAAATCCTAATTTTCTCAAGTTTTTGCG
Organism: Caenorhabditis parvicauda; assembly: GCA_963978915.1. NCBI lineage: Eukaryota > Metazoa > Nematoda > Chromadorea > Rhabditida > Rhabditidae > Caenorhabditis > Caenorhabditis parvicauda. The sequence goes on from OZ022252.1 coordinate 2,138,051, forward strand.
TTTATTCATTTTCGTTTTTTGACATTATTCATAGTATTCCATTTTTCTCCTTCAAATCACTTCTTTTAACAAAATCTCACGAATATTTCCCTGAATTTCAGAGAAAAACTCATCAACTCCGACAAAAATCATGTGTAAACCAGATTTTGAAAAACAAATTCGTGTTTTTGAATCAAAAAATCACTTTTTTGACAATTTTCGATACTTTAATTATAAATAAACCTCGAGTTCTCTAGTCGTGTACTGCTGGATGGGGATCCAGAGATAAGTCCTGATAGTGTTCAAGAAACCTCCCATCGCTGAAAAATCGATAAAAATGAAATTCTTCAAATTTTTATTCATAATTTTTCATTTTTATTCATAGACGCGAAAAAATGATTTTTTAGATAATTCTTTTTTTTTTTCTTCATTTTTTCATAAGTGCGAAAAATAGATTTTTTAGATAATTATTTTTTTATTCATAAGCGCGAAAAATTGATTTTTGAGATAATTCGTTTTTTTAATTCATAAGCGCGAAAAATTGATTTTTGAGATAATTCTTTTTTTTCTTTATTTTTTCATAAGTGCGAAAAATAGATTTTTTAGATAATTATTTTTTTTATTCATAAGCGCGAAAAATTGATTTTTGAGATAATTCTTTTTTTTCTTTTTTTTCATGAGCGCGAAAAATTGATTTTCGAGATAATTCATATTTTTTCATTTTTATTCATAGACGCGAAAAAATGATTTTTTAGATAATTCTTTTTTTTTCTTTTTTTTTTCATAAGCGCGAAAAATAGATTTTTTAGATAATTATTTTTTTATTCATAAGCGCGAAACATTGATTTTTGAGATAATTCTTTTTTTTTCTTTTTTTTTTCATAAGCGCGAAAAATTGATTTTTTAGATAATTATTTTTTTAATTCATAAGCGCGAAAAATTGATTTTTGAGATGATTATTTTTTTAATTCATAAGCGCGAAAAATTGATTTTTGCGATAATTCTTTTTTTTTTCTTTTTTTTTCATAAGCGCAAAAAATTGATTTTTTAGATAATTATTTTTTTTCAATTCATAAGCGCGAAAAATTGATTTTTGAGATAATTCATATTTTTTTCATTTTTATTCATAGACGCGAAAAAATGATTTTTTAGATAATTATTTTTTTTTCTTCATTTTTTCATAAGTGCGAAAAATAGATTTTTTAGATAATTATTTTTTTATTCATAAGCGCGAAAAATTGATTTTTGAGATAATTCTTTTTTTAATTCATAAGCGCGAAAAATTGATTTTTGAGATAATTCTTTTTTTTCTTTTTTTTTCATAAGCGCGAAAAATTGATTTTTTAGATAATTATTTTTTTTAATTCATAAGCGCGAAAAATTGATTTTTGAGATAATTATTTTTTTAATTCATAAGCGCGAAAAATTGATTTTTGAGATAATTCTTTTTTTTCTTTTTTTTTCATAAGCGCGAAAAATTGATTTTTGAGATAATTCTTTTTTTTAATTCATAAGCGCGAAAAATTGATTTTTGAGATAATTCTTTTTTTAATTCATAAGCGCGAAAAATTGATTTTTGAGATAATTATTTTTTTAATTAATAAGCGCGAAAAATTGATTTTTGAGATAATTATGATTATGAAAAATATATGAAATTTAATACTGCTTTATGGAAAAGAAGAGTTTGATAAAATTATGAACATAAAAATCTGAATATTCAGAAAAAATTCGCAAATCAATAATTTCAATATAACGACGTGAAAAATGGATTTCTAGAGTTTCTATTACAAAAAATTGAAGAATCCTTCAATTATAAATCGAGAAAAAATCGATGAAATTTCAAAATTTAACAGCAAAAATACTATTCTTTTAGCTATTTATATCATAAAATCTAAAAAAACGACAAAAATTCAACTTTTAAGAGAAAAAAACTTCATTTTTTCGTAAATTATGAGGAAAATAGTAAAAATACCTCCATTTCCTTGGAAAAACTTCAGCAAGCTGGCAACGATAATGAGATGATAGTCGAAAGTTTGTCTATCAGCGAGAGAGTCCACTGAAAAATGAATTATTATTCAATTCCAAAATCAGTTTTTTTTAAAAAAAAAAACTCACCGATCCACTTATTATACAGTGGCAGTACCACATTTATCAATCGTCCAGCGACGAGTAGTACCAAGCAAAAAGCGACTCGAAGCTGTAGTTTTGGCGCTTTTGACGGCCAAATGTACGGTGCAATCATGGTCACTTTGTAGGAGAAGTTGGAGAAAGCCTTAAAGATCGATATTGATTGATGTCACATCTTTGTTCATCCAGTCGGATTAGTCGTAAACATTTTATCCACACCCGAAAGCTACTTCAACCTACATTTAGTGACTGGATCGTCCGATCTTTGGACATGTCCACTTTTCTACCGTAACTTCGAATAGTGGATAGCCCCGCCCCTTTCATCCATATCCAAAAGTTAATTTTCGTGACTGAACCCTCCGATCTTTGGTCATGTCCACTTGGGTTAGTCACACTTTTCTACTGTAACCCTTCGAATAGTGGATAGCCCCGCCCCTTTCATCCATATCCAAAAGTTAATTTTCGTGACTGAACCCTCCGATCTTTGGTCATGTCCACTTGTGTTAGTCACACTTTTCTACTGTAACCCTTCGAATAGTGGATAGCCCCGCCCCTTTCATCCATATCCAAAAGTTAATTTTCGTGACTGAACCCTCCGATCTTTGGTCATGTCCACTTGGGTTAGTCACACTTTTCTACTGTAACCCTTCGAATAGTGGATAGCTCCGCCCCTTTTATCCATATCCAAAAGTTAATTTTCGTGACTGAACCCTCCGATCTTTGGTCATGTCCACTTGTGTTAGTCACACTTTTCTACTGTAACCCTTCGAATAGTGGATAGCCCCGCCCCTTTCATCCATATCCAAAAGTTAATTTTCGTGACTGAACCCTCCGATCTTTGGTCATGTCCACTTGGGTTAGTCACACTTTTCTACTGTAACCCTTCGAATAGTGGATAGCCCCGCCCCTTTCATCCATATCCAAAAGTTAATTTTCGTGACTGAACCCTCCGATCTTTGGTCATGTCCACTTGGGTTAGTCACACTTTTCTACTGTAACCCTTCGAATAGTGGATAGCTCCGCCCCTTTTATCCATATCCAAAAGTTAATTTTCGTGACTGAACCCTCCGATCTTTGGTCATGTCCACTTGGGTTAGTCACACTTTTCTACTGTAACCCTTCGAATAGTGGATAGCTCCGCCCCTTTTATCCATATCCAAAAGTTAATTTTCGTGACTGAACCCTCCGATCTTTGGTCATGTCCACTTGGGTTAGTCACACTTTTCTACTGTAACCCTTCGAATAGTGGATAGCTCCGCCCCTTTTATCCATATCCAAAAGTTAATTTTCGTGACTGAACCCTCCGATCTTTGGTCATGTCCACTTGTGTTAGTCACACTTTTCTACTGTAACCCTTCGAATAGTGGATAGCCCCGCCCCTTTCATCCATATCCAAAAGTTAATTTTCGTGACTGAACCCTCCGATCTTTGGTCATGTCCACTTGGGTTAGTCACACTTTTCTACTGTAACCCTTCGAATAGTGGATAGCCCCGCCCCTTTCATCCATATCCAAAAGTTAATTTTCGTGACTGAACCCTCCGATCTTTGGTCATGTCCACTTGGGTTAGTCACACTTTTCTACTGTAACCCTTCGAATAGTGGATAGCTCCGCCCCTTTTATCCATATCCAAAAGTTAATTTTCGTGACTGAACCCTCCGATCTTTGGTCATGTCCACTTGTGTTAGTCACACTTTTCTACTGTAACCCTTCGAATAGTGGATAGCCCCGCCCCTTTCATCCATATCCAAAAGTTAATTTTCGTGACTGAACCCTCCGATCTTTGGTCATGTCCACTTGGGTTAGTCACACTTTTCTACTGTAACCCTTCGAATAGTGGATAGCCCCGCCCCTTTCATCCATATCCAAAAGTTAATTTTCGTGACTGAACCCTCCGATCTTTGGTCATGTCCACTTGGGTTAGTCACACTTTTCTACTGTAACCCTTCGAATAGTGGATAGCCCCGCCCCTTTCATCCATATCCAAAAGTTAATTTTCGTGACTGAACCCTCCGATCTTTGGTCATGTCCACTTGGGTTAGTCACACTTTTCTACTGTAACCCTTCGAATAGTGGATAGCTCCGCCCCTTTTATCCATATCCAAAAGTTAATTTTCGTGACTGAACCCTCCGATCTTTGGTCATGTCCACTTGGGTTAGTCACACTTTTCTACTGTAACCCTTCGAATAGTGGATAGCCCCGCCCCTTTCATCCATATCCAAAAGTTAATTTTCGTGACTGAACCCTCCGATCTTTGGTCATGTCCACTTGGGTTAGTCACACTTTTCTACTGTAACCCTTCGAATAGTGGATAGCTCCGCCCCTTTTATCCATATCCAAAAGTTAATTTTCGTGACTGAACCCTCCGATCTTTGGTCATGTCCACTTGTGTTAGTCACACTTTTCTACTGTAACCCTTCGAATAGTGGATAGCCCCGCCCCTTTCATCCATATCCAAAAGTTAATTTTCGTGACTGAACCCTCCGATCTTTGGTCATGTCCACTTGGGTTAGTCACACTTTTCTACTGTAACCCTTCGAATAGTGGATAGCCCCGCCCCTTTCATCCATATCCAAAAGTTAATTTTCGTGACTGAACCCTCCGATCTTTGGTCATGTCCACTTGGGTTAGTCACACTTTTCTACTGTAACCCTTCGAATAGTGGATAGCTCCGCCCCTTTTATCCATATCCAAAAGTTAATTTTCGTGACTGAACCCTCCGATCTTTGGTCATGTCCACTTGGGTTAGTCACACTTTTCTACTGTAACCCTTCGAATAGTGGATAGCTCCGCCCCTTTTATCCATATCCAAAAGTTAATTTTCGTGACTGAACCCTCCGATCTTTGGTCATGTCCACTTGGGTTAGTCACACTTTTCTACTGTAACCCTTCGAATAGTGGATAGCTCCGCCCCTTTTATCCATATCCAAAAGTTAATTTTCGTGACTGAACCCTCCGATCTTTGGTCATGTCCACTTGTGTTAGTCACACTTTTCTACTGTAACCCTTCGAATAGTGGATAGCCCCGCCCCTTTCATCCATATCCAAAAGTTAATTTTCGTGACTGAACCCTCCGATCTTTGGTCATGTCCACTTGGGTTAGTCACACTTTTCTACTGTAACCCTTCGAATAGTGGATAGCCCCGCCCCTTTCATCCATATCCAAAAGTTAATTTTCGTGACTGAACCCTCCGATCTTTGGTCATGTCCACTTGGGTTAGTCACACTTTTCTACTGTAACCCTTCGAATAGTGGATAGCTCCGCCCCTTTTATCCATATCCAAAAGTTAATTTTCGTGACTGAACCCTCCGATCTTTGGTCATGTCCACTTGTGTTAGTCACACTTTTCTACTGTAACCCTTCGAATAGTGGATAGCCCCGCCCCTTTCATCCATATCCAAAAGTTAATTTTCGTGACTGAACCCTCCGATCTTTGGTCATGTCCACTTGGGTTAGTCACACTTTTCTACTGTAACCCTTCGAATAGTGGATAGCCCCGCCCCTTTCATCCATATCCAAAAGTTAATTTTCGTGACTGAACCCTCCGATCTTTGGTCATGTCCACTTGGGTTAGTCACACTTTTCTACTGTAACCCTTCGAATAGTGGATAGCTCCGCCCCTTTTATCCATATCCAAAAGTTAATTTTCGTGACTGAACCCTCCGATCTTTGGTCATGTCCACTTGGGTTAGTCACACTTTTCTACTGTAACCCTTCGAATAGTGGATAGCTCCGCCCCTTTTATCCATATCCAAAAGTTAATTTTCGTGACTGAACCCTCCGATCTTTGGTCATGTCCACTTGGGTTAGTCACACTTTTCTACTGTAACCCTTCGAATAGTGGATAGCTCCGCCCCTTTTATCCATATCCAAAAGTTAATTTTCGTGACTGAACCCTCCGATCTTTGGTCATGTCCACTTGTGTTAGTCACACTTTTCTACTGTAACCCTTCGAATAGTGGATAGCCCCGCCCCTTTCATCCATATCCAAAAGTTAATTTTCGTGACTGAACCCTCCGATCTTTGGTCATGTCCACTTGGGTTAGTCACACTTTTCTACTGTAACCCTTCGAATAGTGGATAGCCCCGCCCCTTTCATCCATATCCAAAAGTTAATTTTCGTGACTGAACCCTCCGATCTTTGGTCATGTCCACTTGGGTTAGTCACACTTTTCTACTGTAACCCTTCGAATAGTGGATAGCTCCGCCCCTTTTATCCATATCCAAAAGTTAATTTTCGTGACTGAACCCTCCGATCTTTGGTCATGTCCACTTGGGTTAGTCACACTTTTCTACTGTAACCCTTCGAATAGTGGATAGCTCCGCCCCTTTTATCCATATCCAAAAGTTAATTTTCGTGACTGAACCCTCCGATCTTTGGTCATGTCCACTTGTGTTAGTCACACTTTTCTACTGTAACCCTTCGAATAGTGGATAGCCCCGCCCCTTTCATCCATATCCAAAAGTTAATTTTCGTGACTGAACCCTCCGATCTTTGGTCATGTCCACTTGGGTTAGTCACACTTTTCTACTGTAACCCTTCGAATAGTGGATAGCTCCGCCCCTTTTATCCATATCCAAAAGTTAATTTTCGTGACTGAACCCTCCGATCTTTGGTCATGTCCACTTGGGTTAGTCACACTTTTCTACTGTAACCCTTCGAATAGTGGATAGCTCCGCCCCTTTTATCCATATCCAAAAGTTAATTTTCGTGACTGAACCCTCCGATCTTTGGTCATGTCCACTTGTGTTAGTCACACTTTTCTACTGTAACCCTTCGAATAGTGGATAGCCCCGCCCCTTTCATCCATATCCAAAAGTTAATTTTCGTGACTGAACCCTCCGATCTTTGGTCATGTCCACTTGGGTTAGTCACACTTTTCTACTGTAACCCTTCGAATAGTGGATAGCTCCGCCCCTTTTATCCATATCCAAAAGTTAATTTTCGTGACTGAACCCTCCGATCTTTGGTCATGTCCACTTGTGTTAGTCACACTTTTCTACTGTAACCCTTCGAATAGTGGATAGCCCCGCCCCTTTCATCCATATCCAAAAGTTAATTTTCGTGACTGAACCCTCCGATCTTTGGTCATGTCCACTTGGGTTAGTCACACTTTTCTACTGTAACCCTTCGAATAGTGGATAGCTCCGCCCCTTTTATCCATATCCAAAAGTTAATTTTCGTGACTGAACCCTCCGATCTTTGGTCATGTCCACTTGTGTTAGTCACACTTTTCTACTGTAACCCTTCGAATAGTGGATAGCCCCGCCCCTTTCATCCATATCCAAAAGTTAATTTTCGTGACTGAACCCTCCGATCTTTGGTCATGTCCACTTGGGTTAGTCACACTTTTCTACTGTAACCCTTCGAATAGTGGATAGCTCCGCCCCTTTTATCCATATCCAAAAGTTAATTTTCGTGACTGAACCCTCCGATCTTTGGTCATGTCCACTTGGGTTAGTCACACTTTTCTACTGTAACCCTTCGAATAGTGGATAGCTCCGCCCCTTTTATCCATATCCAAAAGTTAATTTTCGTGACTGAACCCTCCGATCTTTGGTCATGTCCACTTGGGTTAGTCACACTTTTCTACTGTAACCCTTCGAATAGTGGATAGCTCCGCCCCTTTTATCCATATCCAAAAGTTAATTTTCGTGACTGAACCCTCCGATCTTTGGTCATGTCCACTTGGGTTAGTCACACTTTTCTACTGTAACCCTTCGAATAGTGGATAGCTCCGCCCCTTTTATCCATATCCAAAAGTTAATTTTTGTTACCGAACCGTCCGATCTTTGGTCATGTCCACTTTGGTTAGTCACACTTTTCTACTGTAACCCTTCGAATAGTGCATAGCTCCGCCCCTTTTATCCATATCCAAAAGTTAATTTTCGTGACTGAACCCTCCGATCTTTGGTCATGTCCACTTGGGTTAGTCACACTTTTCTACTGTAACCCTTCGAATAGTGGATAGCTCCGCCCCTTTTATCCATATCCAAAAGTTAATTTTCGTGACTGAACCCTCCGATCTTTGGTCATGTCCACTTGGGTTAGTCACACTTTTCTACTGTAACCCTTCGAATAGTGGATAGCTCCGCCCCTTTTATCCATATCCAAAAGTTAATTTTCGTGACTGAACCCTCCGATCTTTGGTCATGTCCACTTGTGTTAGTCACACTTTTCTACTGTAACCCTTCGAATAGTGGATAGCTCCGCCCCTTTTATCCATATCCAAAAGTTAATTTTCGTGACTGAACCCTCCGATCTTTGGTCATGTCCACTTGGGTTAGTCACACTTTTCTACTGTAACCCTTCGAATAGTGGATAGCTCCGCCCCTTTTATCCATATCCAAAAGTTAATTTTCGTGACTGAACCCTCCGATCTTTGGTCATGTCCACTTGGGTTAGTCACACTTTTCTACTGTAACCCTTCGAATAGTGCATAGCTCCGCCCCTTTTATCCATATCCAAAAGTTAATTTTCGTGACTGAACCCTCCGATCTTTGGTCATGTCCACTTGGGTTAGTCACACTTTTCTACTGTAACCCTTCGAATAGTGGATAGCTCCGCCCCTTTTATCCATATCCAAAAGTTAATTTTCGTGACTGAACCCTCCGATCTTTGGTCATGTCCACTTGTGTTAGTCACACTTTTCTACTGTAACCCTTCGAATAGTGGATAGCCCCGCCCCTTTCATCCATATCCAAAAGTTAATTTTCGTGACTGAACCCTCCGATCTTTGGTCATGTCCACTTGGGTTAGTCACACTTTTCTACTGTAACCCTTCGAATAGTGGATAGCTCCGCCCCTTTTATCCATATCCAAAAGTTAATTTTCGTGACTGAACCCTCCGATCTTTGGTCATGTCCACTTGGGTTAGTCACACTTTTCTACTGTAACCCTTCGAATAGTGGATAGCTCCGCCCCTTTTATCCATATCCAAAAGTTAATTTTCGTGACTGAACCCTCCGATCTTTGGTCATGTCCACTTGGGTTAGTCACACTTTTCTACTGTAACCCTTCGAATAGTGGATAGCTCCGCCCCTTTTATCCATATCCAAAAGTTAATTTTCGTGACTGAACCCTCCGATCTTTGGTCATGTCCACTTGGGTTAGTCACACTTTTCTACTGTAACCCTTCGAATAGTGGATAGCTCCGCCCCTTTTATCCATATCCAAAAGTTAATTTTCGTGACTGAACCCTCCGATCTTTGGTCATGTCCACTTGGGTTAGTCACACTTTTCTACTGTAACCCTTCGAATAGTGGATAGCTCCGCCCCTTTTATCCATATCCAAAAGTTAATTTTTGTTACCGAACCGTCCGATCTTTGGTCATGTCCACTTTGGTTAGTCACACTTTTCTACTGTAACCCTTCGAATAGTGCATAGCTCCGCCCCTTTTATCCATATCCAAAAGTTAATTTTTGTTACCGAACCGTCCGATCTTTGGTCATGTCCACTTTGGTTAGTCACACTTTTCTACTGTAACCCTTCGAATAGTGCATAGCTCCGCCCCTTTTATCCATATCCAAAACTTAATTTTTGTGACTGAACCGTCCGATCTTTGGTCATGACCACTTGGGTTAATCACACTTTTCGACCGTAACCCTTCGAATAGTGGATAGCCCCGCCCCTTTCATCCATATCCAAAAGTTAATTTTCGTGACTGAACCGTCCGATCTTTGGTCATGTCCACTTGGGTTAATCACACTTTTCGACCGTAACCCTTCGAATAGTGGATAGCTCCGCCCCTTTTATCCCCATCAAAACGCTACTTTTCGTGACTGAACCGTCCGATCTTCAGTCATGTCCACTTGGGTTAGTCACACTTTTCGACCGTAACCCTTCGAATAGTGGATAGCTCCGCCCCTTTTATCCATATCCAAAAGTTAATTTTCGTGACTGAACCGTCCGATCTTTGGTCATGTCCACTTAGGTTTGTCACACTTTTCTACTGTAACCCTTCGAATAGTGCATAGCTCCGCCCCTTTTATCCATATCCAAAACTTAATTTTTGTGACTGAACCGTCCGATCTTTGGTCATGACCACTTGGGTTAATCACACTTTTCGACCGTAACCCTTCGAATAGTGGATAGCTCCGCCCCTTTTATCCCCATCAAAACGCTACTTTTCGTGACTGAACCGTCCGATCTTCAGTCATGTCCACTTGGGTTAGTCACACTTTTCGACCGTAACCCTTCGAATAGTGGATAGCTCCGCCCCTTTTATCCATATCCAAAAGTTAATTTTCGTGACTGAACCGTCCGATCTTTGGTCATGTCCACTTAGGTTTGTCACACTTTTCTACTGTAACCCTTCGAATAGTGCATAGCTCCGCCCCTTTTATCCATATCCAAAACTTAATTTTTGTGACTGAACCGTCCGATCTTTGGTCATGACCACTTGGGTTAGTCACACTTTTCTACTGTAACCCTTCGAATAGTGCATAGCTCCGCCCCTTTTATCCATATCCAAAAGTTAATTTTTGTTACCGAACCGTCCGATCTTTGGTCATGTCCACTTTGGTTAGTCACACTTTTCTACTGTAACCCTTCGAATAGTGCATAGCTCCGCCCCTTTTATCCATATCCAAAACTTAATTTTTGTGACTGAACCGTCCGATCTTTGGTCATGACCACTTGGGTTAATCACACTTTTCGACCGTAACCCTTCGAATAGTGGATAGCCCCGCCCCTTTCATCCATATCCAAAAGTTAATTTTCGTGACTGAACCGTCCGATCTTTGGTCATGTCCACTTGGGTTAATCACACTTTTCGACCGTAACCCTTCGAATAGTGGATAGCTCCGCCCCTTTTATCCCCATCAAAACGCTACTTTTCGTGACTGAACCGTCCGATCTTCAGTCATGTCCACTTGGGTTAGTCACACTTTTCGACCGTAACCCTTCGAATAGTGGATAGCTCCGCCCCTTTTATCCATATCCAAAAGTTAATTTTCGTGACTGAACCGTCCGATCTTTGGTCATGTCCACTTAGGTTTGTCACACTTTTCTACTGTAACCCTCGACTACTGTATAGCTCCGCCCCTTTTAAATAACTAACCGATTCGTGACTTGAAGCCGACGAGAGTAGCGGCGTCACCAGTGTAACGTAGAAAAGTGCAAGCGAAAGAGTCAGATCGATGATGAAAAACGGTTTTTCAAATGATTTTGTCGTGCTGAAATCGTTTTTTTGATAATTTATTCAAAGATAGTCTTAAAAATCGAATTTCTCCATAAAACTCAGTCAAAAACTATTGGAATCTAGGTAAAAACAAAATTTTCGACTCGCAACTTAAAGAAAAAACATCCAAACAATGAGGAAAACATGATTTTCTTGGTTTTTTCAATCAAAAAATCATATTTAAATGTAGAAAATGCAGTTTTTTTCATTTTTCAAAACATCACTCTCCAATCAGAAGTATAGTTTTTTTTTAATTTTGAAAATCATAACAAATATAGTTGTCATGATTTTGGCCGATTGAAAAGAGACAATTTTTATTTTTAAAAAAGTGTTTCTCCATTTTTTCCACGAAATTTATTCAATATTTCTTTCAAATCTACAGATTTCCTTTCAAATTAGTCTTCATAACCAATAAAGTCAATCGAAATTCCTTTTTACATTTTTTTGAAACTTTTAAAAACCATTTTTTCATCAAAAATCTAATCAAAACACTCCAAAATGATGATGAACTCAGTTTCATGGTCCCATCGCTTGTAAACTTAGAAAAAAGTCATTTCTCATCAAAAACACTTCAAAAATGATATTAAAAAGGTCATTTTTTCTCGATTATTTCACAAAAACTTTATGAAATAACCTTAAAACTGTAGTTTTCTTATATTTCAAGAAAAAGATTACCTTCCAAAATAGTCAGCCCAGAAAACTAGTGGTAAAAGATTCAGCAATACCATAGAGGAGAAAGCGAAAGCCAACGAATAAGGAAGCGGTTCATTTCTTCTTTTTACCATTGAAAAGAGTGCCAGAAGCCAGAAAATCTGAAATTTTCATCTTGAGAATTCTCAATTTTTGAATATTGTTCCATTTTGAATTAATCTCAAAAGAACAGGAACTATTTTGAATAATAATATAAATTTTTTAAAAAAATGAGAGTATTTCCTCAAAAATAAAATTCTAAAGTAAATTTAAAAAACAGATATTGATTGGAAAATTGAATGAACTTCGAGAAATAAAACAACTTTCATACATTAAAAAAAATTTTGTGAAAAAAAAATCTTTTCCGCATCATATCGTCCGATCTTCCGCCTCTATCACCGCGACTCGGGTTAGTCACAACAGAAACATACCACATTTGAGACCATCAGGAGAAGCAGGACAATGCCAAATTTGTGAGTGGCGAAAACGAAAATCGCATGGAAGAGGTTCTCGGAAATAAGGAGGAAAACTATGGAAATAGCGATGAAAGTTAAGGCCCTCTTGTTTCGCACCGTCCGACCTTCAGAATCTGAATTGTGTGATGAGATGGCTTGAACTAGGCATCATTTTGAAGAAGAAATGAAGTCTAGTTTTTATAATTTCGAAGAAAAATCACTTTTTCTTATATTGACATGATTTTCACATGAAATAAAATTAAAAGACCATTTTTTCTCGAATTTCCAACATAAATTCTGCAAAAAATTCAAATCTCTTCTAAATTTTTTACGGAAAGACCAATTTTCAAAAAATCATCCAACTGGAAGAAACATCATTTTTTTCCTGATTTTGAAAAAAAAATTAGAAATAATATGCTCTGAAAATGGGAGAGAAATCTTTCAAAAAATGGTTTTTATCCGAAAAACATAATTCTAGAAGAAAAATTGTTCAAGCGAACAATATTTATTTGAAAGTAAATTTTGAATAATTTAAAAACTCAAACTCAGAACAAAAAATTCAAAAAACAAATATTTTTTCAGGAAAAGCATAAAATTCACCTATTTGTGTGAAGGAGTTGACAATTGATGGCAAGCAAAGAGAGATCGAATGAACTACGATGAAGAACAAGAACGTAGCGAGCGAGACCACCTGGAAATATTACCTTAGAGACGTTACACATATCTAGCAAAAAGTCTGACCGATTTCAAATTCGCGGCAGTCGCATTTTTGTAAAATGAGTACGGTAGGGTCGGGACTCTCACAACGAACAGTTAGATCTTTGTGGATTCAAATTATTATTCTTACTTTCAGTCCATTGAAATTGAAGGCGCATTACTTAATCGTTCATGTATTTCAAAGCGAAACTGCTACGGTAACTGAATAACCGATTTACGGAGGTCAGACTTTTTTACAGATAGAGGAAGATATGTGCGTTAAAGTTAAGGTAGTTAACTCTAATTTATTTTTCCTTCATTTTTGACTCAAAAACAGTTTTTTCGGGCTGAAATCTTTAATTTAAGTGAGGAAACCATTTTTTTCCAAAACACCAAACCTTTTGGTGGAAAAAAGGCTATTTTTGAAAAATCTTCATTTTCAATCAAATTCTTTTCAAATATGCAATTTTCCACTTGAAAACATCATTTTTCAGCCGAGATAAGTGAAAATAATGCAAAAAATGGTGTGAAATCTTCAGAATAAGCGAAAATACTCCATTTTCTTTATAATTTCGTTGAATTTCCATCAACTTATTCAAAAATTACCTTATAACAACCCGGTTTTAATGGCCAAAGTCCGTCCCTGCACTCTTCAACGAAAAACGATTCCATCTGAACACTCATTAACAAGAAATACAGAAAAAGGGCAGAAACTTGCATGGTTCATGTTAAACCTTGATGAGACTATTGAAAATGGTGTGAACTTCACCTTTATTGGTGTGAAAAACAATTAAAATCAACTGTAACAAGGATGAATCAACATAAAACAACTATTATTCGAGAAGCCAATCAACACAAGTTCGTAATTTTTTACTTTTACCCTTTTTTACGATAATCGCTTTTCTTACTGTTTCCAATGATTGCTTCATCGACGCCTGTAACATTGAAGTTGTTGATAAGGAACTATAAGTCAACAAACGTTGTTAATAACTAACGACTAACGAAACATATTATTGCGAAATATTTAAACTGAGTCTTAAGATTAACCTAAGCCTAAATTCACCACACACTGCACAGAAATCGCTAGAAGCATGGTCGTTTATTTTTCCTACGATTTTTGCAACGTTGAGGTGGGTCAGTCATAAATTTCAGTCGATCTGTCAAAATATAACAGAGTGGACTACAAAAATCACAAAATGACGTTCAGCCACGATAAAACCAAGGGAATGTCTATTGCGAAACTTTACTTAAGTGAGAGGTCCAAGTTTCTGTGTAAACATGCTCTATTGCGAAATATCAGTTGGTGTGTTGATTGAAGGGTATGACGGACTTTTGTCCGATCTTGGTCATGCTGGGTTGGATTAGTCACAAATTTCAGATAAAAGGCTAAAATTTCGTCCGATCCTAATCATTTTGAGTCACATTAGTCATTAATTTCGAGTAAATAGCTGGACTTCTTCGATCTTGGTCATGCTAAGTCGGATTAGTCATAAATTTTGTTCGATCTCAGCTATGCTAGCTCGGAATAGTCATAAAATTTCGCATTTTGAGCTAATTTCATCAATTTTTCACAAATAATTCAAAAAATACCTCAAAATTCTCAACCAAAAACGAATTCGGCTGATTCTTCATTGCATCTGATATTGACGTCAGAATTTGCACCGTGGGATTCAGAAAGGCTCCGGCGACGTCGTCTAGTATACTTGTTGCTGAAAAAGTCAAAAGTTTTCCGTTTTTTCACTCGGATGAGTCAAAATTTTTTCCTTTAATTTACGAAAATTCTTTCTTTTTCCGTAACGTTTCAGCTCAAAATTGATTTTTTTTTCCATTAAACTTTCGATTTTTACACTAAAAACGATGACAATTTGAAATTTTCCGTTTTTTCACTTGGATGAGTCATAAAAACTTCACATAAAGAGCAATCCTTTTCCGTAGCGATTGAGAATTTCTCTGAAAATTAACGTTTTTTCCACCAAATTTTAGATTCTTTCATTAAAAACGTTGATAATTTGAAAGATTTCCGTTTTTTCACTTGGATGAGACTCTAAAACGTGTAGTAAAACTATCGAAACAGGTTTTTTCAGTCATTATAATCCGAAAAAAACCTTTTTATAAACATTTCATGCACATTCTCGAATGTCACACGAAAAAAAAGATGAAATCTTCGGTTTTCACACAAAATATAAAAAATAACTTTAGGCTGTAACAGAGGAAACACTGATGTTTTAAATGAAACAATTTTTTTCGAATTCAAAGTTTAAAAAACTTCAAAAAATACAATAATAATGTCTATTTTATCATTAAATTTTAAGTTTTAACAACAAATATTCCAAAATTTCTATATTAATCAACGTTTTCCTTACTATCCACCATAAATTTGTTTATACTTCAAATAAAATGAACACTTTTTCATGGAATTCATATATTTCACCCAAAAAACGTCGGAAATCCTAGGAAAATTATCATTTTTCTATCAAAAATATAAAATTCCAACAAAAATGAACATTTTTCCACATATTCCACTTAAGTAACCCGGAAAACACTCAAATTTCGATTAAATTGAACGATTTCCCTCATAACTTTCAACTTTTACCCCAATTTACACATGTTTTTTCTTAATTTTCACTTCAAAATCTAAATCTTACTGAGAATTGGTGAGAGTACTTTCGCCAATTTGATCAAGGATTCCGGAAGCTCAAAAGGAGAAACTGCCGAAGCCGCCGTGATCCCTGTGACTGGAAAGTCGAATGGCGAACCTTTCTGAAAATTCAATTTTCGAAAAATCGATATTTTTAGCTGAAATATTATTCACAAAAAATAAGTGGATATAGCCGCTCTGCGACCGCTTTGCAGACCTTCCGTAGAGCGCATTTACCTCATTATTTTTTTTTCGAACATTTTCGCTAATGTTTTAACCCATTTTTCTCGTTTTCTTCTCAATGTTAGTTTTTCCTACTTCAAACACTTTTCCGTTACGAACTGAGACTCTGAGGTGAAAAAGGGTGGGAAAATAACAATTTTCAACTACAGTAACTGAATTTTGATCTACTTTTTACTGCGCAAAAGTTTCTTATGTTTGAAATTATTTTTCTGTCCTATTTAGATAAACAGGACTCCGAGTACTACAAAGAGGCCGACAGGGTTGAAAAATGACTCTCTAATATATCATTTTACTCTGAAAAAACTCGATTTTTAAAAATATTTCAATTTTTAAATTCAAAAAAGAATACCTGCGTGAAAATTTCACATAATCTAACGTTCTCCGTCATCTTTTCTTTCTCAAAGCTGATATCCACCGTGATTTCAGTTGATTTGGCCTTTTTCGATATGTCGTAGACCTGAAAATGCTTTTTTTTTTGAAAGATGCTCCGCCCTCTTTGCCCCGCCCATCAGAAAATCATGATTATTTTTTAGCATTTTCTCGTTTCCTAAGCATTTTTTAAATTTTTTTTTAGAGAAAGAGGTCGATTAATGTAATTTTTCATGGAAATCCACTTGAACTAATTTTTTTTTAAATAAAGCCTCGAAAATTTTCAAATTTAGCTTTATAAAATCAAAATTCACATTCCAAAACAGTTGGGATCGTGTCAGGAAACAGAAAATCTGCAGTTTTCCACAAATATTTTTTTATTTTCTCCGTTAAAAGTCAATTCATATCAAGTTTTCGACTAAATTTCTTCAAAAATGAAGCTAAAAATGTAAATTTTGCGACTTCTTGAAGTTGGTAACATTTTTTTAGTGTAAATTATTCCAAAATCATGAAAAAGGGCTATTTTTCGAAGAATAAAGTGGAAAAACAGTGAAAAGTCAAAACCTCACATTCAAAAAGGTCACAATCGTTTCCAAAAACTTTGGAGCATTCCACGCTGGTCGCCTCGAGCTCGACAAAAAGTTTACGAACGATGGGAAGAGATCGGCATTCTGTTGACAGAGATCCGGATATGACGTCATCAGGACTCTCAGAATCGACAAGGAGAAATTTCTGACTCTGAAAATATGTGAATAATTTCTGAAATTTGAGGTTTCAACTAGCCGAAAACATCTTTTTAAAAAATTGATTATTTTCATGAATTCCTCGCCTAATTTCTTCATACTTCTCATTATAACCATTATTTGCTTCGATTTAGAAGTTTTTTTTAAAATCAAAAACATCCTTTTAAGTACATTTTTCGTCACAATTTTCATTTTTAACAATGCTCATTACACCGAATGACAATATTTTCTCGAAATTAGAGGCTTCAACAAATTGAAATTGTCTTATTGAAAAATTTAAACACTAAAAAACTGATAATTTCCACGATTTTCCACTTAATTTCAATATATTTTCGAATTTAACCATTATTTACTTCGATTTAGAAGTCTTTCATCGAAAAAATCGTTTTAAGTACATGTTTCGTCACGATTTTCATATTTTTAACGAAGCTTATTACACATAATGACAATTTTCTAGAAATTGGAAGTTTCAACAAGTTCAAATTGTCTTACAACAACTTTGAACACTAAAAAAAACTGATAATTTCAACGATTTTCCACTTAATTTTCAATTTTAACCATTACTTGTTTTGATTTTGATGTTTTTCATGAAAAAAACCATCAGAAACGTTTTTTGTCATTTTTCATTGTTTTTTTCAGATCAGAATAACGATAAGAGTTTGGAATAATTATCAGAATAAACTAATCAAAAAGGTATATTCGAATTCTTATTGAAATGTTCAATTTCAATCGAAATTCATCGTTTTTTTTTCAGAAAATAAGTCACAAAAATTGTATTTCCATCAGAATTTAGGTTCTAGCTTTCGGATTTTTCAATTTCTCTGTAAAAAAAATGAAAATTACCCGACTTCCATATGAGACAAAGATCTATAGACGTGAGCCAAGAACAGAGAGATGTGTGCTGACATCGCATCACTGGGAGCAGTACAAACCAGCTGAAAGTTGGAAAAATTGTGATTTTCGAGAAAAAAACGTAGTTTTAATGTTGAAAATTGAGGCTTCAAGAGTATTTTTGTTTAATAAAGGTCATTTCATGAAATTAAAACAGTTAATTTTCAACATAAAACATCATAAGACAAATGAAATGTTAGAAAAATGTGTTTCATGAATTTTATAAAGTCATAATGAACGCTGTTTGATATTCACTATTTTTACAACTTTTAAAAAAAACGATCATAGGATATATGACTATTTGAATTTCGACAAAATGTTACTTTCCACTGGAAATTGAAAACCGAGGTAAATCTTACTCAATTATTGGGTCTGAGCAGATCTGGTAAATCCAGGGCAGAATAGGTGAAATTCTGGTGATTCCAAGTTTTTTTTCGACTCGAATTAGTCTAATTTTTGTCGATATTTATCAGGCTTTTCAATTTCCTCGCCAAGAATTTGTCTTTATCTTTCAAAATTACCTGCAGGAGTGACTTCAACTGAGCATCATCTCTATTCTGAAACGTATGATTCCATAGGAAAACAAAGAAAAATATACATTTTCACCTATGAGTTTTGCTATTGACGGAATCAAGGTCCTTAAATGAGTTGCAATCAGATCTGGTCTACTAGTCAGAAGTTGCTTGATACCCGTCATGGCATCTTTCCGAATATTCTGAATTTTGATTTTCTATTTTAAAAAATAAGATGAAAAAACCTGATTAAAATGCCCCAGCTGCCGAGAGAGTTCGTCAAGAGTCAACCCTCGGAAAGACAGAGGCTTCTCATCAGTTGTAGTTTTCTCTTGGAGTTGAGATGAAATAACAACCTTTTTCGCTGAAAAAAGTTTCAGTTTTCACGTGAAATTCATGAACTATTTCCTGTCGACCTATTTCTCAAGAAAAACTCACTTTTGAAGGTTGTATCCGTGGTCGAAGTTTTCTTGAGTTTCTTTCCAACTTTCAGCTTGACCTTTTTGAAATCCTCATTCTTCTTTTGCTTCTTTTTCGTGTTCATTTTCTTCAAATTTCCGAAATTTCAAATACGAAACGAAAAAATAAAACAAAATTGGGTAAATGCGCTCCATTGACACATTTAGAAAACCTCGGATTTCGTTTTTCAAAATTTGAAATGCTCGGATTTATTTTCTTTTTTCGCTTCCGAATTTTCCTCACTTATAACTATTTCAGCCAATGTCACTCGCTACTAAACTTCGTCGTTTGAGAAAACAGCCCCCAGAGGGATGGGAGCTCATTGAGCCAACGTTAGAGCAGTTCGAGGTATGTTAAACTGAAGAGAAAGATGAAAAAGGTATTTCAGGGAAAAATGAGAGAGGCTGAAACGGATTCTCACGAAGGAAAAAGGAAAACAGAAGTGAATTGGCCGATTTTCAGGTTGGTTTATTTGTCAAAATAGTGAACACATTCCCATTTCCAGAATCCATCATCAAAGATCTCGGTATATTTATGACCTTTTCTACAAAGATGAGAAAATTTCCCGGGAACTTTACGAATTCTGCCTGCAGGCTAAGATAGCCGACGCCAAATTGATCGCCAAATGGAAGAAGCAGGGTTATGAACGGTTGTGCTGTCTCAGGTTCGTTTTATATTTTCTAATATTTTGAAAGTTAGCATTTTTAGATGCATCCAAACAGGAGACTCTAACTTCGGAACAAATTGCATTTGTCGAGTACCGAAAAGTAAACTGGATGCGGAACGAGTCATTGAATGCGTTCACTGTGGATGCCGCGGTTGCTCTGGATAATTTTTCTCCAGACTTGTATTATAATTTGTTTTATTTATGCTGTTATATGAAGTTTTTCTCATTTTTATGTTAATGAGGTTTATCGAGGAGTTTACGTGCTCTGATTATATTTCTTCGTTTTCTGTGTTATATTTCATTGCGGTTTTCTCACCAGAATCGCACAAGTTTAACGAGACGGAAGTGAGAAAAATAGACCTTTTTTGAGTTTGTTCTTTTTTTTGTTGTTCACTTCTGTTTAGAAAAGTTTTATTCGTAAAAAAATACGATATTTTTCGCATTTTGTCTAATATTACTCACTTTTCACTGTTCAAAACCCCTAATCTCATTCTGCAAATAAGCTTAATCTAACGCACATAGCTTTCTCTACCTGTAAAAAATCTGGCCTCCGTAAATCGGTTACTTAGTACTGTAGCAGTTTCGCCTTGAAACACAAGAACGATTAAGTGATGCGCCTTTAATTTCAATGAACTGTAAGTAAGAATAATAAATTAAATCCACAAAGATCTAACTGTTCGTTGTGAGAGTTACCGTACTCATTCTGCAAAATTGAGATTAGAGCGCGTTTGAAAACGGCCATGCTTCTAGCGATATATGTGTAACGTAAATTTTAATTCAAAAAATGTTCAAAATTTTTTGTGCAAAATTCTTCACATTTTATCAAATTTTTTTGTAACTAATACATTTTTTCGATTGGCTCTATTTCTTCGTCTCCAGAAAAAGCTTCCAAAAATTTTTTTTGTTTTTCAAAAAGTCCTTCCGCGTCGCGCTACGCAGCGTCAATGTTGGCATTGGTGCATTTAGGCTTCGAAATGACCAAAATGCTTAAAAAATACCCAAATTGAGGTCTCATTCTGTAGTCAAAATGCATCCATGGACAGACCCACCGTCGAAAGCGGCCATCTACGAGTCAAAACGAATCAAAGCTTTCGAACCCAACCCATGTTATCCGCAGCTGAGTCGATTATTGGCCATTTGCTACGATAATACCAGAGGAAGACACATTAGGGTGAGATTTTACATTGAAATGATGAAAAAAAAATAGGAAAATATACCCCAAAATGGGATTTTTCATTCATTTCAACCCCTATTTTTCACATATCGGAATAAAATTTGCTGAAAACATTATCAAAAACGGAAAAATATGAGAATTCTGGTAATTTCGACCCATATTTTCAATATATCCCGAAAAAACTGGAAAAAAATCGATAGGAGACATTGTTTTCATGAGAAATTACTATCGAACAGAGAAAAATGGTTTTTCGTTCATTTTGAAACGAATTTTCGTTGTTCTGATATTTTGGAAAACCTCTTTGAGATACCTTTCATGATATTTATAAAGTCATCATATTGGCCTTTTCTACGATGGCTTCAGAGATCCAGACAAAGATAAATAAAATTTGTTCAAAAAGTGCCTTCTCAATGTAAACTTGTCATATAATTCGGAAGAAATGAAGGAAACTAAGATTTCCATCCATTTCTACACTTTGTAGTCTTAAGATATTTTGGAAAACCCCGCTGAGATACGTTTCATGGTATTCCTAAAATCATCATTATTGTTTTTTTCATAATAGGAACGAGTATCCGGGACAAAGTATGATTAAAATTTGTAAAAAAAAATACCTTTCGATATAAAACTGAAAATATGACTTTTACAACTTTTCATCATTATCCTTTGTTCAAGTTTCAAGGTTTCTATAAAGTAATCGTGATAGTTCTTTTGATAATAACAGGTGTAGTGTTTTTGGAAAAATTGAAAATTTTTGTTAAGAACGATGTAAAAATCATAATTAAAGAGATTAATAGATTGAAAAAGTGTTAATTCCATTAAAAATTGCAACTTTAGGCCCTCGAAGACCTCCCACTGGGAAAAGTGATAGCGATAGAAGAAGGACTTGTCGTAAACATCCAAGAACAACGATGCTACCACTGCTTGGATAGAATTCGAAGATATTCGAAAAGGTAATTTTTAATTGAAGTTTTTTTTTTGAAAAAATCGCTAAAAATTTTTATTTTTGCTTGGAAATTTTCGAAAATCTTAGTGAAATGTATCTTGGTTAATTTTTTTTTCAAAAGTAGCTGAGTTTCCATTTTGTTTTTGTATGAAAAATATTGAATTTTGATAAATATTTCCCGAACAAATTCAGTTAAATGTTCAGTTTTCATTGAAATATGTATATCAACATTTCAAGTTTTAAGTTCAAAGTTTTTTGAAATAATATCCAGAAGTTGAAGTTTATGATTTTTATTTATGAATGATAAAATCAAAATTATCCACCAAAATTCGGTGTCCAAATGCATCAAATGTTGGTGAAAAAGTACCCAAATTTTGAAATTTGCGAGTTTCTACTTATAAATCGATAAAATCCACCAAAGATTGGTGTCCAAATGCACCAAAAGTCGGTGAAATAATATCCGAAAGTTGGAATTTATGACTTTCCACTTATAAATAGTTATTATCCACCAAATTTAGGTGTCCAAATCCACCATTTCCAGGTACTGCGACGAATGCATCCAAGAAGGAAAGCCGGCCCTCGTTCCAAAGTGCATTTCTGATGGAGATATCAACGAGCGAGGAATTCTGAAGCTGGCGTGCCACGTGGCACTGAGCTACAGACGAGAAGAGATTCTCGCAGTGGTTCGCGCAGGTAAATTTTGTGACTACTCCGGGTCAACATGGCGGGGATAGAATTGAAAAGTATTTCTGAACAGAGTGTATGAAGACTCAGAGATAAGTGGATATAACCGCTTTGCAACCGCTTTGCAAGCGTCTCCGCGGGGCGCGTTTACCTCATTATTTAATTTTCAAACGTTTTTGCCAATGTTTCAATATATTTCCCGTGCTTTCTCATATCCATGAACGTTGAGGATTTTCCCAAGGTTAGTTGTACCCGATTCGAAATTTTTCCATTAAAAGATAGGAAAAATTAAATTTTAAATCGCAGAAGATCAAATTTCAGTTACAATACGACCAGCAACGTTTGTAGAAATGAGAAAACGAGGAAAATAGGTTAAAACATCAGCAAAAAGACTCGAAAATAAAATAATGAGGTTTTTTTTGGTTGCGAAGCGGCTCTACTCATTATGCAGTGTGAAACGCCCACTTGCTGCAATTCAATAAAACAAGCACGCTTGGCCTCGCTACGCTCGGGGCCTTTTTCCCCATTTTTCTTTACAAAATTGAAAATTCAGTCCTCTTGATTGAAAACAAAAGTGGTTTTTGATGGCAAGGGTTTTTTTTTTGCAAATTCTCTTTTTCTCTCTCTCTCTCTCTTTCTTTCTCTTCCTTTCTCTCTCTCTCTCTCTCTCTCTCTCTCTCTCTCTCTTCCGAATCCGACCATAACTAATGCTAGTGTTGCTAGAACCAATGCACTACGACGCGTAGACCCCCGTAGGCATGACTACTCACGCGAAAGATCGCCACAAAATTTTTTGCAGCCGTGACCGAGTGGTTGAAACGTAAGATTAGTACTCGCTAAACGCGCGTTCGAATCCCTTCAACAGCCTGGTCACTTTTGCACAACCCCTCCCTCTCCCCCCCCCCCCCCTACAACAAAACCAAAAAGGACCACCCAAAAATTTGCCTCGCGAAAAAGGGGGCGGGGCAAAGTGGGCGGAGGATTTGTCAATTACTCAATGCAATATCCTGAGATTTTCACATGTTTCTTCCAGACCTTCACGCTTTCCGTTCAACTATTCCATTCACTCTAGCAACGCATGACATTGGAGCTCTTGCTTGTCTGGAACCGTACAATAGTGTTTTGCTGTGTCTGACCGATCCAGTGTTACAGGATTCTATCAAAATGGTCGTTGCATCACTTCATGACGTATGTTTTAGGTTAAATCAGGGAAAAACCTAGAAAATGGGTTAAAATTAGCCCTAACTATGAAAAATGGTAGTTGCAACGCGTCATGATGTACGTTTCAGGTTAAATCAATGAAAAAACCTAGAAAATGGGTTAAAATTAGCCCTAACTATGAAAAATGGTAGTTGCAACGCGTCATGATGTATGTTTTAGGTTAAATCAATGAAAAAACCTAGAAAATGGGTTAAAATTAGCCCTAACTATGAAAAATGGTAGTTGCAACGCGTCATGATGTATGTTTTAGGTTAAATCAATGAAAAAACCTAGAAAATGGGTTAAAATTAGCTCTAACTATGAAAAATGGTAGTTGCAACGCGTCATGATGTGTGTTTTAGGTTAAATCAATGAAAAAACCTAGAAAATGGGTTAAAATTAGCCCTAACTATGAAAAATGGTAGTTGCAACGCGCCATGATGTGAGTTTTAGGTTAAATCAATGAAAAAACCTCGAAAATGGGTTAAAATTAGCCCTAACTATGAAAAATGGTAGTTGCAACGCGTGGTGTTAAAATGGTGTTAAAACGTTCGTTGCGAGAGTCCCGACCCTACCGTACTCATTCTGCAAAATTGAGATTAGAGCGCGTTTGAAAACGGCCATGCTTCTAGCGATATGATTACTGAATCTAACTGAAAAAAAACAAACCTAGAAAAGCTTTTTCAAAAACTTCCTTTTTTTACGGTTCAATTACCCAAGTTTGAGGTCGAAAAGTTTTGTTTTCAGCATCCTGACTGGGGGCATCTTCCCTACGACACGAGATTGAGGGATTTTCTACAAGTTTTGGAGTTTATCATTCCGAGGTGATTTTGAATTCCTTATCGATTTAAATATTGATTTTTATGAATTTCAAAATATTTTGAACGATGGAACCTCTTCTTGCCGGTAATTTTAATATCAATGTCCTTGAAACCACTCATCTTACTGTAACTACCGCGAAAGCTACAGTAGTCAAATCTACAGTAAAAAGTAATGTTTTTATCTACTCTTATAATTTTCCCCATTTTCGGTTAATTTTATATGTTCAAAAAACACATGAAGTATTGTAACTGTCACGAATGTTACAGTACCTTTTGATTACTGTAACCATAAATACAGTAACAATCACTACCCCAATAGTTGTCGAGTTTCGATCAACTCCTAAAATTTTGATAGTTTTTTCTCTTCAAAAAAAACTTATAACGTACTTTAACACTTACAACGAAAAGGTAGACTGAATCATGTATTTTTAACTTACATGAAAGCATACAAAGTGCGAAATGTTTTGTGATAATCAAGTCTGAACTTTGTTAGCTTTGTACCCAACACACCTAGGCAAAGACATAAGACAATATAACCGCTTTGACGACCTCCGTTTTCAGTTTCGAAAGTGTTTGTACTTTGATAAAATGTTTTTAGACATATTGAACGTCGCGGACATTATGTCAAGTGAAACATTTATTAATGTACAAACACTTTCGAATATGAAAGCAGAGGTCGGCAACGCGGTTGCGATGCGGTTTTATTGCCGAGGTGTGTGATTCAGTCTACTTTTTCATATTAAATTACTTTAACAACCACAAAAGTTACAGTACCAAGAGCTACAGTAATAAAAATAATATTTTGATCTACCTTCATGATTTTCAGAGTAGCAAAAAATGCTCACACCATCAAGGATATGGAAGGAGAAGGTATCTTAGGGCACTTGCCCCTCGGAAGTGGCTTATTTCCTATTTCTAGTATCTTCAACCACTCTTGTACCCCTAACACATCATCTTTGTGAGTTTTTCATAAATTATTCAAATTATACTTTAAAAAATACCCCTTTCTGCTTGAAATTCCACTGATTTCGATGTATTTCTCGCTTAGAAAACATGTTTATCAGGTTTTCTCCATGAATTTTGAACAAAATTTTAAATTTTTCCTGGAAATACCCTTTTCTGCTAGAAATCTCACTATTTTTTGACGAATTTCAAAAAAAAATGTTTGAAAAATGCTGAAAACTCAATTTACCGTCAAAATATAGATTTAAAATTGAAAAATTATAAAAACTATTTTTTTTGTCAAAAAGTCATTTTCAGTTTTCACTACAACAAATTCATCTTCGTAAGCCGCGGTATCAGAAGAGGCGAAGAAGTTTGTGATAGCTATAATGTGACATACTTCACGGACACGCTTAACGAAAGAAGGGTAACATTTTGGTTTTTTTCTTTTTTTTTATACTAAAAACAGAGCCGTAATAAAATTAACAAATTGAGCGTCGAGAAAAATCATTTTTAAAATTTTTTTCAATTAATTTTGAATATTTCATTCAAAAAAATAGGAGCTCAACGAGGCCCCAGTAAAAAAAGTGAGAATAAAAAACAATTTTAAAAAGTTTGAATAAAATCAATATTTACCACTCACATATCTAGCAAAAAGTCTGACCGATTTCAAACTCGCGGCAGTCGCATTCTTGTAAAAATGAGTACGGTAGGGTCGGGACTCTCACAACGAACAATTAGATCTTTGTGGATTTAAATTATTATTCTTACTTTCAGTCCATTGAAATTGAAGGCGCATTACTTAATCGTTCATGTATTTCAAAGCGAAACTGCTACGGTAACTAAGTAACCGATTTACGGAGGTCAGACTTTTTTTATAGGTAGAGGAAGATAGGTGCCACTTAATTTTGAATATTTCTTGTCATGTTTGTTTTAAGAGTTAGTAGCGTTAAAAAAAAACCTTATCGATGCCGTAGTAAGAGAAAAAAATCATTTTTAAAAATGAAAAAATCAATTTGAAATATAATTTCCAATAAATTTTGAATATTTTGTATCAATTTTTATTTTGAAAAAAAAATCAACTAATATTTTAAAATTTTAGGGTTCGTGTCAGAACGTCTCTCACTTCATCTGTCACTGCATCAAATGCACAAATGAAAGAGATTTGGACGTTTTTCTGATCTCGAGAGGAAGTATGAACGTTGGTTTTTGTAATATTTTACTAGAAAATGGAGAAAAATGGATTTTTGTCATTTTTCGACTAAAAAACGCGGAAAATTGTCATGTTTTGCATTTTTCCGATTGAAAATATTGCTTTCACTCGAAAAAAATCTTTTTTTTTGTTATTTTTCGACAAAAAACGAGAAAAATTGGTTGAGTTTCGCATTTTTTATTTGAAATTTCATTGAAGATATAGCTTCCACTTTCGAAAAAAAATCAACTTTTGAAAATAGTGAGAAAAATTGAAAAAATGACTCTAGATAGATTTTTTCAGTTTTTTTAATGAGAAAAAAAATTCCTTCGGAATATTTCTCGCAGGTTCGAACCCCCTCCAAACTCTTATTTTTGCCTTTTCAGGAAAGAATCAGAAAAGGAAGTATTGTTTTCAAAGAGGTCTTTGAAGAGTTCCCGAAAGGATCCATCGAAAGAGAACAGGTCGTTCGCAGGATGCTTTTAGTCCCGAAAATTGGTTTGTTTTTAAGAAAAGTAAAATTGAGGCAATACAAAGCACTTTTTAATCGATTTCTAAAAATTTTATGAGAAACATCAACTTTTTCCTCAGAAAAACCAAAAATCTGATTAAAAACCATTTCAATCTTTAATTATTTTACTTCGGTCTCTAACTAAAAAGTTTTGTTCACCACATGGCTAACTTTTCGTTCACAGGTATTTTTTTTTTATTTTTTCATTTTTATAGTGAAAACAAACAGAAGACAAAAGAGAGAGAGAGAGAGAGAGAAAGAAAGAAAGTGAAAAAAAAAGAGAGAGAGAGAGAAAAAACATTCCAGGTTTCAAAAATGATCGTCGTGACCTGTGGAAAGATTGGATAGCAACGTGGCGATACCGGGGTATGATCTACGATAAAAAAATGGGTAAGATTTCAACTTTATGACTAATCCAAGTGAATATATAAAGATGGGACGATGATTATTAAAATCCAATTTCGAATCGGTTCAATTATCCAAGTTTTTGGTAACTGCGAAATTTTCAAAATCGTAACTTTTTGGTCTGTCAACATTTTTTCGATCTATCTGTTCGTATCCAGAAAAACTTCCAAACATTTTGTTTTTCTCAAAAGTCTTTCCGCGTCGCGCTGCGCAGCGCCAAAGTTAAATACCTCAATTTACCTTGTCCCCCTACATACTGATTCGCCCTCTCAAAAATGTTCAATTGAAATTGACTCCAAGTTTGAGTCAAAAATCCTAACTTTAACATTTTAAGTGTTCCAATTCCTTGGTTACTTGATCTCGATCTTCGAAGAAACAAAAGAAGGTGATGAAGAGAGGAAACAAGCGGTCTACATGGCTTTCGCACTTGATCAAA
>OZ022252.1:2171011-2361692 GCA_963978915.1 Caenorhabditis parvicauda
CGACTTGGGAAGTCGTAAAATTTGATTGTATTTTATAAAGTTTTCTTTCTGTCCAATTCAGAAAAGAACACCTAACCGTGTTTTCAAATTAACCGGAACAAAACCTCTAAGTGGTTGTTTAAAATTAGTTCTATCCATTAAAAGTAACTCCTTTCTCTGAACTATCACCTTAACTTTCCTTAACAAAAAAAGGCAAAAAGAAATTGCAAAGCCTCAGAACGATTTTTCATCAATTAGATCAGCTATATGCTAAGTATTCATCGGCCGGGGATTGAACCACCGCAGTGACTGGTGGCAAACAAACGCGTTACCATCTGCGCCACGCGGAACTGCCATTGTTCAGGATTTGAGGGTGTCAGACGTCCCTCTGCACTCTCCCACTCAACATCTGGTTTCCATTAGGTTTCTTTGTTTATTATCGGTGTTTCTCGAAAAACTTCTGTTATCGCGAAATTTCCCCCTTTTCTCTCTCAGTCTCTCCACATTCCACACTCTCTCCTTATCTTGCCGGAATCTTCTTTTTCGTTCTGCTTTTGATGGAAAGTAGAACACTCAGACTGTTCCTTTTGGTATTTTCTGTTCGATTATTAATAACTTTTATTACAGGTAATGAACGTCCCCCCAACCCCGCGACCACACCAGTGAGTTCTCTACAGTAACACGTTTTGATCTACCCCGGAAAAGTACAGTAATCTTAAGTTACTGTAACAAGAAGGCAAATTTTGATCTACAGCGAAACCTACATTAACCCGAATCTTACCTTACCTTATGGAAACACGATTTTTGATCTACAGAAAAAAGTACAGTAAGCTACAGTAATCAAAAAGTTTCGATCTACCCAGAGACCTACAGTAAATCGAATCTACAAGGATTTTTGCAATTATACAATGACGAAATTCCATTCGTGACCCAAAACGTATAGAAACACAATTTTTCTATAAAAATACAGTGAGCTACAGTAATCGAAAATTGTTTGATCTACCTCGAAACCTACAGTAACTACATTCTAATTGAACTTGTTCTGAATTTCACAACGACAATAGCCAGGTTTTTGTCCTATTGTGAAACTTCCTAATTGAACTTGTTTCGACCCTAAATTGAATTTTTGATCTACTGAGAACATTACAGGAGATTTTCGCGAACTTACAGTAACTGGTCTCAACTTATACAGTATCTCTTGACTTTCAATTCCACAGTATCTGGATTTGAATTGGAGATTTGAAAAAAAATTTTTGACCCACCACAAATCTACAGTAACCTTGCTGATTATTTGAAAACGTCAATCTAGGGGATACAGTAACCTTCAAACATTTTTGATCGACCCCAAAATCTTCAGTAACCGAGCTATTTGTAAACCTACAGTAGGTAGAGCTACAAAACTGTGCAAAAGTTATTAACCTACTCAAATCCCACAGTTACTCAGAACCTACAGTAACAAAATTTTGACCTACCAAATCTACAGTAACCTTTTTCAGAGCTACCCAGCGTCCAACGCAAGCGTATTACGTACCACGTAAGGTGCTCGAGTGTGGTCGCGGCAACACCAAAAATGACCAAGAGGTGAGCCAGGATACTGTACCTACCATATCCTAAGAAATTACTGTACTTACAGTATCCATTTCAGGTCAAGAAAACCCAGCAGAACAAGCCAAAGCCCCTAATGGCCGAGATCATCGAACCGCCAGCTTCTCTGAAGGTCTGATTTGATACAGTATCATTCTTTCCTATCCCACGTTACAGTAACTGAACTTACAATAACCATCAAAAAGTTTTTCACCAACCTATAACTTACAGGCTATCGAAAATTCGCATTAGTTACAGTAAGAAAGCGCATACAGTAACAAAACTACAGTAACCAACTTGAACTCGATTTCCCGCCAATTTTATAATTCAAAATTCAGGAGAAGCAGATCTTCGATAAACCATCCAAGCCTGCTCCAAAGCAAAAAGGCAACAACAACAACAACAATAACAACAAGGTTAGTCCAATCTTTGTATATTGACCAGGGTTAGCCACAAAAATTTCTGTCCGATCTTTTTATTGGGACATGGTCGAGTGGGGCACACCGCGGCAAACGCAGTTGAAAAGTGTAAGCAAAGAAAATCGATAGAGTAGATCAAATTTAAGTTACTGTAGTTCAAAAATTTTACTTTTCCCAATTTTTTTTCATCCCAGATTCAAAAATCATAACGGTAAAATGTTTGAAGTAGGTATAACTATCGTTGGGAACAGTCTGCAACGTTAATTATGTCAATTGAAACATTCATTAAAGTAAAAAAAACACTTTCGAAAATGAAAGCGGAGGCCCGCAAAGCGGTTGCGAAGCGGTTTTGTTGTCTTATTCCTTTGCCTAGGTGTGTGGGGTAAGTCATAAAACTTTTCCGATCGTTCAGTGTCACAATGAACAAGAACCGCGTAACATTTCTGTCTGGTCTGTTGACTAGGGCATGGTTGACCAGGGTTAGTCACAAACCAAGTCGAATCGCTCACCATTGGTCAGTGTTAGAAAGAACAAGAACCAAGAAGAGTTTCTGTCCAATCTGTTGACTGGAGTAAGCCATGAAATTTCTTCCAGAAAAAGTCAATCGTCAAGGCTCCAACTACCGATTGGAGAAAATCGACGACTCCGCCCCCATCTGTGACGTCATCGCCGTACGCGTCTTCGAGAAGCTCTTCCAGTGCTTCCCAGGTAACATTTACCTCAAAATTGGGTAATCAAACCGTTCCAAGGGGAGAACTGTGGTTGCGGACTTGAAACGGCTTCCCTACTTTTGTCCTATCTAGAGTTTCACTGAAGAAAATGTCTGCAAGAAATGAAGAAGAAAAGTTTGCGCCGAACAATCATGACTGGTTCCAGGTCTCACCACCAGTGAAGCACAAACTGGCCACTCTGACGTCATCAACGCCACGTGTCATAAACACCCCAACCAACAACTACACCCTGCCCAGACCCAACGCATTCTGTCCGGACCCCCTTGGAGCTGATGAATGTGGCTGCGACAGACCACAGGCTCACGTGGTCTGTAAGAGGTGAATTTGTGGTGCCGCGCGGCAGAGCGCGGACAGTACGCCTTAATCCTAGTCAGCGAACTCCCGGTTTGAGAAAGCTTTAGAAAGGCGTTTAGACCATCTCGATCGGATTTTTTTCTTGGATCTGGGGTTTTTAGAACCAACTGAAAGAGTTTTATGATGATTTAAACATGAAGGAAAAAAGTTAGAATATCCAAAGAACAGTTTTGATACCATACTCAAGCTGTAGTTAACGGTTATAGAACCCGAGAACGGTTATAGAAACCGAGAGTACCTGCAGTAATCGAGAGTACCTACAGTAATCGAGAGTGCCTACAGTAACCGAGAGTACCTACTGTAATCGAGAGTGCCTACAGTAACCGAGAGTACCCACAGTAATCGAAAGTGCCTACAGTAACCGAGAGTACCTACTGTAATCGAGAGTGCCTACAGTAACCGAGAGTACCCACAGTAATCGAAAGTGCCTACAGTAACCGAGAGTACCTACAGTAAGCGTAATCACCTACAATATCCCTAAACTTACGGAGAACATTCCACAATGCGGGAAACTCGAGTAGTCATATAAAAAGGCCGTAAATGAAGAAACCTACAGTAACCAGCAATACCTACAGTAACCACAAGAACATTTCAGATGCGGCTTCGAGTTCATCGGCAGAGTTCAACGTGTTTGCTCGCAGCATCCTCTGATTCTCGGCCTCAACGATGCAAGGGAATGCGCCGAGTGCAGCAGCATCCAACTGGTTGAACTGCAACTCCCAACTGAACTGCAAACCGAGCTGGAGAACAAAATCGAGAAGATTGATCTGTCTAAAGAGTTCTGAACCCATACTTTGTCCCAACCACCTTTTCCGCTCAAGACCAACGTTCATGTCGATTTACGAAACTTGATGTGCCTTCAATAATTCATGACCAGAAAGAAACATTTTTGTGACCACCCCGGGTACTGTTTGTAAATAAAGAGAGAAAGATACTGTAATAAACTTCGGATCAATTTTTACACATAGGCACAGGCATAAGACAATATAACCGCGCCGCAACCGCTTTGCCGACCTCCGCTTTCATTTTCAAGTGTTTGTACTTTAATAAATGTTTCACTTGACATAATGAGTGTTGCGGACTGTTCCCAACGATATTACTTTACATGCAAACATTTCTTACGTTACGATTTGTGAATCTGGAATGGAAAAAAGTAGGAAAAGTAAAATTTTTGAACTACAGTAACTGAAACTTGATCTACTCTATCAATTTGCTTTGCTTACATTTTTCAACTGCGTTTGCCACAGTGTGTATGTATGGATTCCAAAAGTGGGCGTGTCGGGGTGGGACGCCCTAGATTGGCCGTTCAAAAATCGCGTACTTGAAGGATTTTCAAAATCTTAGGATTTTTCGGATAGCTCGGAATTTTAACAGTTTGTGCATATAACACATAGCTTCCTTCACCTGTAAAAAAAATCTGGCCTCCGTAAATCGGGCACTTAGTACGGTAGCAGTTTCGCCTCGAAACACAAAACGACTCAAGTAATGAGCCTTTAATTTCAATAGACTGAGAGTAAGAATAATAACTTAAACCCATAACGATCTAACTGTTCGTTGTGAGAGTCCCGAACCTAAGGGAGGCCTACCGTACTCATTCTGCAAAATTGAGATTAGAGCGCGTTTGAAAACGGCCATGCTTCTAGCGATATATGTGTATAACCATTTTTACATTAAATGACAAAAAACGGAATCGAACAAAACTGTATACAGCATGACCAGATACTTTTTATGACTGTCGACACACTCTTCTCCAGGTTCTACAGTGAGACCAAATACCACACCTAATCCGCACATTTTATTTCCTCAGTGCATACAATCAAATAATAATTTTGCCCTTTACCATCAATAAAATAGGCTAATCGATAATAAATTGTTTGAGCCTTTACGAGGCGTCATAATAAAAAAAGGAGGGGACTGTCGGGAGTAATAATCAAATCAAACAATATAAAGCTACAACTGTACTTTCAAACGTCCGGTAATTTACAACTTCATCAAACATTGATCAAAAAAACACAAATTATGCCGATTTTCATTAGACAATTGGGATCGTTTCAGTCTGATGATTTGGGTTAAAATGATCTTTTATCGATTAAAATTCGGCGGGAAAGTCGAATTTTATCGGAGAGAAACGTCCAGAGCACAAATTCTGTGAACATTTCTGACAATGATGGAAGGATAAGATACGATTTCTCTAGGGTTTTTAATTTTTAAGAGGATTTACGAAACTACACAGCACGTTCCAGCAAATCTTCTTCTGCGTACTGGACGCATGGCTCCGCTTTCTTCAGCCTGAAATTCCCACATTGACCAATTTTATGTCCAACACTGCAGTGAAAGTAACAAAATCTCACCAATCTGCTGTCCGGTCTGGCTTCTTGAACAGACTCTTCGATTTCTTGGGCTTTTTCGAGAACCAATGGCTCAACATCGACTGGAACTTCGGGCTCTGATGCCGATTCTCGCTTCTTCTGGAAAAAAATTTCGTATGAAAAATGTTCATTTTTGACCCCTCATGTTTTTTTTAAGAGAAAGATAGAAAGAGAGAGAGAGAGAGAGAGAGAGAGAGAGAGAGAGAGAGAGAGAGAGAGAGAGAGAGAGAGAGAGAGAGAGAGAGAGAGAGAGAGAGAGAGTGAGAGAGAGAGTGAGAGAGAGAGAGAGAGCGAGAGAGAGAGAGAGAGAGAGCGAGAGAGAGAGAGAGAGAGAGAGAGAGAGAGAGAGAGAGAGAGAGAGAGAGAGAGAGAGTGAGTGAGAGTGAGAGAGAGACAATTAACCCTGGGGCAATTAAAAATCTACCTTGGACAATTCTGAAGCAATATTCCTGGGCAATTTTAAACTATATGCCTGGGGCAATTTTTAAACTATATGCCTGGGGCAATATTGAAAATTTGCCTGGGGCAATTTTTAAGTTATATGCCTGGGGCAATTTTAGATTATATGTCTGGGGCAAAATTAAATTATATGCCTGGGGCAATTTTTAAGTTATATGCCTGGGGCAATTTTTAAGATATATGCCTGGGGCAATTTTTAAATTATATGCATGGTGCAATTTTTAAGTTATATGCCTGGAACAATTTTTAAATTATATGCCTGAGGGCAATATTGAAAATTTTCCTGGGGCAGTTTTTAAGTTATATGCCTGGGGCAATTTTAGATTATATGTCTGGGGCAATTAAAAATCTACCTGGAACAATTCTGAAGCAATACACCTGGAGCAATTTTTAAATTATATGCCTGAGGGCAATATCGAAAATTTGCCTGGGGCAATTTTTTTTAAATTGAATGCCTGGGGCAATTTTTTTTAATTGAATGCCTGGGGCAATTTTAAATTATATGCTTGGGGCAATTTTAAGTTATATGCCTGCGGCAATTTTTAAATTATATGCCTGGGGCAATTTTGAAAATTTGCCTGGGGCATTTTTGAAAAATCTACCTTGGACAATTCTGAAGCAATATGCCTGGGACAATTTTTAAATCATATGCCTGAGGGCAATATTGAAAATTTGCCTGGGGCAATTTTTAAATCATATGCCTGAGGGCAATATTGAAAATTTGCCTGGGGCAATTTTTAAATCATATGCCTGAGGGCAATATTGAAAATTTGCCTGGGGCAATTTTTAAATCATATGCCTGAGGGCAATATTGAAAATTTGCCTGGGGCAATTTTCGAATTATATGCCTGAGGCAATTTTTAAGTTATATGCTTGGGGCAATTTTAGATTATATGCCTGGGGCAATTTTTAAATTATATGCCTGGGGCAATTTTGAAAAATCTACTTTGGACAATTCTGAAGCAATATGCCTGGGGCAATTTTTAAATTATATGCCTGAGGGCAATATTGAAAATTTTCCTGGGGCAATTTTTAAGTTATATGCCTGGGGCAATTTTTAAGTTATATGCTTGGGGCAATTTTAGATTATATGCCTGGGGCAAAATTAAATTATATGCCTGGGGCAATTTTCAAGTTATATGCCTGGGGCAATTTTTAAATTATATGCCTGGGGCAATTTTGAAAATTTGCCTGGGGCATTTTTGAAAAATCTACCTTGGACAATTCTGAAGCAATATGCCTGGGACAATTTTTAAATCATATGCCTGAGGGCAATATTGAAAATTTGCCTGGGGCAATTTTTAAATCATATGCCTGAGGGCAATATTGAAAATTTGCCTGGGGCAATTTTTAAATCATATGCCTGAGGGCAATATTGAAAATTTGCCTGGGGCAATTTTTAAATCATATGCCTGAGGGCAATATTGAAAATTTGCCTGGGGCAATTTTTAAATCATATGCCTGAGGGCAATATTGAAAATTTGCCTGGGGCAATTTTTAAATCATATGCCTGAGGGCAATATTGAAAATTTGCCTGGGGCAATTTTCGAATTATATGCCTGAGGCAATTTTTAAGTTATATGCTTGGGGCAATTTTAGATTATATGCCTGGGGCAATTTTTAAATTATATGCCTGGGGCAATTTTGAAAAATCTACTTTGGACAATTCTGAAGCAATATGACTGGGGCAATTTTTAAATTATATGCCTGAGGGCAATATTGAAAATTTGCCTGGGGCAATTTTCGAATTATATGCCTGAGGCAATTTTTAAGTTATATGCTTGGGGCAATTTTAGATTATATGCCTGGGGCAATTTTTAAATTATATGCCTGGGGCAATTTTGAAAAATCTACTTTGGACAATTCTGAAGCAATATGCCTGGGGCAATTTTTAAATTATATGCCTGAGGGCAATATTGAAAATTTTCCTGGGGCAATTTTTAAGTTATATGCCTGGGGCAATTTTTAAGTTATATGCTTGGGGCAATTTTAGATTATATGCCTGGGGCAAAATTAAATTATATGCCTGGGGCAATTTTCAAGTTATATGCCTGGGGCAATTTTTAAATTATATGCCTGGGGCAATTTTGAAAATTTGCCTGGGGCAATTTTTAAGTTATATGCCTGGGGCAATTTTAGATTATATGTCTGGGGCAATTAAAAATCTACCTGGGACAATTCTGAAGCAATATACCTGGAGCAATTTTTAAATTATATACGTGAGGGCAATATTGAAAATTTGCCTGGGGCAATTTTTAAATTAAATGCCTGGGGCAATTTTAGATTATATGTCTGGGGCAATTAAAAATCTACCTGGGACAATTCTGAAGCAATATACCTGGAGCAATTTTTAAATTATATGCCTGAGGGCAATATCGAAAATTTGCCTGGGGCAATTTTTTTTAAAATTGAATCTGGGGCAATATTGAAAATTTGCCTGGGGCAATTTTGAAAAATCTACCTTGGACAATTCTGAAGCAATATGCCTGGGGCAATTTTAAAATTATATGCCTGAGGGCAATATTGAAAATTTGCCTGGGGCAATTTTGAAAAATCTACTTTGGACAATTCTGAAGCAATATGCCTGGGGCAATTTTTAAATTATATGCCTGAGGGCAATATTGAAAATTTTCCTGGGGCAATTTTTAAGTTATATGCCTGGGGCAATTTTTAAGTTATATGCTTGGGGCAATTTTAGATTATATGCCTGGGGCAAAATTAAATTATATGCCTGGGGCAATTTTCAAGTTATATGCCTGGGGCAATTTTTAAATTATATGCCTGGGGCAATTTTGAAAATTTGCCTGGGGCAATTTTTAAGTTATATGCCTGGGGCAATTTTAGATTATATGTCTGGGGCAATTAAAAATCTACCTGGGACAATTCTGAAGCAATATACCTGGAGCAATTTTTAAATTATATACGTGAGGGCAATATTGAAAATTTGCCTGGGGCAATTTTTAAATTAAATGCCTGGGGCAATTTTAGATTATATGTCTGGGGCAATTAAAAATCTACCTGGGACAATTCTGAAGCAATATACCTGGAGCAATTTTTAAATTATATGCCTGAGGGCAATATCGAAAATTTGCCTGGGGCAATTTTTTAAAATTGAATGCCTGGGGCAATTTTTTTTAAAATTGAATCTGGGGCAATATTGAAAATTTGCCTGGGGCAATTTTGAAAAATCTACCTTGGACAATTCTGAAGCAATATGCCTGGGGCAATTTTAAAATTATATGCCTGAGGGCAATATTGAAAATTTGCCTGGGGCAATTTTGAAAAATCTACCTTGGACAATTCTGAAGCAATATGCCTGCGGCAATTTTTAAATTATATGCCTGAGGGCAATATTGAAAATTTGCCTGGGGCAATTTTAAATTATATGCCTGGGGCAATTTTAAATTATATGCTTTGGACAATTAAAAATCTACCTGGGACAATTCTGAAACAATATTTCTGGGGCAATTCTGAAATAATATGCCTGCGGCAATTAAAAATCTACCTGGGACAACTCTGAAACAAATTATTTTCAATTCAAGTTAATTTTCGACCCCTCATGGGGTCTGGGCCGATCCTGGCTGTAGTGCAACGCCAGACCGACCCTTGAGTGGTCGAGGCAAGCCTCGGGTCCACTCTAGGTCTCAAAAATAGCATAACCTAATATTGATGACAATTGTCATCTACCGTAGGTTAATACGATAAGAACAGATACTACAAATTGATCTTAGCCATAAGGCCGAGAAGCGATAATTGGCCAATGTACCGGCTAAGTGTCAACACACACTGTCGCCGACTAGTCGCGGGTTTCGTCATACAATTGCTCAACTTCACACGCCTTTTATCGCTCATTACCATGGAAACGTCAGAAAAGATCAATAATGATGCCCCAATCATTTTTCAAAATTCAAAAAATTGACTGAGCGAATGCTTACCTGTAGCTCAACATTTACAGTGATGAACGGCCCGCCGCTTCGTCGTGGGCTCGACACGGGTTCTGGTTCTTTAGCCATTTGCTCCTCTAGGTCGGCCGACTTTTCGATCATCGTCGTGACTGCTGCCGTGGTCGCAGTTTCTTCACACTCATCTTCACTACTGCACAGTGAATATGGAATGTCGTTTTCCGACTGAAATTCATTACTAACATATGTGTTGGTCGGGTGTCAAGAACACCACAATTATCGCGACATTATGCTCACCTCTACTCTCGCTCTCTGAGCTTTGTGCACGACGCTGTCTTCTTTTTTGGCTTGGGCTGGCGTTTCCTTCTTCGGCAAGTCGGTGTTTCTTTCAAGGACTGTTATAACCTCTTCGTTGGAGTAGCATGTCTGCAATTTTTGACACTTTTTATGGCTTTTATTCTGTTCCTAATGTCCTAAAACCAATGAAAAAAAATAACAAGGGCGTTAATATCCTTTCCCCAAATATCTCAGCTAAATCTCAAAAAACTCACAGCGCTTTTCGACTCGGATAGATCAGTCGTAGTCTGATCATTTTCTTCTTCGTTCTTCAATGAGACTGGCTCCAAACCGGCTTGTTTTTCGTTGAGACTCTCCTGCTGAAGTACATACATCTCTTTTTCGATCTCGGAAAAATGTACGTTCGAAAGTTGAACTTTGCTTGCGAGAATGTACTAACGAACAAAATAGAAACGAGAGGAATGCTGGATGACCAAATTAGAGTTTCTTTTTTTTTCTTCAGAGATGCATAGAAAGCTCAGATTTCATCTTTCAGCTGGAGATAAAAGTATGCAATTTCGTTTTTATGTAGGCAAATTTTGAATTTAGCCTTCTGAAACGCGCATTACTCACTGAATCTCCAAAATCACTCGGATAGTCGCTTTTTGACATGAAATAGTCACGTTCGAGAGATGTGGCCGATGACTGCTGAAAATTTTTTCTATTGGAAAACTTCGTCTTCATTTACCATCGATGCTTTGTCCAAAAGCTTTTCCATGGAGACTTTTGCGTTGGACGTAAGTTCAGCAGGAACCGTGTATTGCGTATTTCTCAAACTGTTCTGACGGAACACCACCTTCTCTAAATATATAGTCATTCAAAAAATTGCATGCACAAGCAAAACCGAAGGAGTTATAGATCACAAAATACGATTCAAGAAAAAAAATCATATACTGATTGAAACCCGAGAATTCTGATGAATGTCGACTTTCATAGACGATTCAAGCAGAAAAGCTCTTTCTTTTTTTGAAATTCTAACTCGAGATTTTGATACATTCAATCTTTCGATTTAAAGTGGTGAACATTTAACAAAGAAGCCTATTTTTCTCAACAGAACTGAGTGTTCGAACAGTTCAACGCAATAAGACTAGGAAATGTATGGAATAAATCCATCCTCACCAGAATTGTCCTCTACACTTGTCTGTCTCGATTCGGCTGCTGCTGGTGCGTTGACAACTTCAACAATGTCACCGATGTTTTCGCCGAACTCATCACGAAGGCGGGCATAGATGGAGGACAGACGTGTCGGGTTGGCGGTTCTTGGTGATTCGTCCACTATGACTTCGGCCTTAACATAATTATAATTAATAATAATAAGATGATACAATTGTCTTACAATCTTTGGTCCATCTCCATCACCTTCTTCCGCTACCTCCTCGAACTTTTTGATAAGATCTTTGATCGGCGTGATGGTGTTCGCTGTAAATTCCAGGGTTTGACATTCATGAGTTCATTTTTCTTTAATTCATTTTACAGATTACACATTTAGCGTTTCTCCACCATTTTTTTCCACTTCTCGGCAAACGAAATCTAGAACAAAAAGAAAAAACACACCTCGTACCAACGTTTCCTCATGATCATCTTGTATTGTGTTGTTGACGCTCACTTGTGGAGTGTAAAAATTTTCATCTTCCACACTGTTTGCGGAGCTGGAAAGCAATATTTCTACTAGGTTTCGTCAACCCTTCGTGAGCAAAATGAAAAACCTCAATGTAGCAGTGGTCTGTATCTCATCGGTCTCATTCACATCTACAATCTTCGCTGTGAAGGTCTGATCTTCATTTTCATCCGACGATTTTACCACTGCCGGTTCATCATTAATTTCGTTGTCTGTTGATGGAACTTCTGGTGAACCATCTGAAAATTTAGGTATTGATAAATTCAACAGTCTCTTTTTACCACGAGAAACAGCAGGCTTCGCGAAATGGAGTGCATTTTTTCCGTCGATACAATCAAAACCATCATCCTCAGACACAAGATCATCCTGCAAAATGAGATTGTTTCACGTTATGCTTTATTATTGTTTTAAAACCGAACCCGGTGGGATACACCGTGTTAGAAAAAAAACGACAAGATCCGCTAACGGTCGATTTCTTCAAAATTTCTGAAAACTGTGGGAACTTCCAGCACAAAAGTTGGTGAGCAGATTGAATTATACAATTCTTGTAAATTTCAGCCAAGACGATCGGGCTAGAGTTATGCTTGCTCCTATAAATTGAGGTGTTGAAGACCAACGACAAGTTTTGCATTTTTTGTTTGTCGATATATCCAGAGCGGAAAAATTTTAAAGATTTTATCATTTCAAAATTAAAATATTCAGATGAGTCTCGAAAATGCAAAAAAATTATGTTCAGACATGGTTTTCCGAGAAGTTAGGAGACCGGAGAGTCTCACCAGCCTATAGCATGTTTTTGACGATGACGCCAAAAACATGCTACAGGCAGCTTTGAGATGCATCTGAATATTTTTCGTTTTTTCGTAGTGTATCCGTTGTTAGGTTTTTTTTTGCAATTTATGATTAGATTGTCATACACTTCCCGTGTGTATAAGATTCGAGGCAGAGCAGTACATGTTTATTCCATCCAGTATAAGGGTGTAGCGACGTGGATGGGGAGCGAGGGGGGCCACATCCTGACTATCTCAACTATTGCATGTGCATGTTCTCTTAAATACCACAAGATAACACAACGTAAAAGTTATCTAGGACATTGGAATGCCGAGTTAGATTAGAATGGCGCCATAGACGCCACTCCGTATGTGACAAGATCATCCATGGTAGAACCTACTTTTTCACACGGAATAGTAAGCTTTACACTACGTTACGTTTGCTACGAAGCTGAAGGGAAAATGGTTGAAAAATTACTGACTTTTTTGATGAACAAAGTCATTTCAAAAAATGGTATTTTTATTGCCTCTCCTGTGGAGAAGCTGTTTCAAAAATTGATTCGACACCGCTTTTTTCGGGTCGGCAGGGAATGTTTACCTCAAACTTCTAGTCCTACAAAACCACTCATATGTAACGTTTTGTTTCCAGGAAGTTTTCTCAGCTCTCCGAAGTCGGATCGAGAAGCTCTGAACGCCGGTAGATAGAAAATTCTGCCCAGCAATCGGGAATGTAAAACGAGGTAGCAGAGAGCTCAAAAATTTTCACCCCCGGGCAAATTTGGCGAGCGAAGTGACTGAGTTGGTTTAATTACCCAAGTTTGAGGTAAACATTCCCTGCCGACCCAAAAAAACGGTGTCGATTCAATTTTTGAAACAGCTTCTCCATTGGAGAGGCAATAAGATTTGAAAAAAAATTTTTCTACTATTTGATATTTTTAAAACCAAATCATGGTCAATTCCTTGAGTAGTACAAACGAGAAAAACTACTCCGAGACGGAGACCGTAATCTTTGACACGATATGGGTTTCTATGTATAATACATGATTAGATCATCCATGGCAGGAACTATATTTTCACACGGAATAGTAAGCTTTACACTACGTTACGTTTGCTACGAAGCTGAAGGGAAAATGGTTGAAAAATTACTGACTTTTTTGATGAACAAAGTCATTTCAAAAAAATGGTATTTTTATTGCCTCTCCTGTGGAGAAGCTGTTTCAAAAATTGATTCGACACCGTTTTTTTCGGGTCGGCAGGGAATGTTTACCTCAAACTTGGGTAATTAAACCAACTCAGCTATTTTGCTCGCCACATCTCGGCACGATGATTGGTCAATCAGTCCTCTGCGCTCGCTTCCCCACACACAACACTCATGACCTTCCAACACCTTGTAACGCTTATGACCACACATTTTTTGGTACAAAAATGCAACTCTGACTCTTTTCAACAAAACGATAGTTGACTGCTGTTATGAAAAATTCAATTTTTGTCATTTTTCGGTCTAATTTTTCAAAAAGCTTACAACATCGAGGATTCCCAGGCCGTCTCCGATCCAAGTACTAACTCGACTCAACGTTGCTTGACGTGCCAGATCGGACGGGATGGCGTATTTTCAACGTGATGTGGTCGTAAGCGAAACAACGAGAGAAAAGATCGTGAGTCTTGTGTGACAGAGACGAGGTAGCAGAGGGCTCAAAAATTTTCACCCCCGGGCAAATTTGGCGAGCGAAGTGACTGAGTTGGTTTAATTACCCAAGTTTGAGGTAAACATTCCCTGCCGACCCAAAAAAACGGTGTCGATTCAATTTTTGAAACAGCTTCTCCATTGGAGAGGCAATAAGATTTGAAAAAAAATTTTTCTACTATTTGATATTTTTAAAACCAAATCATGGTCAATTCCTTGAGTAGTACAAACGAGAAAAACTACTCCGAGACGGAGACCGTAATCTTTGACACGATATGGGTTTCTATGTATAATACATGATTAGATCATCCATGGCAGGAACTATATTTT
The DNA here is from genome assembly GCA_963978915.1 of Caenorhabditis parvicauda. Taxonomy (NCBI): domain Eukaryota; kingdom Metazoa; phylum Nematoda; class Chromadorea; order Rhabditida; family Rhabditidae; genus Caenorhabditis; species Caenorhabditis parvicauda. Next base: position 2,185,544 of record OZ022252.1, read on the forward strand.
CACACGGAATAGTAAGCTTTACACTACGTTACGTTTGCTACGAAGCTGAAGGGAAAATGGTTGAAAAATTACTGACTTTTTTGATGAACAAAGTCATTTCAAAAAAATGGTATTTTTATTGCCTCTCCTGTGGAGAAGCTGTTTCAAAAATTGATTCGACACCGTTTTTTTCGGGTCGGCAGGGAATGTTTACCTCAAACTTGGGTAATTAAACCAACTCAGCTATTTTGCTCGCCACATCTCGGCACGATGATTGGTCAATCAGTCCTCTGCGCTCGCTTCCCCACACACAACACTCATGACCTTCCAACACCTTGTAACGCTTATGACCACACATTTTTTGGTACAAAAATGCAACTCTGACTCTTTTCAACAAAACGATAGTTGACTGCTGTTATGAAAAATTCAATTTTTGTCATTTTTCGGTCTAATTTTTCAAAAAGCTTACAACATCGAGGATTCCCAGGCCGTCTCCGATCCAAGTACTAACTCGACTCAACGTTGCTTGACGTGCCAGATCGGACGGGATGGCGTATTTTCAACGTGATGTGGTCGTAAGCGAAACAACGAGAGAAAAGATCGTGAGTCTTGTGTGACAGAGACGAGGTAGCAGAGGGCTCAAAAATTTTCACCCCCGGGCAAATTTGGCGAGCGAAGTGACTGAGTTGGTTTAATTACCCAAGTTTGAGGTAAACATTCCCTGCCGACCCAAAAAAACGGTGTCGATTCAATTTTTGAAACAGCTTCTCCATTGGAGAGGCAATAAGATTTGAAAAAAAATTTTTCTACTATTTGATATTTTTAAAACCAAATCATGGTCAATTCCTTGAGTAGTACAAACGAGAAAAACTACTCCGAGACGGAGACCGTAATCTTTGACACGATATGGGTTTCTATGTATAATACATGATTAGATCATCCATGGCAGGAACTATATTTTCACACGGAATAGTAAGCTTTACACTACGTTACGTTTGCTACGAAGCTGAAGGGAAAATGGTTGAAAAATTACTGACTTTTTTGATGAACAAAGTCATTTCAAAAAAATGGTATTTTTATTGCCTCTCCTGTGGAGAAGCTGTTTCAAAAATTGATTCGACACCGTTTTTTTCGGGTCGGCAGGGAATGTTTACCTCAAACTTGGGTAATTAAACCAACTCAGCTATTTTGCTCGCCACATCTCGGCACGATGATTGGTCAATCAGTCCTCTGCGCTCGCTTCCCCACACACAACACTCATGACCTTCCAACACCTTGTAACGCTTATGACCACACATTTTTTGGTACAAAAATGCAACTCTGACTCTTTTCAACAAAACGATAGTTGACTGCTGTTATGAAAAATTCAATTTTTGTCATTTTTCGGTCTAATTTTTCAAAAAGCTTACAACATCGAGGATTCCCAGGCCGTCTCCGATCCAAGTACTAACTCGACTCAACGTTGCTTGACGTGCCAGATCGGACGGGATGGCGTATTTTCAACGTGATGTGGTCGTAAGCGAAACAACGAGAGAAAAGATCGTGAGTCTTGTGTGACAGAGACGAGGTAGCAGAGGGCTCAAAAATTTTCACCCCCGGGCAAATTTGGCGAGCGAAGTGACTGAGTTGGTTTAATTACCCAAGTTTGAGGTAAACATTCCCTGCCGACCCAAAAAAACGGTGTCGATTCAATTTTTGAAACAGCTTCTCCATTGGAGAGGCAATAAGATTTGAAAAAAAATTTTTCTACTATTTGATATTTTTAAAACCAAATCATGGTCAATTCCTTGAGTAGTACAAACGAGAAAAACTACTCCGAGACGGAGACCGTAATCTTTGACACGATATGGGTTTCTATGTATAATACATGATTAGATCATCCATGGCAGGAACTATATTTTCACACGGAATAGTAAGCTTTACACTACGTTACGTTTGCTACGAAGCTGAAGGGAAAATGGTTGAAAAATTACTGACTTTTTTGATGAACAAAGTCATTTCAAAAAAATGGTATTTTTATTGCCTCTCCTGTGGAGAAGCTGTTTCAAAAATTGATTCGACACCGTTTTTTTCGGGTCGGCAGGGAATGTTTACCTCAAACTTCTAGTCCTACAAAACCACTCATATGTAACGTTTTGTTTCCAGGAAGTTTTCTCAGCTCTCCGAAGTCGGATCGAGAAGCTCTGAACGCCGGTAGATAGAAAATTCTGCCCAGCAATCGGGAATGTAAAACAAGGTAGCAGAGAGCTCAAAAATTTTCACCCCCGGGCAAATTTGGCGAGCGAAGTGACTGAGTTGGTTTAATTACCCAAGTTTGAGGTAAACATTCCCTGCCGACCCAAAAAACGGTGTCGATTCAATTTTTGAAACAGCTTCTCCATTGGAGAGGCAATAAGATTTGAAAAAAAATTTTCTACTATTTGATATTTTTAAAACCAAATCATGGTCAATTCCTTGAGTAGTACAAACGAGAAAAACTACTCCGAGACGGAGACCGTAATCTTTGACACGATATGGGTTTCTATGTATAATACATGATTAGATCATCCATGGCAGGAACTATATTTTCACACGGAATAGTAAGCTTTACACTACGTTACGTTTGCTACGAAGCTGAAGGGAAAATGGTTGAAAAATTACTGACTTTTTTGATGAACAAAGTCATTTCAAAAAAATGGTATTTTTATTGCCTCTCCTGTGGAGAAGCTGTTTCAAAAATTGATTCGACACCGTTTTTTTCGGGTCGGCAGGGAATGTTTACCTCAAACTTGGGTAATTAAACCAACTCAGCTATTTTGCTCGCCACATCTCGGCACGATGATTGGTCAATCAGTCCTCTGCGCTCGCTTCCCCACACACAACACTCATGACCTTCCAACACCTTGTAACGCTTATGACCACACATTTTTTGGTACAAAAATGCAACTCTGACTCTTTTCAACAAAACGATAGTTGACTGCTGTTATGAAAAATTCAATTTTTGTCATTTTTCGGTCTAATTTTTCAAAAAGCTTACAACATCGAGGATTCCCAGGCCGTCTCCGATCCAAGTACTAACTCGACTCAACGTTGCTTGACGTGCCAGATCGGACGGGATGGCGTATTTTCAACGTGATGTGGTCGTAAGCGAAACAACGAGAGAAAAGATCGTGAGTCTTGTGTGACAGAGACGAGGTAGCAGAGGGCTCAAAAATTTTCACCCCCGGGCAAATTTGGCGAGCGAAGTGACTGAGTTGGTTTAATTACCCAAGTTTGAGGTAAACATTCCCTGCCGACCCAAAAAAACGGTGTCGATTCAATTTTTGAAACAGCTTCTCCATTGGAGAGGCAATAAGATTTGAAAAAAAATTTTTCTACTATTTGATATTTTTAAAACCAAATCATGGTCAATTCCTTGAGTAGTACAAACGAGAAAAACTACTCCGAGACGGAGACCGTAATCTTTGACACGATATGGGTTTCTATGTATAATACATGATTAGATCATCCATGGCAGGAACTATATTTTCACACGGAATAGTTTACCTCAAACTTGGGTAATTAAACCAACTCAGCTATTTTGCTCGCCACATCTCGGCACGATGATTGGTCAATCAGTCCTCTGCGCTCGCTTCCCCACACACAACACTCATGACCTTCCAACACCTTGTAACGCTTATGACCACACATTTTTTGGTACAAAAATGCAACTCTGACTCTTTTCAACAAAACGATAGTTGACTGCTGTTATGAAAAATTCAATTTTTGTCATTTTTCGGTCTAATTTTTCAAAAAGCTTACAACATCGAGGATTCCCAGGCCGTCTCCGATCCAAGTACTAACTCGACTCAACGTTGCTTGACGTGCCAGATCGGACGGGATGGCGTATTTTCAACGTGATGTGGTCGTAAGCGAAACAACGAGAGAAAAGATCGTGAGTCTTGTGTGACAGAGACGAGGTAGCAGAGGGCTCAAAAATTTTCACCCCCGGGCAAATTTGGCGAGCGAAGTGACTGAGTTGGTTTAATTACCCAAGTTTGAGGTAAACATTCCCTGCCGACCCAAAAAAACGGTGTCGATTCAATTTTTGAAACAGCTTCTCCATTGGAGAGGCAATAAGATTTGAAAAAAAATTTTTCTACTATTTGATATTTTTAAAACCAAATCATGGTCAATTCCTTGAGTAGTACAAACGAGAAAAACTACTCCGAGACGGAGACCGTAATCTTTGACACGATATGGGTTTCTATGTATAATACATGATTAGATCATCCATGGCAGGAACTATATTTTCACACGGAATAGTAAGCTTTACACTACGTTACGTTTGCTACGAAGCTGAAGGGAAAATGGTTGAAAAATTACTGACTTTTTTGATGAACAAAGTCATTTCAAAAAAATGGTATTTTTATTGCCTCTCCTGTGGAGAAGCTGTTTCAAAAATTGATTCGACACCGTTTTTTTCGGGTCGGCAGGGAATGTTTACCTCAAACTTGGGTAATTAAACCAACTCAGCTATTTTGCTCGCCACATCTCGGCACGATGATTGGTCAATCAGTCCTCTGCGCTCGCTTCCCCACACACAACACTCATGACCTTCCAACACCTTGTAACGCTTATGACCACACATTTTTTGGTACAAAAATGCAACTCTGACTCTTTTCAACAAAACGATAGTTGACTGCTGTTATGAAAAATTCAATTTTTGTCATTTTTCGGTCTAATTTTTCAAAAAGCTTACAACATCGAGGATTCCCAGGCCGTCTCCGATCCAAGTACTAACTCGACTCAACGTTGCTTGACGTGCCAGATCGGACGGGATGGCGTATTTTCAACGTGATGTGGTCGTAAGCGAAACAACGAGAGAAAAGATCGTGAGTCTTGTGTGACAGAGACGAGGTAGCAGAGGGCTCAAAAATTTTCACCCCCGGGCAAATTTGGCGAGCGAAGTGACTGAGTTGGTTTAATTACCCAAGTTTGAGGTAAACATTCCCTGCCGACCCAAAAAAACGGTGTCGATTCAATTTTTGAAACAGCTTCTCCATTGGAGAGGCAATAAGATTTGAAAAAAAATTTTTCTACTATTTGATATTTTTAAAACCAAATCATGGTCAATTCCTTGAGTAGTACAAACGAGAAAAACTACTCCGAGACGGAGACCGTAATCTTTGACACGATATGGGTTTCTATGTATAATACATGATTAGATCATCCATGGCAGGAACTATATTTTCACACGGAATAGTAAGCTTTACACTACGTTACGTTTGCTACGAAGCTGAAGGGAAAATGGTTGAAAAATTACTGACTTTTTTGATGAACAAAGTCATTTCAAAAAAATGGTATTTTTATTGCCTCTCCTGTGGAGAAGCTGTTTCAAAAATTGATTCGACACCGTTTTTTTCGGGTCGGCAGGGAATGTTTACCTCAAACTTGGGTAATTAAACCAACTCAGCTATTTTGCTCGCCACATCTCGGCACGATGATTGGTCAATCAGTCCTCTGCGCTCGCTTCCCCACACACAACACTCATGACCTTCCAACACCTTGTAACGCTTATGACCACACATTTTTTGGTACAAAAATGCAACTCTGACTCTTTTCAACAAAACGATAGTTGACTGCTGTTATGAAAAATTCAATTTTTGTCATTTTTCGGTCTAATTTTTCAAAAAGCTTACAACATCGAGGATTCCCAGGCCGTCTCCGATCCAAGTACTAACTCGACTCAACGTTGCTTGACGTGCCAGATCGGACGGGATGGCGTATTTTCAACGTGATGTGGTCGTAAGCGAAACAACGAGAGAAAAGATCGTGAGTCTTGTGTGACAGAGACGAGGTAGCAGAGGGCTCAAAAATTTTCACCCCCGGGCAAATTTGGCGAGCGAAGTGACTGAGTTGGTTTAATTACCCAAGTTTGAGGTAAACATTCCCTGCCGACCCAAAAAAACGGTGTCGATTCAATTTTTGAAACAGCTTCTCCATTGGAGAGGCAATAAGATTTGAAAAAAAATTTTTCTACTATTTGATATTTTTAAAACCAAATCATGGTCAATTCCTTGAGTAGTACAAACGAGAAAAACTACTCCGAGACGGAGACCGTAATCTTTGACACGATATGGGTTTCTATGTATAATACATGATTAGATCATCCATGGCAGGAACTATATTTTCACACGGAATAGTAAGCTTTACACTACGTTACGTTTGCTACGAAGCTGAAGGGAAAATGGTTGAAAAATTACTGACTTTTTTGATGAACAAAGTCATTTCAAAAAAATGGTATTTTTATTGCCTCTCCTGTGGAGAAGCTGTTTCAAAAATTGATTCGACACCGTTTTTTTCGGGTCGGCAGGGAATGTTTACCTCAAACTTGTGGGTAATTAAACCAACTCAGCTATTTTGCTCGCCACATCTCGGCACGATGATTGGTCAATCAGTCCTCTGCGCTCGCTTCCCCACACACAACACTCATGACCTTCCAACACCTTGTAACGCTTATGACCACACATTTTTTGGTACAAAAATGCAACTCTGACTCTTTTCAACAAAACGATAGTTGACTGCTGTTATGAAAAATTCAATTTTTGTCATTTTTCGGTCTAATTTTTCAAAAAGCTTACAACATCGAGGATTCCCAGGCCGTCTCCGATCCAAGTACTAACTCGACTCAACGTTGCTTGACGTGCCAGATCGGACGGGATGGCGTATTTTCAACGTGATGTGGTCGTAAGCGAAACAACGAGAGAAAAGATCGTGAGTCTTGTGTGACAGAGACGAGGTAGCAGAGGGCTCAAAAATTTTCACCCCCGGGCAAATTTGGCGAGCGAAGTGACTGAGTTGGTTTAATTACCCAAGTTTGAGGTAAACATTCCCTGCCGACCCAAAAAAACGGTGTCGATTCAATTTTTGAAACAGCTTCTCCATTGGAGAGGCAATAAGATTTGAAAAAAAAATTTTCTACTATTTGATATTTTTAAAACCAAATCATGGTCAATTCCTTGAGTAGTACAAACGAGAAAAACTACTCCGAGACGGAGACCGTAATCTTTGACACGATATGGGTTTCTATGTATAATACATGATTAGATCATCCATGGCAGGAACTATATTTTCACACGGAATAGTAAGCTTTACACTACGTTACGTTTGCTACGAAGCTGAAGGGAAAATGGTTGAAAAATTACTGACTTTTTTGATGAACAAAGTCATTTCAAAAAAATGGTATTTTTATTGCCTCTCCTGTGGAGAAGCTGTTTCAAAAATTGATTCGACACCGTTTTTTTCGGGTCGGCAGGGAATGTTTACCTCAAACTTGGGTAATTAAACCAACTCAGCTATTTTGCTCGCCACATCTCGGCACGATGATTGGTCAATCAGTCCTCTGCGCTCGCTTCCCCACACACAACACTCATGACCTTCCAACACCTTGTAACGCTTATGACCACACATTTTTTGGTACAAAAATGCAACTCTGACTCTTTTCAACAAAACGATAGTTGACTGCTGTTATGAAAAATTCAATTTTTGTCATTTTTCGGTCTAATTTTTCAAAAAGCTTACAACATCGAGGATTCCCAGGCCGTCTCCGATCCAAGTACTAACTCGACTCAACGTTGCTTGACGTGCCAGATCGGACGGGATGGCGTATTTTCAACGTGATGTGGTCGTAAGCGAAACAACGAGAGAAAAGATCGTGAGTCTTGTGTGACAGAGACGAGGTAGCAGAGGGCTCAAAAATTTTCACCCCCGGGCAAATTTGGCGAGCGAAGTGACTGAGTTGGTTTAATTACCCAAGTTTGAGGTAAACATTCCCTGCCGACCCAAAAAAACGGTGTCGATTCAATTTTTGAAACAGCTTCTCCATTGGAGAGGCAATAAGATTTGAAAAAAAAATTTTCTACTATTTGATATTTTTAAAACCAAATCATGGTCAATTCCTTGAGTAGTACAAACGAGAAAAACTACTCCGAGACGGAGACCGTAATCTTTGACACGATATGGGTTTCTATGTATAATACATGATTAGATCATCCATGGCAGGAACTATATTTTCACACGGAATAGTAAGCTTTACACTACGTTACGTTTGCTACGAAGCTGAAGGGAAAATGGTTGAAAAATTACTGACTTTTTTGATGAACAAAGTCATTTCAAAAAAATGGTATTTTTATTGCCTCTCCTGTGGAGAAGCTGTTTCAAAAATTGATTCGACACCGTTTTTTTCGGGTCGGCAGGGAATGTTTACCTCAAACTTGGGTAATTAAACCAACTCAGCTATTTTGCTCGCCACATCTCGGCACGATGATTGGTCAATCAGTCCTCTGCGCTCGCTTCCCCACACACAACACTCATGACCTTCCAACACCTTGTAACGCTTATGGCCACACATTTTTTGGTACAAAAATGCAACTCTGACTCTTTTCAACAAAACGATAGTTGACTGCTGTTATGAAAAATTCAATTTTTGTCATTTTTCGGTCTAATTTTTCAAAAAGCTTACAACATCGAGGATTCCCAGGCCGTCTCCGATCCAAGTACTAACTCGACTCAGAGAACACGAGTTGGACTGGATCCAGAAAAGTGCCAACTGGATCCAGAGTTTTTTGTCCGTTTGGGACGAATTATAATTAAAAATGATCGCTAAGGTTCTAAAAACAATCCCTGTTTGTTTTGTGAAGAAAAAAATATTTTCAAGAAAGTTATGACAATTTAAAAAATTTTCGCTAGCTAGATCCAGCGCTGGATCCAGTTCGACTTTTTTCGAGAAATTCCGAGTGATCTCATTGCCCTTAATTTTATATGGTAAGTTATTATTTCGATGAGAATATCATTTAAATGAAATGTTTTTTCATTCCGATGTCTGTACGGTTTTTAAGAACAGAAAAAATGAAATTTAAAAAAAAACAAGCTGGATCTAGAAAAATGTCGAGCTGGATCCAGCCTGGCAAAAGCAAGTTCGACTGGATCCAGAAAAGTGCCAACTGGATCCAGAGTTGCACGTCCGATTGGAACGGAATATATAATAAAATTATCTATAAATTCCTGGAAACAATATCTGTTTTGCAGAGAAGAAAAATGCTATTAGGAACATGTCAAAGTACCGCGAAAAACAACTCAAAAACACTGAAGTCCCAACAGATATGGGTTATACTAATAATAAGTCACTTTATAATTAGAAATTTGCTCGTATTATGCTTTTATTTATGATAGTTTAACCAGCTACCTTTGCTATTGCTGGCATTTGTCTGTTCTTTCTAATTATTATTATGATAAAGTCGTGCGAATGTGAAAATTTTTTGCTAGCTAGATCCAGCGCTGGATCCAGTCCGACTTTTTGCAAGTTTGGAAAAAGCTCATTATCTTTACTTTCTTATGGTAAGTTACTGTTTCTTTACGTGATAGTTATGTTCTTCTTATGTTTTTTTTTTTGATTTCATGCCTGTACGGTTTATGGAAGCACAAAAATTTAATTTTAGAAAGTACAAGTTGGATCCAGAAAAATGCCTACTCGATCTGAAAAAAAATTCAGAAATCTAAATAGTTTTGTATGTAATACGACTGTATTACAACGATTTTAATCCTAATATATTCATGGAGAAAGTTATTCGAAACTTTTGAATTCTACTCCAAAAAAAAGGTTAGTTTTATTGAACGCAGTTATTCAAATAAGTTTGTCATGCGCGTGTCAAGTGAAACATCGTATTTTTCCTTTTTTTTTTAGCGTCCCCCACGGACTTAGCGTCTTTCAAGTTATTTTCGTTTCCTTTTGTTTTCTGTATCATGTACGTATCATTTTATTGTTCAGCAACTTATATCATCTCTCAGAATGCGGAAAATCTGACACAATTGTATTACTCAGATTGTTGACGACTCACTTTTTGTCGATGCAGACGGAGTCTTAAGACGAGATGGAAGCGTCTCACTGCACTCAGAATGGACTAAGAAATCTACGACAGAATTGAAGCTTAGGACATGAGAAATGCCTGATGGATTCTGAGAATCGATTGCACAATAGTTGGAGGTAAGAAAGAACGTGTTGAATGTTATAATCATGAATTTTAAGCGAAAAACTCTTATTTTGCTGTGACTTCTCTAATTTTCGAAAAATTGTTCAATATCGTATTTCAGACGCGTCTCCTCCACCCGCAAAGAACCCAGTCTCAAATTACTGCTTCGATGTCGATGCGGAGTATCAAAGGCCCGGCGAGGTGAATTTTTATTCTTACCCTTATTTTATGCTACGACAAGTTCTCATTTAGGTATCCACACTGCTTCCTTTTTCGGGTCAACCGTGAAAAAACCAGAAGAACGCCATGGCAGAGCTGAGGAGGAAAAGAAAGAAGCTTGATGAGAAGAACGCAAGGTCGCAGGCATTGAAAAAAGTTGTGAGTTCGATAGAAATTTTAGATACTGTCAGTTGTCGAAATTTCAGACTCTGCCAATATTCTCGTCCACATATCTTGACATTTGCAAATGGAACGACAAAATCATCACGAGAGCCATGATTTGAACAGGTAAATTTTTTTTTAGTTTTCTTAGAATACAAAAAAGGTTAGAAACGATTTTTGTATGAGAAAAATTCAGGTAGACTGAAACTCTCAGGCACTCCCAACAGGAATATTGGAAACGAGAGAAAAATCTATCAACGACTTTACAACTACATTTTAAAAGGTAACTTTAAAACATTTAACTTCGAAAAAATGACCAGTAAATTTTTTAACAGATAGATTCGAAATTTCTACAAAGACTGAATTTCGAACGTTTGAGTTCACTCTAATGAAGAGGGTGAGTAATAGAGAGAAAGAAAGATAGAGAGAGAGAGAGACTGATAGAGAAAGACTGAGAGAAAGAGAAAGGTGATCAGGCTAAATGACGAGGATTTTGCCGTAGTGAATTTTTGTAAAGATAAATTTGAAATTTCTTACAGAGACTGAATTTTAAAAAGTTTGAGTCCACTCTAGTTGCGCTGTGAATAGTGTAAAGCTTGAAGAAATAGACAGAAGCAAAAAGGTCAAATGAAAGTTATCGATATTTTTAACGTTTAAATTTCAGACTTCTCGCTCCCGCAGGGAAGACTCCAGAACTTGAAGATGAATTTTCAACAGAACTCAGAGTTACCACTTGCGGAAGATCAAAGAAATCCTCAGAAGAACCCCAAAGGACTAATCATTTACTGTGATTTAAATAAATATATTGGTAATTATACATGTTTAGTGAAGAGAACTAGATCGAGAAAACTGCCTACTGGATCCATAAAAGTGCCGACTGCATCCAGAGAGTTCAGCTGGATCCATAAAAGTGCCGACTGGATCCAGAGAGTTCAGCTGGATCCAGAAAAGTGCCAGCTAGATCGTGCCAATCGCTGCCCGACTTTTTGTGGATCCAGCTGGCACTTTTCTGGATCCAGTCCAACTCGTGTTCTCTGAGGACTCAACGTTGCTTGACGTGCCAGATCGGACGGGATGGCGTATTTTCAACGTGATGTGGTCGTAAGCGAAACAACGAGAGAAAAGATCGTGAGTCTTGTGTGACAGAGACGAGGTAGCAGAGGGCTCAAAAATTTTCACCCCCGGGCAAATTTGGCGAGCGAAGTGACTGAGTTGGTTTAATTACCCAAGTTTGAGGTAAACATTCCCTGCCGACCCAAAAAAACGGTGTCGATTCAATTTTTGAAACAGCTTCTCCATTGGAGAGGCAATAAGATTTGAAAAAAAATTTTTCTACTATTTGATATTTTTAAAACCAAATCATGGTCAATTCCTTGAGTAGTACAAACGAGAAAAACTACTCCGAGACGGAGACCGTAATCTTTGACACGATATGGGTTTCTATGTATAATACATGATTAGATCATCCATGGCAGGAACTATATTTTCACACGGAATAGTAAGCTTTACACTACGTTACGTTTGCTACGAAGCTGAAGGGAAAATGGTTGAAAAATTACTGACTTTTTTGATGAACAAAGTCATTTCAAAAAAATGGTATTTTTATTGCCTCTCCTGTGGAGAAGCTGTTTCAAAAATTGATTCGACACCGTTTTTTTCGGGTCGGCAGGGAATGTTTACCTCAAACTTGGGTAATTAAACCAACTCAGCTATTTTGCTCGCCACATCTCGGCACGATGATTGGTCAATCAGTCCTCTGCGCTCGCTTCCCCACACACAACACTCATGACCTTCCAACACCTTGTAACGCTTATGACCACACATTTTTTGGTACAAAAATGCAACTCTGACTCTTTTCAACAAAACGATAGTTGACTGCTGTTATGAAAAATTCAATTTTTGTCATTTTTCGGTCTAATTTTTCAAAAAGCTTACAACATCGAGGATTCCCAGGCCGTCTCCGATCCAAGTACTAACTCGACTCAACGTTGCTTGACGTGCCAGATCGGACGGGATGGCGTATTTTCAACGTGATGTGGTCGTAAGCGAAACAACGAGAGAAAAGATCGTGAGTCTTGTGTGACAGAGACGAGGTAGCAGAGGGCTCAAAAATTTTCACCCCCGGGCAAATTTGGCGAGCGAAGTGACTGAGTTGGTTTAATTACCCAAGTTTGAGGTAAACATTCCCTGCCGACCCAAAAAAACGGTGTCGATTCAATTTTTGAAACAGCTTCTCCATTGGAGAGGCAATAAGATTTGAAAAAAAATTTTTCTACTATTTGATATTTTTAAAACCAAATCATGGTCAATTCCTTGAGTAGTACAAACGAGAAAAACTACTCCGAGACGGAGACCGTAATCTTTGACACGATATGGGTTTCTATGTATAATACATGATTAGATCATCCATGGCAGGAACTATATTTTCACACGGAATAGTAAGCTTTACACTACGTTACGTTTGCTACGAAGCTGAAGGGAAAATGGTTGAAAAATTACTGACTTTTTTGATGAACAAAGTCATTTCAAAAAAATGGTATTTTTATTGCCTCTCCTGTGGAGAAGCTGTTTCAAAAATTGATTCGACACCGTTTTTTTCGGGTCGGCAGGGAATGTTTACCTCAAACTTGGGTAATTAAACCAACTCAGCTATTTTGCTCGCCACATCTCGGCACGATGATTGGTCAATCAGTCCTCTGCGCTCGCTTCCCCACACACAACACTCATGACCTTCCAACACCTTGTAACGCTTATGACCACACATTTTTTGGTACAAAAATGCAACTCTGACTCTTTTCAACAAAACGATAGTTGACTGCTGTTATGAAAAATTCAATTTTTGTCATTTTTCGGTCTAATTTTTCAAAAAGCTTACAACATCGAGGATTCCCAGGCCGTCTCCGATCCAAGTACTAACTCGACTCAACGTTGCTTGACGTGCCAGATCGGACGGGATGGCGTATTTTCAACGTGATGTGGTCGTAAGCGAAACAACGAGAGAAAAGATCGTGAGTCTTGTGTGACAGAGACGAGGTAGCAGAGGGCTCAAAAATTTTCACCCCCGGGCAAATTTGGCGAGCGAAGTGACTGAGTTGGTTTAATTACCCAAGTTTGAGGTAAACATTCCCTGCCGACCCAAAAAAACGGTGTCGATTCAATTTTTGAAACAGCTTCTCCATTGGAGAGGCAATAAGATTTGAAAAAAAATTTTTCTACTATTTGATATTTTTAAAACCAAATCATGGTCAATTCCTTGAGTAATACAAACGAGAAAAACTACTCCGAGACGGAGACCGTAATCTTTGACACGATATGGGTTTCTATGTATAATACATGATTAGATCATCCATGGCAGGAACTATATTTTCACACGGAATAGTAAGCTTTACACTACGTTACGTTTGCTACGAAGCTGAAGGGAAAATGGTTGAAAAATTACTGACTTTTTTGATGAACAAAGTCATTTCAAAAAAATGGTATTTTTATTGCCTCTCCTGTGGAGAAGCTGTTTCAAAAATTGATTCGACACCGTTTTTTTCGGGTCGGCAGGGAATGTTTACCTCAAACTTGGGTAATTAAACCAACTCAGCTATTTTGCTCGCCACATCTCGGCACGATGATTGGTCAATCAGTCCTCTGCGCTCGCTTCCCCACACACAACACTCATGACCTTCCAACACCTTGTAACGCTTATGACCACACATTTTTTGGTACAAAAATGCAACTCTGACTCTTTTCAACAAAACGATAGTTGACTGCTGTTATGAAAAATTCAATTTTTGTCATTTTTCGGTCTAATTTTTCAAAAAGCTTACAACATCGAGGATTCCCAGGCCGTCTCCGATCCAAGTACTAACTCGACTCAACGTTGCTTGACGTGCCAGATCGGACGGGATGGCGTATTTTCAACGTGATGTGGTCGTAAGCGAAACAACGAGAGAAAAGATCGTGAGTCTTGTGTGACAGAGACGAGGTAGCAGAGGGCTCAAAAATTTTCACCCCCGGGCAAATTTGGCGAGCGAAGTGACTGAGTTGGTTTAATTACCCAAGTTTGAGGTAAACATTCCCTGCCGACCCAAAAAAACGGTGTCGATTCAATTTTTGAAACAGCTTCTCCATTGGAGAGGCAATAAGATTTGAAAAAAAATTTTTCTACTATTTGATATTTTTAAAACCAAATCATGGTCAATTCCTTGAGTAATACAAACGAGAAAAACTACTCCGAGACGGAGACCGTAATCTTTGACACGATATGGGTTTCTATGTATAATACATGATTAGATCATCCATGGCAGGAACTATATTTTCACACGGAATAGTAAGCTTTACACTACGTTACGTTTGCTACGAAGCTGAAGGGAAAATGGTTGAAAAATTACTGACTTTTTTGATGAACAAAGTCATTTCAAAAAAATGGTATTTTTATTGCCTCTCCTGTGGAGAAGCTGTTTCAAAAATTGATTCGACACCGTTTTTTTCGGGTCGGCAGGGAATGTTTACCTCAAACTTGGGTAATTAAACCAACTCAGCTATTTTGCTCGCCACATCTCGGCACGATGATTGGTCAATCAGTCCTCTGCGCTCGCTTCCCCACACACAACACTCATGACCTTCCAACACCTTGTAACGCTTATGACCACACATTTTTTGGTACAAAAATGCAACTCTGACTCTTTTCAACAAAACGATAGTTGACTGCTGTTATGAAAAATTCAATTTTTGTCATTTTTCGGTCTAATTTTTCAAAAAGCTTACAACATCGAGGATTCCCAGGCCGTCTCCGATCCAAGTACTAACTCGACTCAACGTTGCTTGACGTGCCAGATCGGACGGGATGGCGTATTTTCAACGTGATGTGGTCGTAAGCGAAACAACGAGAGAAAAGATCGTGAGTCTTGTGTGACAGAGACGAGGTAGCAGAGGGCTCAAAAATTTTCACCCCCGGGCAAATTTGGCGAGCGAAGTGACTGAGTTGGTTTAATTACCCAAGTTTGAGGTAAACATTCCCTGCCGACCCAAAAAAACGGTGTCGATTCAATTTTTGAAACAGCTTCTCCATTGGAGAGGCAATAAGATTTGAAAAAAAATTTTTCTACTATTTGATATTTTTAAAACCAAATCATGGTCAATTCCTTGAGTAATACAAACGAGAAAAACTACTCCGAGACGGAGACCGTAATCTTTGACACGATATGGGTTTCTATGTATAATACATGATTAGATCATCCATGGCAGGAACTATATTTTCACACGGAATAGTAAGCTTTACACTACGTTACGTTTGCTACGAAGCTGAAGGGAAAATGGTTGAAAAATTACTGACTTTTTTGATGAACAAAGTCATTTCAAAAAAATGGTATTTTTATTGCCTCTCCTGTGGAGAAGCTGTTTCAAAAATTGATTCGACACCGTTTTTTTCGGGTCGGCAGGGAATGTTTACCTCAAACTTGGGTAATTAAACCAACTCAGCTATTTTGCTCGCCACATCTCGGCACGATGATTGGTCAATCAGTCCTCTGCGCTCGCTTCCCCACACACAACACTCATGACCTTCCAACACCTTGTAACGCTTATGACCACACATTTTTTGGTACAAAAATGCAACTCTGACTCTTTTCAACAAAACGATAGTTGACTGCTGTTATGAAAAATTCAATTTTTGTCATTTTTCGGTCTAATTTTTCAAAAAGCTTACAACATCGAGGATTCCCAGGCCGTCTCCGATCCAAGTACTAACTCGACTCAACGTTGCTTGACGTGCCAGATCGGACGGGATGGCGTATTTTCAACGTGATGTGGTCGTAAGCGAAACAACGAGAGAAAAGATCGTGAGTCTTGTGTGACAGAGACGAGGTAGCAGAGGGCTCAAAAATTTTCACCCCCGGGCAAATTTGGCGAGCGAAGTGACTGAGTTGGTTTAATTACCCAAGTTTGAGGTAAACATTCCCTGCCGACCCAAAAAAACGGTGTCGATTCAATTTTTGAAACAGCTTCTCCATTGGAGAGGCAATAAGATTTGAAAAAAAATTTTTCTACTATTTGATATTTTTAAAACCAAATCATGGTCAATTCCTTGAGTAGTACAAACGAGAAAAACTACTCCGAGACGGAGACCGTAATCTTTGACACGATATGGGTTTCTATGTATAATACATGATTAGATCATCCATGGCAGGAACTATATTTTCACACGGAATAGTAAGCTTTACACTACGTTACGTTTGCTACGAAGCTGAAGGGAAAATGGTTGAAAAATTACTGACTTTTTTGATGAACAAAGTCATTTCAAAAAAATGGTATTTTTATTGCCTCTCCTGTGGAGAAGCTGTTTCAAAAATTGATTCGACACCGTTTTTTTCGGGTCGGCAGGGAATGTTTACCTCAAACTTGGGTAATTAAACCAACTCAGCTATTTTGCTCGCCACATCTCGGCACGATGATTGGTCAATCAGTCCTCTGCGCTCGCTTCCCCACACACAACACTCATGACCTTCCAACACCTTGTAACGCTTATGACCACACATTTTTTGGTACAAAAATGCAACTCTGACTCTTTTCAACAAAACGATAGTTGACTGCTGTTATGAAAAATTCAATTTTTGTCATTTTTCGGTCTAATTTTTCAAAAAGCTTACAACATCGAGGATTCCCAGGCCGTCTCCGATCCAAGTACTAACTCGACTCAACGTTGCTTGACGTGCCAGATCGGACGGGATGGCGTATTTTCAACGTGATGTGGTCGTAAGCGAAACAACGAGAGAAAAGATCGTGAGTCTTGTGTGACAGAGACGAGGTAGCAGAGGGCTCAAAAATTTTCACCCCCGGGCAAATTTGGCGAGCGAAGTGACTGAGTTGGTTTAATTACCCAAGTTTGAGGTAAACATTCCCTGCCGACCCAAAAAAACGGTGTCGATTCAATTTTTGAAACAGCTTCTCCATTGGAGAGGCAATAAGATTTGAAAAAAAATTTTTCTACTATTTGATATTTTTAAAACCAAATCATGGTCAATTCCTTGAGTAGTACAAACGAGAAAAACTACTCCGAGACGGAGACCGTAATCTTTGACACGATATGGGTTTCTATGTATAATACATGATTAGATCATCCATGGCAGGAACTATATTTTCACACGGAATAGTAAGCTTTACACTACGTTACGTTTGCTACGAAGCTGAAGGGAAAATGGTTGAAAAATTACTGACTTTTTTGATGAACAAAGTCATTTCAAAAAAATGGTATTTTTATTGCCTCTCCTGTGGAGAAGCTGTTTCAAAAATTGATTCGACACCGTTTTTTTCGGGTCGGCAGGGAATGTTTACCTCAAACTTGGGTAATTAAACCAACTCAGCTATTTTGCTCGCCACATCTCGGCACGATGATTGGTCAATCAGTCCTCTGCGCTCGCTTCCCCACACACAACACTCATGACCTTCCAACACCTTGTAACGCTTATGACCACACATTTTTTGGTACAAAAATGCAACTCTGACTCTTTTCAACAAAACGATAGTTGACTGCTGTTATGAAAAATTCAATTTTTGTCATTTTTCGGTCTAATTTTTCAAAAAGCTTACAACATCGAGGATTCCCAGGCCGTCTCCGATCCAAGTACTAACTCGACTCAACGTTGCTTGACGTGCCAGATCGGACGGGATGGCGTATTTTCAACGTGATGTGGTCGTAAGCGAAACAACGAGAGAAAAGATCGTGAGTCTTGTGTGACAGAGACGAGGTAGCAGAGGGCTCAAAAATTTTCACCCCCGGGCAAATTTGGCGAGCGAAGTGACTGAGTTGGTTTAATTACCCAAGTTTGAGGTAAACATTCCCTGCCGACCCAAAAAAACGGTGTCGATTCAATTTTTGAAACAGCTTCTCCATTGGAGAGGCAATAAGATTTGAAAAAAAATTTTTCTACTATTTGATATTTTTAAAACCAAATCATGGTCAATTCCTTGAGTAGTACAAACGAGAAAAACTACTCCGAGACGGAGACCGTAATCTTTGACACGATATGGGTTTCTATGTATAATACATGATTAGATCATCCATGGCAGGAACTATATTTTCACACGGAATAGTAAGCTTTACACTACGTTACGTTTGCTACGAAGCTGAAGGGAAAATGGTTGAAAAATTACTGACTTTTTTGATGAACAAAGTCATTTCAAAAAAATGGTATTTTTATTGCCTCTCCTGTGGAGAAGCTGTTTCAAAAATTGATTCGACACCGTTTTTTTCGGGTCGGCAGGGAATGTTTACCTCAAACTTGTGGGTAATTAAACCAACTCAGCTATTTTGCTCGCCACATCTCGGCACGATGATTGGTCAATCAGTCCTCTGCGCTCGCTTCCCCACACACAACACTCATGACCTTCCAACACCTTGTAACGCTTATGACCACACATTTTTTGGTACAAAAATGCAACTCTGACTCTTTTCAACAAAACGATAGTTGACTGCTGTTATGAAAAATTCAATTTTTGTCATTTTTCGGTCTAATTTTTCAAAAAGCTTACAACATCGAGGATTCCCAGGCCGTCTCCGATCCAAGTACTAACTCGACTCAACGTTGCTTGACGTGCCAGATCGGACGGCTCAGAGAAGGCAAATCAGATTGGATCCAAAAATCGCAGATTAGATCAAGAAATCGCAGATTAGATCCAGAGTTGTACCCTCGTATCGGGATGAAAAGTATCACAAAATATTCGTCTTGACATGTATAATCACCCAGTATATCGAATATTCCGAGAAAATGGTTCTTTGAGAAGTTATTAACGTTTTTATGGTTTAGCAGATTAGATCCAGAAAACGCAGATTAGATCCAGACTGCGCATATTAGATCCAGCGCTCGATCTAATCTGCTTTTTTAAAACTGTCGGAAACTCATTTTGTATCCTTCAATTCTGACTCTTCGCTGTAAATTTGAAGTTTATAGTGGTTTTGAATCAGTTATGGTGAAATCTGGAGCAGGGGAAGTGTTTTCATGAAACGCAGATTGGATCCAGAAAGCGCAGATTAGATCCAAAAAACGCAGACTGGATCCACAAAACGCAGACTGGATTCACAAAACGCAAGTTGGATCCAGAAAACGCCGATTGGATCCAGAAAACGCAGGTTGAATCCGAGGTGGTACCCTTCGATCAGAGTGAAGAATATTTTCATCTCTTCACCTCGATAATATAGTATGCATCTAGGCACCCTCTGTATGAGTATTTCGATACTGACCATCGGAACACCTTGTTTAGAGGTTGCAATTTTTTTATATGTAAGACTATAGTTTCTTACAGGGAAGATGTTCAAAATCTCTGTATTGACCTCAGCGTTATTCGGTTCCATGGTGTTTTTATGACTCGTTTTTTGCTCCTAGACATGTTATAAAACATCTTATCACCCTGCGTATCACACCCTCTCATGACTATGACCTTTTGGATGTAAATCCCTGGTGCACGCCCATTGAGATCTTGCCCTGATCATTCCATGTCTCTGTGCAGACGCCGCGAGGTGTCTCACAGACCCCAACCTTGTCGACAAGAAAGGTTACCACAGACATGTTGAGACTTCATGACATATAAGCACCGTCAAGGCTTATTATGTTATAGTTATTTTTCGTCGTTACAGCTACACAGGAATTTTTTTTTAGGGATAAGATGGAAAACGCTAAGTGGCTAGACTGCCCAGTGTACACTATATTCTCGACTAAATGTGACTTCACTGTACCAGCTGTCATGTACCAGCTAACCAAGGAATTTATTGTGTGGGGCGTAGCAGCCTAGTAATTGAATATAATTGACTTCTGTATGTAAAAACTACGTAATAATTATTTTTTGATAAATTGGGAAGAAAACGAACAGTGCTTCACATGCAGCTTATTACTTATCTATACTCATTTTTTTTAAAAGCAATGTTTCCAGAACTAAAACATACACCAGTTACTTGAAGACTGTGAAAGTTTTACAAATTGTAGTTTTTTAAATACTGTGAATGTTTAGATTGTGAGTGTTCGAATATCACATCAAAACGTGATTTTATCAAGAAAATAAAAAATAAAAATAACAAATTTTTGAACTGGCGCGCTAAAAACTGCAAATGGTGCATACATTTTCCAAACTTGTTTTTATTTTATTTTTTCATCTCCCATTCTTCTATTTCCACGTTATTGTATTTTCAAACGGAAAACTTTCTCTCAAAAACTATATTAATATTATGTTCGAATTTTGGTGTATCTCCATCAGTATTTTATAACTCTGACTAGACAAAAATCTCAAGTTTTCACAAAATTTTAGGCCATGGTTTGTTATATGAGGTAGACAAGAGTAGAAATAAATCTTCATTCCTTTTTGAGACTGCTAACTATTTTTCCAAAAAAATTCTCGTGGTTTTCGAAAGTTTTTCCTATTTTGATGTCCTCCATCCACCAATTTCCTTGTTCTGATAATTATTTCGTTTTTAGGATCTGATAAAACGAACGTGACGGGTTATGAACTACATCTTATCATCAGGACCGCAGTTGATCGGTGAGTTTCTTTGCACTTACATTCTAGAAAATACCTTTATTGTTCTTTTCGAAGAGTTTCCATAAAGAAAAGAACTGATATATAAGAACAATCCGGTGTTTTCCAGTAAGGAAAGAAGTTGTTCTTACACGCTCTCATCGAAATTAATATCAACATTCAGACGGTTCCTAGCTTCGAACACTGGCCTACGACTTCCGAAAAAGATGAGTCCCTGAAGAGGATCCAGAAAAGCAAATTAACCAGGTAATTTTTGGCAATCAATTTCTACGTAGTTCCGAACTTTGAAACAATAACTGTATTAGAGTGTCATCAGAATTTCCGGCAGTAATCAGAGTACATTAGTTGGGATATGTGTTACGCATAGGGATATGCTTGATGAGAGTGTTACGTAGATAAAACGAAGAGTGAAAATTTCATCTTTTCACCAGAGTTTGCCATCAGAACAGTAATTTTTGTGAAACGCGCGAAAATTTAATTTAGGGTGTGAGAAAAATGGCTCAAGTTGACATTTTGTTACATTATGTTGGCAATGTTCTTGATGTCATGACAAGAAGTTACTTAATTTCTCAATTGTGTTGATTTTCAAATTTCAGACAATGCACTGAAGCTACCACCACATCGGACGGCGTCAACCCTGGGCAACGCTCAGTGCCAAACCAGGACAACAGCGTCAGCCCAGAACAGCGGACCCGCAGCGTCAGCCTAAAACAGCGGAACCGCAGCTTCAGCCCAGAACAGGGGATCAGTAAAAGAAAATTTCAAATGCTAATCATTTTTCATTGTATTTATGAATAAATTTGTTTAACATACTGTATTTCAATGGATAAAGTTTCGAACCGGAAAACCAGGGCCGGATTCGTAAAAGTATGATTTGATCCAAGAATTGCAGATTCGAACCAGAAATCGCAGATTTGATCCAGAAATCGCGGACTGGATCCAAAAAACGCAGATTAGATCCAAAAAAATCCAGTTTAGGATGGTCCATCCCAATCTGCGATTTCTGGATCTAATCTGCGATTTTTGGATCCAATCTGATTTGCCTTCTCTGAGGGGATGGCGTATTTTCAACGTGATGTGGTCGTAAGCGAAACAACGAGAGAAAAGATCGTGAGTCTTGTGTGACAGAGACGAGGTAGCAGAGGGCTCAAAAATTTTCACCCCCGGGCAAATTTGGCGAGCGAAGTGACTGAGTTGGTTTAATTACCCAAGTTTGAGGTAAACATTCCCTGCCGACCCAAAAAAACGGTGTCGATTCAATTTTTGAAACAGCTTCTCCATTGGAGAGGCAATAAGATTTGAAAAAAAATTTTTCTACTATTTGATATTTTTAAAACCAAATCATGGTCAATTCCTTGAGTAGTACAAACGAGAAAAACTACTCCGAGACGGAGACCGTAATCTTTGACACGATATGGGTTTCTATGTATAATACATGATTAGATCATCCATGGCAGGAACTATATTTTCACACGGAATAGTAAGCTTTACACTACGTTACGTTTGCTACGAAGCTGAAGGGAAAATGGTTGAAAAATTACTGACTTTTTTGATGAACAAAGTCATTTCAAAAAAATGGTATTTTTATTGCCTCTCCTGTGGAGAAGCTGTTTCAAAAATTGATTCGACACCGTTTTTTTCGGGTCGGCAGGGAATGTTTACCTCAAACTTGGGTAATTAAACCAACTCAGCTATTTTGCTCGCCACATCTCGGCACGATGATTGGTCAATCAGTCCTCTGCGCTCGCTTCCCCACACACAACACTCATGACCTTCCAACACCTTGTAACGCTTATGACCACACATTTTTTGGTACAAAAATGCAACTCTGACTCTTTTCAACAAAACGATAGTTGACTGCTGTTATGAAAAATTCAATTTTTGTCATTTTTCGGTCTAATTTTTCAAAAAGCTTACAACATCGAGGATTCCCAGGCCGTCTCCGATCCAAGTACTAACTCGACTCAACGTTGCTTGACGTGCCAGATCGGACGGGATGGCGTATTTTCAACGTGATGTGGTCGTAAGCGAAACAACGAGAGAAAAGATCGTGAGTCTTGTGTGACAGAGACGAGGTAGCAGAGGGCTCAAAAATTTTCACCCCCGGGCAAATTTGGCGAGCGAAGTGACTGAGTTGGTTTAATTACCCAAGTTTGAGGTAAACATTCCCTGCCGACCCAAAAAAACGGTGTCGATTCAATTTTTGAAACAGCTTCTCCATTGGAGAGGCAATAAGATTTGAAAAAAAATTTTTCTACTATTTGATATTTTTAAAACCAAATCATGGTCAATTCCTTGAGTAGTACAAACGAGAAAAACTACTCCGAGACGGAGACCGTAATCTTTGACACGATATGGGTTTCTATGTATAATACATGATTAGATCATCCATGGCAGGAACTATATTTTCACACGGAATAGTAAGCTTTACACTACGTTACGTTTGCTACGAAGCTGAAGGGAAAATGGTTGAAAAATTACTGACTTTTTTGATGAACAAAGTCATTTCAAAAAAATGGTATTTTTATTGCCTCTCCTGTGGAGAAGCTGTTTCAAAAATTGATTCGACACCGTTTTTTTCGGGTCGGCAGGGAATGTTTACCTCAAACTTGGGTAATTAAACCAACTCAGCTATTTTGCTCGCCACATCTCGGCACGATGATTGGTCAATCAGTCCTCTGCGCTCGCTTCCCCACACACAACACTCATGACCTTCCAACACCTTGTAACGCTTATGACCACACATTTTTTGGTACAAAAATGCAACTCTGACTCTTTTCAACAAAACGATAGTTGACTGCTGTTATGAAAAATTCAATTTTTGTCATTTTTCGGTCTAATTTTTCAAAAAGCTTACAACATCGAGGATTCCCAGGCCGTCTCCGATCCAAGTACTAACTCGACTCAACGTTGCTTGACGTGCCAGATCGGACGGGATGGCGTATTTTCAACGTGATGTGGTCGTAAGCGAAACAACGAGAGAAAAGATCGTGAGTCTTGTGTGACAGAGACGAGGTAGCAGAGGGCTCAAAAATTTTCACCCCCGGGCAAATTTGGCGAGCGAAGTGACTGAGTTGGTTTAATTACCCAAGTTTGAGGTAAACATTCCCTGCCGACCCAAAAAAACGGTGTCGATTCAATTTTTGAAACAGCTTCTCCATTGGAGAGGCAATAAGATTTGAAAAAAAATTTTTCTACTATTTGATATTTTTAAAACCAAATCATGGTCAATTCCTTGAGTAGTACAAACGAGAAAAACTACTCCGAGACGGAGACCGTAATCTTTGACACGATATGGGTTTCTATGTATAATACATGATTAGATCATCCATGGCAGGAACTATATTTTCACACGGAATAGTAAGCTTTACACTACGTTACGTTTGCTACGAAGCTGAAGGGAAAATGGTTGAAAAATTACTGACTTTTTTGATGAACAAAGTCATTTCAAAAAAATGGTATTTTTATTGCCTCTCCTGTGGAGAAGCTGTTTCAAAAATTGATTCGACACCGTTTTTTTCGGGTCGGCAGGGAATGTTTACCTCAAACTTGGGTAATTAAACCAACTCAGCTATTTTGCTCGCCACATCTCGGCACGATGATTGGTCAATCAGTCCTCTGCGCTCGCTTCCCCACACACAACACTCATGACCTTCCAACACCTTGTAACGCTTATGACCACACATTTTTTGGTACAAAAATGCAACTCTGACTCTTTTCAACAAAACGATAGTTGACTGCTGTTATGAAAAATTCAATTTTTGTCATTTTTCGGTCTAATTTTTCAAAAAGCTTACAACATCGAGGATTCCCAGGCCGTCTCCGATCCAAGTACTAACTCGACTCAACGTTGCTTGACGTGCCAGATCGGACGGGATGGCGTATTTTCAACGTGATGTGGTCGTAAGCGAAACAACGAGAGAAAAGATCGTGAGTCTTGTGTGACAGAGACGAGGTAGCAGAGGGCTCAAAAATTTTCACCCCCGGGCAAATTTGGCGAGCGAAGTGACTGAGTTGGTTTAATTACCCAAGTTTGAGGTAAACATTCCCTGCCGACCCAAAAAAACGGTGTCGATTCAATTTTTGAAACAGCTTCTCCATTGGAGAGGCAATAAGATTTGAAAAAAAATTTTTCTACTATTTGATATTTTTAAAACCAAATCATGGTCAATTCCTTGAGTAGTACAAACGAGAAAAACTACTCCGAGACGGAGACCGTAATCTTTGACACGATATGGGTTTCTATGTATAATACATGATTAGATCATCCATGGCAGGAACTATATTTTCACACGGAATAGTAAGCTTTACACTACGTTACGTTTGCTACGAAGCTGAAGGGAAAATGGTTGAAAAATTACTGACTTTTTTGATGAACAAAGTCATTTCAAAAAAATGGTATTTTTATTGCCTCTCCTGTGGAGAAGCTGTTTCAAAAATTGATTCGACACCGTTTTTTTCGGGTCGGCAGGGAATGTTTACCTCAAACTTGGGTAATTAAACCAACTCAGCTATTTTGCTCGCCACATCTCGGCACGATGATTGGTCAATCAGTCCTCTGCGCTCGCTTCCCCACACACAACACTCATGACCTTCCAACACCTTGTAACGCTTATGACCACACATTTTTTGGTACAAAAATGCAACTCTGACTCTTTTCAACAAAACGATAGTTGACTGCTGTTATGAAAAATTCAATTTTTGTCATTTTTCGGTCTAATTTTTCAAAAAGCTTACAACATCGAGGATTCCCAGGCCGTCTCCGATCCAAGTACTAACTCGACTCAACGTTGCTTGACGTGCCAGATCGGACGGGATGGCGTATTTTCAACGTGATGTGGTCGTAAGCGAAACAACGAGAGAAAAGATCGTGAGTCTTGTGTGACAGAGACGAGGTAGCAGAGGGCTCAAAAATTTTCACCCCCGGGCAAATTTGGCGAGCGAAGTGACTGAGTTGGTTTAATTACCCAAGTTTGAGGTAAACATTCCCTGCCGACCCAAAAAAACGGTGTCGATTCAATTTTTGAAACAGCTTCTCCATTGGAGAGGCAATAAGATTTGAAAAAAAATTTTTCTACTATTTGATATTTTTAAAACCAAATCATGGTCAATTCCTTGAGTAGTACAAACGAGAAAAACTACTCCGAGACGGAGACCGTAATCTTTGACACGATATGGGTTTCTATGTATAATACATGATTAGATCATCCATGGCAGGAACTATATTTTCACACGGAATAGTAAGCTTTACACTACGTTACGTTTGCTACGAAGCTGAAGGGAAAATGGTTGAAAAATTACTGACTTTTTTGATGAACAAAGTCATTTCAAAAAAATGGTATTTTTATTGCCTCTCCTGTGGAGAAGCTGTTTCAAAAATTGATTCGACACCGTTTTTTTCGGGTCGGCAGGGAATGTTTACCTCAAACTTGGGTAATTAAACCAACTCAGCTATTTTGCTCGCCACATCTCGGCACGATGATTGGTCAATCAGTCCTCTGCGCTCGCTTCCCCACACACAACACTCATGACCTTCCAACACCTTGTAACGCTTATGACCACACATTTTTTGGTACAAAAATGCAACTCTGACTCTTTTCAACAAAACGATAGTTGACTGCTGTTATGAAAAATTCAATTTTTGTCATTTTTCGGTCTAATTTTTCAAAAAGCTTACAACATCGAGGATTCCCAGGCCGTCTCCGATCCAAGTACTAACTCGACTCAACGTTGCTTGACGTGCCAGATCGGACGGGATGGCGTATTTTCAACGTGATGTGGTCGTAAGCGAAACAACGAGAGAAAAGATCGTGAGTCTTGTGTGACAGAGACGAGGTAGCAGAGGGCTCAAAAATTTTCACCCCCGGGCAAATTTGGCGAGCGAAGTGACTGAGTTGGTTTAATTACCCAAGTTTGAGGTAAACATTCCCTGCCGACCCAAAAAAACGGTGTCGATTCAATTTTTGAAACAGCTTCTCCATTGGAGAGGCAATAAGATTTGAAAAAAAATTTTTCTACTATTTGATATTTTTAAAACCAAATCATGGTCAATTCCTTGAGTAGTACAAACGAGAAAAACTACTCCGAGACGGAGACCGTAATCTTTGACACGATATGGGTTTCTATGTATAATACATGATTAGATCATCCATGGCAGGAACTATATTTTCACACGGAATAGTAAGCTTTACACTACGTTACGTTTGCTACGAAGCTGAAGGGAAAATGGTTGAAAAATTACTGACTTTTTTGATGAACAAAGTCATTTCAAAAAAATGGTATTTTTATTGCCTCTCCTGTGGAGAAGCTGTTTCAAAAATTGATTCGACACCGTTTTTTTCGGGTCGGCAGGGAATGTTTACCTCAAACTTGGGTAATTAAACCAACTCAGCTATTTTGCTCGCCACATCTCGGCACGATGATTGGTCAATCAGTCCTCTGCGCTCGCTTCCCCACACACAACACTCATGACCTTCCAACACCTTGTAACGCTTATGACCACACATTTTTTGGTACAAAAATGCAACTCTGACTCTTTTCAACAAAACGATAGTTGACTGCTGTTATGAAAAATTCAATTTTTGTCATTTTTCGGTCTAATTTTTCAAAAAGCTTACAACATCGAGGATTCCCAGGCCGTCTCCGATCCAAGTACTAACTCGACTCAACGTTGCTTGACGTGCCAGATCGGACGGGATGGCGTATTTTCAACGTGATGTGGTCGTAAGCGAAACAACGAGAGAAAAGATCGTGAGTCTTGTGTGACAGAGACGAGGTAGCAGAGGGCTCAAAAATTTTCACCCCCGGGCAAATTTGGCGAGCGAAGTGACTGAGTTGGTTTAATTACCCAAGTTTGAGGTAAACATTCCCTGCCGACCCAAAAAAACGGTGTCGATTCAATTTTTGAAACAGCTTCTCCATTGGAGAGGCAATAAGATTTGAAAAAAAATTTTTCTACTATTTGATATTTTTAAAACCAAATCATGGTCAATTCCTTGAGTAGTACAAACGAGAAAAACTACTCCGAGACGGAGACCGTAATCTTTGACACGATATGGGTTTCTATGTATAATACATGATTAGATCATCCATGGCAGGAACTATATTTTCACACGGAATAGTAAGCTTTACACTACGTTACGTTTGCTACGAAGCTGAAGGGAAAATGGTTGAAAAATTACTGACTTTTTTGATGAACAAAGTCATTTCAAAAAAATGGTATTTTTATTGCCTCTCCTGTGGAGAAGCTGTTTCAAAAATTGATTCGACACCGTTTTTTTCGGGTCGGCAGGGAATGTTTACCTCAAACTTGGGTAATTAAACCAACTCAGCTATTTTGCTCGCCACATCTCGGCACGATGATTGGTCAATCAGTCCTCTGCGCTCGCTTCCCCACACACAACACTCATGACCTTCCAACACCTTGTAACGCTTATGACCACACATTTTTTGGTACAAAAATGCAACTCTGACTCTTTTCAACAAAACGATAGTTGACTGCTGTTATGAAAAATTCAATTTTTGTCATTTTTCGGTCTAATTTTTCAAAAAGCTTACAACATCGAGGATTCCCAGGCCGTCTCCGATCCAAGTACTAACTCGACTCAACGTTGCTTGACGTGCCAGATCGGACGGGATGGCGTATTTTCAACGTGATGTGGTCGTAAGCGAAACAACGAGAGAAAAGATCGTGAGTCTTGTGTGACAGAGACGAGGTAGCAGAGGGCTCAAAAATTTTCACCCCCGGGCAAATTTGGCGAGCGAAGTGACTGAGTTGGTTTAATTACCCAAGTTTGAGGTAAACATTCCCTGCCGACCCAAAAAAACGGTGTCGATTCAATTTTTGAAACAGCTTCTCCATTGGAGAGGCAATAAGATTTGAAAAAAAATTTTTCTACTATTTGATATTTTTAAAACCAAATCATGGTCAATTCCTTGAGTAGTACAAACGAGAAAAACTACTCCGAGACGGAGACCGTAATCTTTGACACGATATGGGTTTCTATGTATAATACATGATTAGATCATCCATGGCAGGAACTATATTTTCACACGGAATAGTAAGCTTTACACTACGTTACGTTTGCTACGAAGCTGAAGGGAAAATGGTTGAAAAATTACTGACTTTTTTGATGAACAAAGTCATTTCAAAAAAATGGTATTTTTATTGCCTCTCCTGTGGAGAAGCTGTTTCAAAAATTGATTCGACACCGTTTTTTTCGGGTCGGCAGGGAATGTTTACCTCAAACTTCTAGTCCTACAAAACCACTCATATGTAACGTTTTGTTTCCAGGAAGTTTTCTCAGCTCTCCGAAGTCGGATCGAGAAGCTCTGAACGCCGGTAGATAGAAAATTCTGCCCAGCAATCGGGAATGTAAAACAAGGTAGCAGAGAGCTCAAAAATTTTCACCCCCGGGCAAATTTGGCGAGCGAAGTGACTGAGTTGGTTTAATTACCCAAGTTTGAGGTAAACATTCCCTGCCGACCCAAAAAACGGTGTCGATTCAATTTTTGAAACAGCTTCTCCATTGGAGAGGCAATAAGATTTGAAAAAAAATTTTCTACTATTTGATATTTTTAAAACCAAATCATGGTCAATTCCTTGAGTAGTACAAACGAGAAAAACTACTCCGAGACGGAGACCGTAATCTTTGACACGATATGGGTTTCTATGTATAATACATGATTAGATCATCCATGGCAGGAACTATATTTTCACACGGAATAGTAAGCTTTACACTACGTTACGTTTGCTACGAAGCTGAAGGGAAAATGGTTGAAAAATTACTGACTTTTTTGATGAACAAAGTCATTTCAAAAAAATGGTATTTTTATTGCCTCTCCTGTGGAGAAGCTGTTTCAAAAATTGATTCGACACCGTTTTTTTCGGGTCGGCAGGGAATGTTTACCTCAAACTTGGGTAATTAAACCAACTCAGCTATTTTGCTCGCCACATCTCGGCACGATGATTGGTCAATCAGTCCTCTGCGCTCGCTTCCCCACACACAACACTCATGACCTTCCAACACCTTGTAACGCTTATGACCACACATTTTTTGGTACAAAAATGCAACTCTGACTCTTTTCAACAAAACGATAGTTGACTGCTGTTATGAAAAATTCAATTTTTGTCATTTTTCGGTCTAATTTTTCAAAAAGCTTACAACATCGAGGATTCCCAGGCCGTCTCCGATCCAAGTACTAACTCGACTCAACGTTGCTTGACGTGCCAGATCGGACGGGATGGCGTATTTTCAACGTGATGTGGTCGTAAGCGAAACAACGAGAGAAAAGATCGTGAGTCTTGTGTGACAGAGACGAGGTAGCAGAGGGCTCAAAAATTTTCACCCCCGGGCAAATTTGGCGAGCGAAGTGACTGAGTTGGTTTAATTACCCAAGTTTGAGGTAAACATTCCCTGCCGACCCAAAAAAAACGGTGTCGATTCAATTTTTGAAACAGCTTCTCCATTGGAGAGGCAATAAGATTTGAAAAAAAATTTTTCTACTATTTGATATTTTTAAAACCAAATCATGGTCAATTCCTTGAGTAGTACAAACGAGAAAAACTACTCCGAGACGGAGACCGTAATCTTTGACACGATATGGGTTTCTATGTATAATACATGATTAGATCATCCATGGCAGGAACTATATTTTCACACGGAATAGTAAGCTTTACACTACGTTACGTTTGCTACGAAGCTGAAGGGAAAATGGTTGAAAAATTACTGACTTTTTTGATGAACAAAGTCATTTCAAAAAAATGGTATTTTTATTGCCTCTCCTGTGGAGAAGCTGTTTCAAAAATTGATTCGACACCGTTTTTTTCGGGTCGGCAGGGAATGTTTACCTCAAACTTGGGTAATTAAACCAACTCAGCTATTTTGCTCGCCACATCTCGGCACGATGATTGGTCAATCAGTCCTCTGCGCTCGCTTCCCCACACACAACACTCATGACCTTCCAACACCTTGTAACGCTTATGACCACACATTTTTTGGTACAAAAATGCAACTCTGACTCTTTTCAACAAAACGATAGTTGACTGCTGTTATGAAAAATTCAATTTTTGTCATTTTTCGGTCTAATTTTTCAAAAAGCTTACAACATCGAGGATTCCCAGGCCGTCTCCGATCCAAGTACTAACTCGACTCAACGTTGCTTGACGTGCCAGATCGGACGGGATGGCGTATTTTCAACGTGATGTGGTCGTAAGCGAAACAACGAGAGAAAAGATCGTGAGTCTTGTGTGACAGAGACGAGGTAGCAGAGGGCTCAAAAATTTTCACCCCCGGGCAAATTTGGCGAGCGAAGTGACTGAGTTGGTTTAATTACCCAAGTTTGAGGTAAACATTCCCTGCCGACCCAAAAAAACGGTGTCGATTCAATTTTTGAAACAGCTTCTCCATTGGAGAGGCAATAAGATTTGAAAAAAAATTTTTCTACTATTTGATATTTTTAAAACCAAATCATGGTCAATTCCTTGAGTAGTACAAACGAGAAAAACTACTCCGAGACGGAGACCGTAATCTTTGACACGATATGGGTTTCTATGTATAATACATGATTAGATCATCCATGGCAGGAACTATATTTTCACACGGAATAGTAAGCTTTACACTACGTTACGTTTGCTACGAAGCTGAAGGGAAAATGGTTGAAAAATTACTGACTTTTTTGATGAACAAAGTCATTTCAAAAAAATGGTATTTTTATTGCCTCTCCTGTGGAGAAGCTGTTTCAAAAATTGATTCGACACCGTTTTTTTCGGGTCGGCAGGGAATGTTTACCTCAAACTTGGGTAATTAAACCAACTCAGCTATTTTGCTCGCCACATCTCGGCACGATGATTGGTCAATCAGTCCTCTGCGCTCGCTTCCCCACACACAACACTCATGACCTTCCAACACCTTGTAACGCTTATGACCACACATTTTTTGGTACAAAAATGCAACTCTGACTCTTTTCAACAAAACGATAGTTGACTGCTGTTATGAAAAATTCAATTTTTGTCATTTTTCGGTCTAATTTTTCAAAAAGCTTACAACATCGAGGATTCCCAGGCCGTCTCCGATCCAAGTACTAACTCGACTCAACGTTGCTTGACGTGCCAGATCGGACGGGATGGCGTATTTTCAACGTGATGTGGTCGTAAGCGAAACAACGAGAGAAAAGATCGTGAGTCTTGTGTGACAGAGACGAGGTAGCAGAGGGCTCAAAAATTTTCACCCCCGGGCAAATTTGGCGAGCGAAGTGACTGAGTTGGTTTAATTACCCAAGTTTGAGGTAAACATTCCCTGCCGACCCAAAAAAACGGTGTCGATTCAATTTTTGAAACAGCTTCTCCATTGGAGAGGCAATAAGATTTGAAAAAAAATTTTTCTACTATTTGATATTTTTAAAACCAAATCATGGTCAATTCCTTGAGTAGTACAAACGAGAAAAACTACTCCGAGACGGAGACCGTAATCTTTGACACGATATGGGTTTCTATGTATAATACATGATTAGATCATCCATGGCAGGAACTATATTTTCACACGGAATAGTAAGCTTTACACTACGTTACGTTTGCTACGAAGCTGAAGGGAAAATGGTTGAAAAATTACTGACTTTTTTGATGAACAAAGTCATTTCAAAAAAATGGTATTTTTATTGCCTCTCCTGTGGAGAAGCTGTTTCAAAAATTGATTCGACACCGTTTTTTTCGGGTCGGCAGGGAATGTTTACCTCAAACTTGGGTAATTAAACCAACTCAGCTATTTTGCTCGCCACATCTCGGCACGATGATTGGTCAATCAGTCCTCTGCGCTCGCTTCCCCACACACAACACTCATGACCTTCCAACACCTTGTAACGCTTATGACCACACATTTTTTGGTACAAAAATGCAACTCTGACTCTTTTCAACAAAACGATAGTTGACTGCTGTTATGAAAAATTCAATTTTTGTCATTTTTCGGTCTAATTTTTCAAAAAGCTTACAACATCGAGGATTCCCAGGCCGTCTCCGATCCAAGTACTAACTCGACTCAACGTTGCTTGACGTGCCAGATCGGACGGGATGGCGTATTTTCAACGTGATGTGGTCGTAAGCGAAACAACGAGAGAAAAGATCGTGAGTCTTGTGTGACAGAGACGAGGTAGCAGAGGGCTCAAAAATTTTCACCCCCGGGCAAATTTGGCGAGCGAAGTGACTGAGTTGGTTTAATTACCCAAGTTTGAGGTAAACATTCCCTGCCGACCCAAAAAAACGGTGTCGATTCAATTTTTGAAACAGCTTCTCCATTGGAGAGGCAATAAGATTTGAAAAAAAATTTTTCTACTATTTGATATTTTTAAAACCAAATCATGGTCAATTCCTTGAGTAGTACAAACGAGAAAAACTACTCCGAGACGGAGACCGTAATCTTTGACACGATATGGGTTTCTATGTATAATACATGATTAGATCATCCATGGCAGGAACTATATTTTCACACGGAATAGTAAGCTTTACACTACGTTACGTTTGCTACGAAGCTGAAGGGAAAATGGTTGAAAAATTACTGACTTTTTTGATGAACAAAGTCATTTCAAAAAAATGGTATTTTTATTGCCTCTCCTGTGGAGAAGCTGTTTCAAAAATTGATTCGACACCGTTTTTTTCGGGTCGGCAGGGAATGTTTACCTCAAACTTGGGTAATTAAACCAACTCAGCTATTTTGCTCGCCACATCTCGGCACGATGATTGGTCAATCAGTCCTCTGCGCTCGCTTCCCCACACACAACACTCATGACCTTCCAACACCTTGTAACGCTTATGACCACACATTTTTTGGTACAAAAATGCAACTCTGACTCTTTTCAACAAAACGATAGTTGACTGCTGTTATGAAAAATTCAATTTTTGTCATTTTTCGGTCTAATTTTTCAAAAAGCTTACAACATCGAGGATTCCCAGGCCGTCTCCGATCCAAGTACTAACTCGACTCAACGTTGCTTGACGTGCCAGATCGGACGGGATGGCGTATTTTCAACGTGATGTGGTCGTAAGCGAAACAACGAGAGAAAAGATCGTGAGTCTTGTGTGACAGAGACGAGGTAGCAGAGGGCTCAAAAATTTTCACCCCCGGGCAAATTTGGCGAGCGAAGTGACTGAGTTGGTTTAATTACCCAAGTTTGAGGTAAACATTCCCTGCCGACCCAAAAAAACGGTGTCGATTCAATTTTTGAAACAGCTTCTCCATTGGAGAGGCAATAAGATTTGAAAAAAAATTTTTCTACTATTTGATATTTTTAAAACCAAATCATGGTCAATTCCTTGAGTAGTACAAACGAGAAAAACTACTCCGAGACGGAGACCGTAATCTTTGACACGATATGGGTTTCTATGTATAATACATGATTAGATCATCCATGGCAGGAACTATATTTTCACACGGAATAGTAAGCTTTACACTACGTTACGTTTGCTACGAAGCTGAAGGGAAAATGGTTGAAAAATTACTGACTTTTTTGATGAACAAAGTCATTTCAAAAAAATGGTATTTTTATTGCCTCTCCTGTGGAGAAGCTGTTTCAAAAATTGATTCGACACCGTTTTTTTCGGGTCGGCAGGGAATGTTTACCTCAAACTTGGGTAATTAAACCAACTCAGCTATTTTGCTCGCCACATCTCGGCACGATGATTGGTCAATCAGTCCTCTGCGCTCGCTTCCCCACACACAACACTCATGACCTTCCAACACCTTGTAACGCTTATGACCACACATTTTTTGGTACAAAAATGCAACTCTGACTCTTTTCAACAAAACGATAGTTGACTGCTGTTATGAAAAATTCAATTTTTGTCATTTTTCGGTCTAATTTTTCAAAAAGCTTACAACATCGAGGATTCCCAGGCCGTCTCCGATCCAAGTACTAACTCGACTCAACGTTGCTTGACGTGCCAGATCGGACGGGATGGCGTATTTTCAACGTGATGTGGTCGTAAGCGAAACAACGAGAGAAAAGATCGTGAGTCTTGTGTGACAGAGACGAGGTAGCAGAGGGCTCAAAAATTTTCACCCCCGGGCAAATTTGGCGAGCGAAGTGACTGAGTTGGTTTAATTACCCAAGTTTGAGGTAAACATTCCCTGCCGACCCAAAAAAACGGTGTCGATTCAATTTTTGAAACAGCTTCTCCATTGGAGAGGCAATAAGATTTGAAAAAAAAATTTTCTACTATTTGATATTTTTAAAACCAAATCATGGTCAATTCCTTGAGTAGTACAAACGAGAAAAACTACTCCGAGACGGAGACCGTAATCTTTGACACGATATGGGTTTCTATGTATAATACATGATTAGATCATCCATGGCAGGAACTATATTTTCACACGGAATAGTAAGCTTTACACTACGTTACGTTTGCTACGAAGCTGAAGGGAAAATGGTTGAAAAATTACTGACTTTTTTGATGAACAAAGTCATTTCAAAAAAATGGTATTTTTATTGCCTCTCCTGTGGAGAAGCTGTTTCAAAAATTGATTCGACACCGTTTTTTTCGGGTCGGCAGGGAATGTTTACCTCAAACTTGGGTAATTAAACCAACTCAGCTATTTTGCTCGCCACATCTCGGCACGATGATTGGTCAATCAGTCCTCTGCGCTCGCTTCCCCACACACAACACTCATGACCTTCCAACACCTTGTAACGCTTATGACCACACATTTTTTGGTACAAAAATGCAACTCTGACTCTTTTCAACAAAACGATAGTTGACTGCTGTTATGAAAAATTCAATTTTTGTCATTTTTCGGTCTAATTTTTCAAAAAGCTTACAACATCGAGGATTCCCAGGCCGTCTCCGATCCAAGTACTAACTCGACTCAACGTTGCTTGACGTGCCAGATCGGACGGGATGGCGTATTTTCAACGTGATGTGGTCGTAAGCGAAACAACGAGAGAAAAGATCGTGAGTCTTGTGTGACAGAGACGAGGTAGCAGAGGGCTCAAAAATTTTCACCCCCGGGCAAATTTGGCGAGCGAAGTGACTGAGTTGGTTTAATTACCCAAGTTTGAGGTAAACATTCCCTGCCGACCCAAAAAAACGGTGTCGATTCAATTTTTGAAACAGCTTCTCCATTGGAGAGGCAATAAGATTTGAAAAAAAATTTTTCTACTATTTGATATTTTTAAAACCAAATCATGGTCAATTCCTTGAGTAGTACAAACGAGAAAAACTACTCCGAGACGGAGACCGTAATCTTTGACACGATATGGGTTTCTATGTATAATACATGATTAGATCATCCATGGCAGGAACTATATTTTCACACGGAATAGTAAGCTTTACACTACGTTACGTTTGCTACGAAGCTGAAGGGAAAATGGTTGAAAAATTACTGACTTTTTTGATGAACAAAGTCATTTCAAAAAAATGGTATTTTTATTGCCTCTCCTGTGGAGAAGCTGTTTCAAAAATTGATTCGACACCGTTTTTTTCGGGTCGGCAGGGAATGTTTACCTCAAACTTGGGTAATTAAACCAACTCAGCTATTTTGCTCGCCACATCTCGGCACGATGATTGGTCAATCAGTCCTCTGCGCTCGCTTCCCCACACACAACACTCATGACCTTCCAACACCTTGTAACGCTTATGACCACACATTTTTTGGTACAAAAATGCAACTCTGACTCTTTTCAACAAAACGATAGTTGACTGCTGTTATGAAAAATTCAATTTTTGTCATTTTTCGGTCTAATTTTTCAAAAAGCTTACAACATCGAGGATTCCCAGGCCGTCTCCGATCCAAGTACTAACTCGACTCAACGTTGCTTGACGTGCCAGATCGGACGGGATGGCGTATTTTCAACGTGATGTGGTCGTAAGCGAAACAACGAGAGAAAAGATCGTGAGTCTTGTGTGACAGAGACGAGGTAGCAGAGGGCTCAAAAATTTTCACCCCCGGGCAAATTTGGCGAGCGAAGTGACTGAGTTGGTTTAATTACCCAAGTTTGAGGTAAACATTCCCTGCCGACCCAAAAAAACGGTGTCGATTCAATTTTTGAAACAGCTTCTCCATTGGAGAGGCAATAAGATTTGAAAAAAAATTTTTCTACTATTTGATATTTTTAAAACCAAATCATGGTCAATTCCTTGAGTAGTACAAACGAGAAAAACTACTCCGAGACGGAGACCGTAATCTTTGACACGATATGGGTTTCTATGTATAATACATGATTAGATCATCCATGGCAGGAACTATATTTTCACACGGAATAGTAAGCTTTACACTACGTTACGTTTGCTACGAAGCTGAAGGGAAAATGGTTGAAAAATTACTGACTTTTTTGATGAACAAAGTCATTTCAAAAAAATGGTATTTTTATTGCCTCTCCTGTGGAGAAGCTGTTTCAAAAATTGATTCGACACCGTTTTTTTCGGGTCGGCAGGGAATGTTTACTTCAAACTTGGGTAATTAAACCAACTCAGCTATTTTGCTCGCCACATCTCGGCACGATGATTGGTCAATCAGTCCTCTGCGCTCGCTTCCCCACACACAACACTCATGACCTTCCAACACCTTGTAACGCTTATGACCACACATTTTTTGGTACAAAAATGCAACTCTGACTCTTTTCAACAAAACGATAGTTGACTGCTGTTATGAAAAATTCAATTTTTGTCATTTTTCGGTCTAATTTTTCAAAAAGCTTACAACATCGAGGATTCCCAGGCCGTCTCCGATCCAAGTACTAACTCGACTCAACGTTGCTTGACGTGCCAGATCGGACGGGATGGCGTATTTTCAACGTGATGTGGTCGTAAGCGAAACAACGAGAGAAAAGATCGTGAGTCTTGTGTGACAGAGACGAGGTAGCAGAGGGCTCAAAAATTTTCACCCCCGGGCAAATTTGGCGAGCGAAGTGACTGAGTTGGTTTAATTACCCAAGTTTGAGGTAAACATTCCCTGCCGACCCAAAAAAACGGTGTCGATTCAATTTTTGAAACAGCTTCTCCATTGGAGAGGCAATAAGATTTGAAAAAAAAATTTTCTACTATTTGATATTTTTAAAACCAAATCATGGTCAATTCCTTGAGTAATACAAACGAGAAAAACTACTCCGAGACGGAGACCGTAATCTTTGACACGATATGGGTTTCTATGTATAATACATGATTAGATCATCCATGGCAGGAACTATATTTTCACACGGAATAGTAAGCTTTACACTACGTTACGTTTGCTACGAAGCTGAAGGGAAAATGGTTGAAAAATTACTGACTTTTTTGATGAACAAAGTCATTTCAAAAAAATGGTATTTTTATTGCCTCTCCTGTGGAGAAGCTGTTTCAAAAATTGATTCGACACCGTTTTTTTCGGGTCGGCAGGGAATGTTTACCTCAAACTTGGGTAATTAAACCAACTCAGCTATTTTGCTCGCCACATCTCGGCACGATGATTGGTCAATCAGTCCTCTGCGCTCGCTTCCCCACACACAACACTCATGACCTTCCAACACCTTGTAACGCTTATGACCACACATTTTTTGGTACAAAAATGCAACTCTGACTCTTTTCAACAAAACGATAGTTGACTGCTGTTATGAAAAATTCAATTTTTGTCATTTTTCGGTCTAATTTTTCAAAAAGCTTACAACATCGAGGATTCCCAGGCCGTCTCCGATCCAAGTACTAACTCGACTCAACGTTGCTTGACGTGCCAGATCGGACGGGATGGCGTATTTTCAACGTGATGTGGTCGTAAGCGAAACAACGAGAGAAAAGATCGTGAGTCTTGTGTGACAGAGACGAGGTAGCAGAGGGCTCAAAAATTTTCACCCCCGGGCAAATTTGGCGAGCGAAGTGACTGAGTTGGTTTAATTACCCAAGTTTGAGGTAAACATTCCCTGCCGACCCAAAAAAACGGTGTCGATTCAATTTTTGAAACAGCTTCTCCATTGGAGAGGCAATAAGATTTGAAAAAAAATTTTTCTACTATTTGATATTTTTAAAACCAAATCATGGTCAATTCCTTGAGTAGTACAAACGAGAAAAACTACTCCGAGACGGAGACCGTAATCTTTGACACGATATGGGTTTCTATGTATAATACATGATTAGATCATCCATGGCAGGAACTATATTTTCACACGGAATAGTAAGCTTTACACTACGTTACGTTTGCTACGAAGCTGAAGGGAAAATGGTTGAAAAATTACTGACTTTTTTGATGAACAAAGTCATTTCAAAAAAATGGTATTTTTATTGCCTCTCCTGTGGAGAAGCTGTTTCAAAAATTGATTCGACACCGTTTTTTTCGGGTCGGCAGGGAATGTTTACCTCAAACTTGGGTAATTAAACCAACTCAGCTATTTTGCTCGCCACATCTCGGCACGATGATTGGTCAATCAGTCCTCTGCGCTCGCTTCCCCACACACAACACTCATGACCTTCCAACACCTTGTAACGCTTATGACCACACATTTTTTGGTACAAAAATGCAACTCTGACTCTTTTCAACAAAACGATAGTTGACTGCTGTTATGAAAAATTCAATTTTTGTCATTTTTCGGTCTAATTTTTCAAAAAGCTTACAACATCGAGGATTCCCAGGCCGTCTCCGATCCAAGTACTAACTCGACTCAACGTTGCTTGACGTGCCAGATCGGACGGGATGGCGTATTTTCAACGTGATGTGGTCGTAAGCGAAACAACGAGAGAAAAGATCGTGAGTCTTGTGTGACAGAGACGAGGTAGCAGAGGGCTCAAAAATTTTCACCCCCGGGCAAATTTGGCGAGCGAAGTGACTGAGTTGGTTTAATTACCCAAGTTTGAGGTAAACATTCCCTGCCGACCCAAAAAAACGGTGTCGATTCAATTTTTGAAACAGCTTCTCCATTGGAGAGGCAATAAGATTTGAAAAAAAATTTTTCTACTATTTGATATTTTTAAAACCAAATCATGGTCAATTCCTTGAGTAGTACAAACGAGAAAAACTACTCCGAGACGGAGACCGTAATCTTTGACACGATATGGGTTTCTATGTATAATACATGATTAGATCATCCATGGCAGGAACTATATTTTCACACGGAATAGTAAGCTTTACACTACGTTACGTTTGCTACGAAGCTGAAGGGAAAATGGTTGAAAAATTACTGACTTTTTTGATGAACAAAGTCATTTCAAAAAAATGGTATTTTTATTGCCTCTCCTGTGGAGAAGCTGTTTCAAAAATTGATTCGACACCGTTTTTTTCGGGTCGGCAGGGAATGTTTACCTCAAACTTGGGTAATTAAACCAACTCAGCTATTTTGCTCGCCACATCTCGGCACGATGATTGGTCAATCAGTCCTCTGCGCTCGCTTCCCCACACACAACACTCATAACCTTCCAACACCTTGTAACGCTTATGACCACACATTTTTTGGTACAAAAATGCAACTCTGACTCTTTTCAACAAAACGATAGTTGACTGCTGTTATGAAAAATTCAATTTTTGTCATTTTTCGGTCTAATTTTTCAAAAAGCTTACAACATCGAGGATTCCCAGGCCGTCTCCGATCCAAGTACTAACTCGACTCAACGTTGCTTGACGTGCCAGATCGGACGGGATGGCGTATTTTCAACGTGATGTGGTCGTAAGCGAAACAACGAGAGAAAAGATCGTGAGTCTTGTGTGACAGAGACGAGGTAGCAGAGGGCTCAAAAATTTTCACCCCCGGGCAAATTTGGCGAGCGAAGTGACTGAGTTGGTTTAATTACCCAAGTTTGAGGTAAACATTCCCTGCCGACCCAAAAAAAAACGGTGTCGATTCAATTTTTGAAACAGCTTCTCCATTGGAGAGGCAATAAGATTTGAAAAAAAATTTTTCTACTATTTGATATTTTTAAAACCAAATCATGGTCAATTCCTTGAGTAGTACAAACGAGAAAAACTACTCCGAGACGGAGACCGTAATCTTTGACACGATATGGGTTTCTATGTATAATACATGATTAGATCATCCATGGCAGGAACTATATTTTCACACGGAATAGTAAGCTTTACACTACGTTACGTTTGCTACGAAGCTGAAGGGAAAATGGTTGAAAAATTACTGACTTTTTTGATGAACAAAGTCATTTCAAAAAAATGGTATTTTTATTGCCTCTCCTGTGGAGAAGCTGTTTCAAAAATTGATTCGACACCGTTTTTTTCGGGTCGGCAGGGAATGTTTACCTCAAACTTGGGTAATTAAACCAACTCAGCTATTTTGCTCGCCACATCTCGGCACGATGATTGGTCAATCAGTCCTCTGCGCTCGCTTCCCCACACACAACACTCATGACCTTCCAACACCTTGTAACGCTTATGACCACACATTTTTTGGTACAAAAATGCAACTCTGACTCTTTTCAACAAAACGATAGTTGACTGCTGTTATGAAAAATTCAATTTTTGTCATTTTTCGGTCTAATTTTTCAAAAAGCTTACAACATCGAGGATTCCCAGGCCGTCTCCGATCCAAGTACTAACTCGACTCAACGTTGCTTGACGTGCCAGATCGGACGGGATGGCGTATTTTCAACGTGATGTGGTCGTAAGCGAAACAACGAGAGAAAAGATCGTGAGTCTTGTGTGACAGAGACGAGGTAGCAGAGGGCTCAAAAATTTTCACCCCCGGGCAAATTTGGCGAGCGAAGTGACTGAGTTGGTTTAATTACCCAAGTTTGAGGTAAACATTCCCTGCCGACCCAAAAAAACGGTGTCGATTCAATTTTTGAAACAGCTTCTCCATTGGAGAGGCAATAAGATTTGAAAAAAAATTTTTCTACTATTTGATATTTTTAAAACCAAATCATGGTCAATTCCTTGAGTAGTACAAACGAGAAAAACTACTCCGAGACGGAGACCGTAATCTTTGACACGATATGGGTTTCTATGTATAATACATGATTAGATCATCCATGGCAGGAACTATATTTTCACACGGAATAGTAAGCTTTACACTACGTTACGTTTGCTACGAAGCTGAAGGGAAAATGGTTGAAAAATTACTGACTTTTTTGATGAACAAAGTCATTTCAAAAAAATGGTATTTTTATTGCCTCTCCTGTGGAGAAGCTGTTTCAAAAATTGATTCGACACCGTTTTTTTCGGGTCGGCAGGGAATGTTTACCTCAAACTTGGGTAATTAAACCAACTCAGCTATTTTGCTCGCCACATCTCGGCACGATGATTGGTCAATCAGTCCTCTGCGCTCGCTTCCCCACACACAACACTCATGACCTTCCAACACCTTGTAACGCTTATGACCACACATTTTTTGGTACAAAAATGCAACTCTGACTCTTTTCAACAAAACGATAGTTGACTGCTGTTATGAAAAATTCAATTTTTGTCATTTTTCGGTCTAATTTTTCAAAAAGCTTACAACATCGAGGATTCCCAGGCCGTCTCCGATCCAAGTACTAACTCGACTCAACGTTGCTTGACGTGCCAGATCGGACGGGATGGCGTATTTTCAACGTGATGTGGTCGTAAGCGAAACAACGAGAGAAAAGATCGTGAGTCTTGTGTGACAGAGACGAGGTAGCAGAGGGCTCAAAAATTTTCACCCCCGGGCAAATTTGGCGAGCGAAGTGACTGAGTTGGTTTAATTACCCAAGTTTGAGGTAAACATTCCCTGCCGACCCAAAAAAACGGTGTCGATTCAATTTTTGAAACAGCTTCTCCATTGGAGAGGCAATAAGATTTGAAAAAAAATTTTTCTACTATTTGATATTTTTAAAACCAAATCATGGTCAATTCCTTGAGTAGTACAAACGAGAAAAACTACTCCGAGACGGAGACCGTAATCTTTGACACGATATGGGTTTCTATGTATAATACATGATTAGATCATCCATGGCAGGAACTATATTTTCACACGGAATAGTTTACCTCAAACTTGGGTAATTAAACCAACTCAGCTATTTTGCTCGCCACATCTCGGCACGATGATTGGTCAATCAGTCCTCTGCGCTCGCTTCCCCACACACAACACTCATGACCTTCCAACACCTTGTAACGCTTATGACCACACATTTTTTGGTACAAAAATGCAACTCTGACTCTTTTCAACAAAACGATAGTTGACTGCTGTTATGAAAAATTCAATTTTTGTCATTTTTCGGTCTAATTTTTCAAAAAGCTTACAACATCGAGGATTCCCAGGCCGTCTCCGATCCAAGTACTAACTCGACTCAACGTTGCTTGACGTGCCAGATCGGACGGGATGGCGTATTTTCAACGTGATGTGGTCGTAAGCGAAACAACGAGAGAAAAGATCGTGAGTCTTGTGTGACAGAGACGAGGTAGCAGAGGGCTCAAAAATTTTCACCCCCGGGCAAATTTGGCGAGCGAAGTGACTGAGTTGGTTTAATTACCCAAGTTTGAGGTAAACATTCCCTGCCGACCCAAAAAAACGGTGTCGATTCAATTTTTGAAACAGCTTCTCCATTGGAGAGGCAATAAGATTTGAAAAAAAAT
This sequence comes from Caenorhabditis parvicauda, assembly GCA_963978915.1. NCBI lineage: Eukaryota > Metazoa > Nematoda > Chromadorea > Rhabditida > Rhabditidae > Caenorhabditis > Caenorhabditis parvicauda. The sequence continues at coordinate 2,228,889 of OZ022252.1, forward strand.
TTTTCTACTATTTGATATTTTTAAAACCAAATCATGGTCAATTCCTTGAGTAGTACAAACGAGAAAAACTACTCCGAGACGGAGACCGTAATCTTTGACACGATATGGGTTTCTATGTATAATACATGATTAGATCATCCATGGCAGGAACTATATTTTCACACGGAATAGTAAGCTTTACACTACGTTACGTTTGCTACGAAGCTGAAGGGAAAATGGTTGAAAAATTACTGACTTTTTTGATGAACAAAGTCATTTCAAAAAAATGGTATTTTTATTGCCTCTCCTGTGGAGAAGCTGTTTCAAAAATTGATTCGACACCGTTTTTTTCGGGTCGGCAGGGAATGTTTACCTCAAACTTGGGTAATTAAACCAACTCAGCTATTTTGCTCGCCACATCTCGGCACGATGATTGGTCAATCAGTCCTCTGCGCTCGCTTCCCCACACACAACACTCATGACCTTCCAACACCTTGTAACGCTTATGACCACACATTTTTTGGTACAAAAATGCAACTCTGACTCTTTTCAACAAAACGATAGTTGACTGCTGTTATGAAAAATTCAATTTTTGTCATTTTTCGGTCTAATTTTTCAAAAAGCTTACAACATCGAGGATTCCCAGGCCGTCTCCGATCCAAGTACTAACTCGACTCAACGTTGCTTGACGTGCCAGATCGGACGGGATGGCGTATTTTCAACGTGATGTGGTCGTAAGCGAAACAACGAGAGAAAAGATCGTGAGTCTTGTGTGACAGAGACGAGGTAGCAGAGGGCTCAAAAATTTTCACCCCCGGGCAAATTTGGCGAGCGAAGTGACTGAGTTGGTTTAATTACCCAAGTTTGAGGTAAACATTCCCTGCCGACCCAAAAAAACGGTGTCGATTCAATTTTTGAAACAGCTTCTCCATTGGAGAGGCAATAAGATTTGAAAAAAAATTTTTCTACTATTTGATATTTTTAAAACCAAATCATGGTCAATTCCTTGAGTAGTACAAACGAGAAAAACTACTCCGAGACGGAGACCGTAATCTTTGACACGATATGGGTTTCTATGTATAATACATGATTAGATCATCCATGGCAGGAACTATATTTTCACACGGAATAGTAAGCTTTACACTACGTTACGTTTGCTACGAAGCTGAAGGGAAAATGGTTGAAAAATTACTGACTTTTTTGATGAACAAAGTCATTTCAAAAAAATGGTATTTTTATTGCCTCTCCTGTGGAGAAGCTGTTTCAAAAATTGATTCGACACCGTTTTTTTCGGGTCGGCAGGGAATGTTTACCTCAAACTTGGGTAATTAAACCAACTCAGCTATTTTGCTCGCCACATCTCGGCACGATGATTGGTCAATCAGTCCTCTGCGCTCGCTTCCCCACACACAACACTCATGACCTTCCAACACCTTGTAACGCTTATGACCACACATTTTTTGGTACAAAAATGCAACTCTGACTCTTTTCAACAAAACGATAGTTGACTGCTGTTATGAAAAATTCAATTTTTGTCATTTTTCGGTCTAATTTTTCAAAAAGCTTACAACATCGAGGATTCCCAGGCCGTCTCCGATCCAAGTACTAACTCGACTCAACGTTGCTTGACGTGCCAGATCGGACGGGATGGCGTATTTTCAACGTGATGTGGTCGTAAGCGAAACAACGAGAGAAAAGATCGTGAGTCTTGTGTGACAGAGACGAGGTAGCAGAGGGCTCAAAAATTTTCACCCCCGGGCAAATTTGGCGAGCGAAGTGACTGAGTTGGTTTAATTACCCAAGTTTGAGGTAAACATTCCCTGCCGACCCAAAAAAACGGTGTCGATTCAATTTTTGAAACAGCTTCTCCATTGGAGAGGCAATAAGATTTGAAAAAAAATTTTTCTACTATTTGATATTTTTAAAACCAAATCATGGTCAATTCCTTGAGTAGTACAAACGAGAAAAACTACTCCGAGACGGAGACCGTAATCTTTGACACGATATGGGTTTCTATGTATAATACATGATTAGATCATCCATGGCAGGAACTATATTTTCACACGGAATAGTAAGCTTTACACTACGTTACGTTTGCTACGAAGCTGAAGGGAAAATGGTTGAAAAATTACTGACTTTTTTGATGAACAAAGTCATTTCAAAAAAATGGTATTTTTATTGCCTCTCCTGTGGAGAAGCTGTTTCAAAAATTGATTCGACACCGTTTTTTTCGGGTCGGCAGGGAATGTTTACCTCAAACTTGGGTAATTAAACCAACTCAGCTATTTTGCTCGCCACATCTCGGCACGATGATTGGTCAATCAGTCCTCTGCGCTCGCTTCCCCACACAAAACACTCATGACCTTCCAACACCTTGTAACGCTTATGACCACACATTTTTTGGTACAAAAATGCAACTCTGACTCTTTTCAACAAAACGATAGTTGACTGCTGTTATGAAAAATTCAATTTTTGTCATTTTTCGGTCTAATTTTTCAAAAAGCTTACAACATCGAGGATTCCCAGGCCGTCTCCGATCCAAGTACTAACTCGACTCAACGTTGCTTGACGTGCCAGATCGGACGGGATGGCGTATTTTCAACGTGATGTGGTCGTAAGCGAAACAACGAGAGAAAAGATCGTGAGTCTTGTGTGACAGAGACGAGGTAGCAGAGGGCTCAAAAATTTTCACCCCCGGGCAAATTTGGCGAGCGAAGTGACTGAGTTGGTTTAATTACCCAAGTTTGAGGTAAACATTCCCTGCCGACCCAAAAAAACGGTGTCGATTCAATTTTTGAAACAGCTTCTCCATTGGAGAGGCAATAAGATTTGAAAAAAAATTTTTCTACTATTTGATATTTTTAAAACCAAATCATGGTCAATTCCTTGAGTAGTACAAACGAGAAAAACTACTCCGAGACGGAGACCGTAATCTTTGACACGATATGGGTTTCTATGTATAATACATGATTAGATCATCCATGGCAGGAACTATATTTTCACACGGAATAGTAAGCTTTACACTACGTTACGTTTGCTACGAAGCTGAAGGGAAAATGGTTGAAAAATTACTGACTTTTTTGATGAACAAAGTCATTTCAAAAAAATGGTATTTTTATTGCCTCTCCTGTGGAGAAGCTGTTTCAAAAATTGATTCGACACCGTTTTTTTCGGGTCGGCAGGGAATGTTTACCTCAAACTTGGGTAATTAAACCAACTCAGCTATTTTGCTCGCCACATCTCGGCACGATGATTGGTCAATCAGTCCTCTGCGCTCGCTTCCCCACACACAACACTCATGACCTTCCAACACCTTGTAACGCTTATGACCACACATTTTTTGGTACAAAAATGCAACTCTGACTCTTTTCAACAAAACGATAGTTGACTGCTGTTATGAAAAATTCAATTTTTGTCATTTTTCGGTCTAATTTTTCAAAAAGCTTACAACATCGAGGATTCCCAGGCCGTCTCCGATCCAAGTACTAACTCGACTCAACGTTGCTTGACGTGCCAGATCGGACGGGATGGCGTATTTTCAACGTGATGTGGTCGTAAGCGAAACAACGAGAGAAAAGATCGTGAGTCTTGTGTGACAGAGACGAGGTAGCAGAGGGCTCAAAAATTTTCACCCCCGGGCAAATTTGGCGAGCGAAGTGACTGAGTTGGTTTAATTACCCAAGTTTGAGGTAAACATTCCCTGCCGACCCAAAAAAAACGGTGTCGATTCAATTTTTGAAACAGCTTCTCCATTGGAGAGGCAATAAGATTTGAAAAAAAATTTTTCTACTATTTGATATTTTTAAAACCAAATCATGGTCAATTCCTTGAGTAGTACAAACGAGAAAAACTACTCCGAGACGGAGACCGTAATCTTTGACACGATATGGGTTTCTATGTATAATACATGATTAGATCATCCATGGCAGGAACTATATTTTCACACGGAATAGTAAGCTTTACACTACGTTACGTTTGCTACGAAGCTGAAGGGAAAATGGTTGAAAAATTACTGACTTTTTTGATGAACAAAGTCATTTCAAAAAAATGGTATTTTTATTGCCTCTCCTGTGGAGAAGCTGTTTCAAAAATTGATTCGACACCGTTTTTTTCGGGTCGGCAGGGAATGTTTACCTCAAACTTGGGTAATTAAACCAACTCAGCTATTTTGCTCGCCACATCTCGGCACGATGATTGGTCAATCAGTCCTCTGCGCTCGCTTCCCCACACACAACACTCATGACCTTCCAACACCTTGTAACGCTTATGGCCACACATTTTTTGGTACAAAAATGCAACTCTGACTCTTTTCAACAAAACGATAGTTGACTGCTGTTATGAAAAATTCAATTTTTGTCATTTTTCGGTCTAATTTTTCAAAAAGCTTACAACATCGAGGATTCCCAGGCCGTCTCCGATCCAAGTACTAACTCGACTCAGAGAACACGAGTTGGACTGGATCCAGAAAAGTGCCAACTGGATCCAGAGTTTTTTGTCCGTTTGGGACGAATTATAATTAAAAATGATCGCTAAGGTTCTAAAAACAATCCCTGTTTGTTTTGTGAAGAAAAAAATATTTTCAAGAAAGTTATGACAATTTAAAAAATTTTCGCTAGCTAGATCCAGCGCTGGATCCAGTTCGACTTTTTTCGAGAAATTCCGAGTGATCTCATTGCCCTTAATTTTATATGGTAAGTTATTATTTCGATGAGAATATCATTTAAATGAAATGTTTTTTCATTCCGATGTCTGTACGGTTTTTAAGAACAGAAAAAATGAAATTTAAAAAAAAACAAGCTGGATCTAGAAAAATGTCGAGCTGGATCCAGCCTGGCAAAAGCAAGTTCGACTGGATCCAGAAAAGTGCCAACTGGATCCAGAGTTGCACGTCCGATTGGAACGGAATATATAATAAAATTATCTATAAATTCCTGGAAACAATATCTGTTTTGCAGAGAAGAAAAATGCTATTAGGAACATGTCAAAGTACCGCGAAAAACAACTCAAAAACACTGAAGTCCCAACAGATATGGGTTATACTAATAATAAGTCACTTTATAATTAGAAATTTGCTCGTATTATGCTTTTATTTATGATAGTTTAACCAGCTACCTTTGCTATTGCTGGCATTTGTCTGTTCTTTCTAATTATTATTATGATAAAGTCGTGCGAATGTGAAAATTTTTTGCTAGCTAGATCCAGCGCTGGATCCAGTCCGACTTTTTGCAAGTTTGGAAAAAGCTCATTATCTTTACTTTCTTATGGTAAGTTACTGTTTCTTTACGTGATAGTTATGTTCTTCTTATGTTTTTTTTTTGATTTCATGCCTGTACGGTTTATGGAAGCACAAAAATTTAATTTTAGAAAGTACAAGTTGGATCCAGAAAAATGCCTACTCGATCTGAAAAAAAATTCAGAAATCTAAATAGTTTTGTATGTAATACGACTGTATTACAACGATTTTAATCCTAATATATTCATGGAGAAAGTTATTCGAAACTTTTGAATTCTACTCCAAAAAAAAGGTTAGTTTTATTGAACGCAGTTATTCAAATAAGTTTGTCATGCGCGTGTCAAGTGAAACATCGTATTTTTCCTTTTTTTTTAGCGTCCCCCACGGACTTAGCGTCTTTCAAGTTATTTTCGTTTCCTTTTGTTTTCTGTATCATGTACGTATCATTTTATTGTTCAGCAACTTATATCATCTCTCAGAATGCGGAAAATCTGACACAATTGTATTACTCAGATTGTTGACGACTCACTTTTTGTCGATGCAGACGGAGTCTTAAGACGAGATGGAAGCGTCTCACTGCACTCAGAATGGACTAAGAAATCTACGACAGAATTGAAGCTTAGGACATGAGAAATGCCTGATGGATTCTGAGAATCGATTGCACAATAGTTGGAGGTAAGAAAGAACGTGTTGAATGTTATAATCATGAATTTTAAGCGAAAAACTCTTATTTTGCTGTGACTTCTCTAATTTTCGAAAAATTGTTCAATATCGTATTTCAGACGCGTCTCCTCCACCCGCAAAGAACCCAGTCTCAAATTACTGCTTCGATGTCGATGCGGAGTATCAAAGGCCCGGCGAGGTGAATTTTTATTCTTACCCTTATTTTATGCTACGACAAGTTCTCATTTAGGTATCCACACTGCTTCCTTTTTCGGGTCAACCGTGAAAAAACCAGAAGAACGCCATGGCAGAGCTGAGGAGGAAAAGAAAGAAGCTTGATGAGAAGAACGCAAGGTCGCAGGCATTGAAAAAAGTTGTGAGTTCGATAGAAATTTTAGATACTGTCAGTTGTCGAAATTTCAGACTCTGCCAATATTCTCGTCCACATATCTTGACATTTGCAAATGGAACGACAAAATCATCACGAGAGCCATGATTTGAACAGGTAAATTTTTTTTTAGTTTTCTTAGAATACAAAAAAGGTTAGAAACGATTTTTGTATGAGAAAAATTCAGGTAGACTGAAACTCTCAGGCACTCCCAACAGGAATATTGGAAACGAGAGAAAAATCTATCAACGACTTTACAACTACATTTTAAAAGGTAACTTTAAAACATTTAACTTCGAAAAAATGACCAGTAAATTTTTTAACAGATAGATTCGAAATTTCTACAAAGACTGAATTTCGAACGTTTGAGTTCACTCTAATGAAGAGGGTGAGTAATAGAGAGAAAGAAAGATAGAGAGAGAGAGAGACTGATAGAGAAAGACTGAGAGAAAGAGAAAGGTGATCAGGCTAAATGACGAGGATTTTGCCGTAGTGAATTTTTGTAAAGATAAATTTGAAATTTCTTACAGAGACTGAATTTTAAAAAGTTTGAGTCCACTCTAGTTGCGCTGTGAATAGTGTAAAGCTTGAAGAAATAGACAGAAGCAAAAAGGTCAAATGAAAGTTATCGATATTTTTAACGTTTAAATTTCAGACTTCTCGCTCCCGCAGGGAAGACTCCAGAACTTGAAGATGAATTTTCAACAGAACTCAGAGTTACCACTTGCGGAAGATCAAAGAAATCCTCAGAAGAACCCCAAAGGACTAATCATTTACTGTGATTTAAATAAATATATTGGTAATTATACATGTTTAGTGAAGAGAACTAGATCGAGAAAACTGCCTACTGGATCCATAAAAGTGCCGACTGCATCCAGAGAGTTCAGCTGGATCCATAAAAGTGCCGACTGGATCCAGAGAGTTCAGCTGGATCCAGAAAAGTGCCAGCTAGATCGTGCCAATCGCTGCCCGACTTTTTGTGGATCCAGCTGGCACTTTTCTGGATCCAGTCCAACTCGTGTTCTCTGAGGACTCAACGTTGCTTGACGTGCCAGATCGGACGGGATGGCGTATTTTCAACGTGATGTGGTCGTAAGCGAAACAACGAGAGAAAAGATCGTGAGTCTTGTGTGACAGAGACGAGGTAGCAGAGGGCTCAAAAATTTTCACCCCCGGGCAAATTTGGCGAGCGAAGTGACTGAGTTGGTTTAATTACCCAAGTTTGAGGTAAACATTCCCTGCCGACCCAAAAAAACGGTGTCGATTCAATTTTTTAAACAGCTTCTCCATTGGAGAGGCAATAAGATTTGAAAAAAAATTTTTCTACTATTTGATATTTTTAAAACCAAATCATGGTCAATTCCTTGAGTAGTACAAACGAGAAAAACTACTCCGAGACGGAGACCGTAATCTTTGACACGATATGGGTTTCTATGTATAATACATGATTAGATCATCCATGGCAGGAACTATATTTTCACACGGAATAGTAAGCTTTACACTACGTTACGTTTGCTACGAAGCTGAAGGGAAAATGGTTGAAAAATTACTGACTTTTTTGATGAACAAAGTCATTTCAAAAAAATGGTATTTTTATTGCCTCTCCTGTGGAGAAGCTGTTTCAAAAATTGATTCGACACCGTTTTTTTCGGGTCGGCAGGGAATGTTTACCTCAAACTTGGGTAATTAAACCAACTCAGCTATTTTGCTCGCCACATCTCGGCACGATGATTGGTCAATCAGTCCTCTGCGCTCGCTTCCCCACACACAACACTCATGACCTTCCAACACCTTGTAACGCTTATGACCACACATTTTTTGGTACAAAAATGCAACTCTGACTCTTTTCAACAAAACGATAGTTGACTGCTGTTATGAAAAATTCAATTTTTGTCATTTTTCGGTCTAATTTTTCAAAAAGCTTACAACATCGAGGATTCCCAGGCCGTCTCCGATCCAAGTACTAACTCGACTCAACGTTGCTTGACGTGCCAGATCGGACGGGATGGCGTATTTTCAACGTGATGTGGTCGTAAGCGAAACAACGAGAGAAAAGATCGTGAGTCTTGTGTGACAGAGACGAGGTAGCAGAGGGCTCAAAAATTTTCACCCCCGGGCAAATTTGGCGAGCGAAGTGACTGAGTTGGTTTAATTACCCAAGTTTGAGGTAAACATTCCCTGCCGACCCAAAAAAACGGTGTCGATTCAATTTTTGAAACAGCTTCTCCATTGGAGAGGCAATAAGATTTGAAAAAAAATTTTTCTACTATTTGATATTTTTAAAACCAAATCATGGTCAATTCCTTGAGTAGTACAAACGAGAAAAACTACTCCGAGACGGAGACCGTAATCTTTGACACGATATGGGTTTCTATGTATAATACATGATTAGATCATCCATGGCAGGAACTATATTTTCACACGGAATAGTAAGCTTTACACTACGTTACGTTTGCTACGAAGCTGAAGGGAAAATGGTTGAAAAATTACTGACTTTTTTGATGAACAAAGTCATTTCAAAAAAATGGTATTTTTATTGCCTCTCCTGTGGAGAAGCTGTTTCAAAAATTGATTCGACACCGTTTTTTTCGGGTCGGCAGGGAATGTTTACCTCAAACTTGGGTAATTAAACCAACTCAGCTATTTTGCTCGCCACATCTCGGCACGATGATTGGTCAATCAGTCCTCTGCGCTCGCTTCCCCACACACAACACTCATGACCTTCCAACACCTTGTAACGCTTATGACCACACATTTTTTGGTACAAAAATGCAACTCTGACTCTTTTCAACAAAACGATAGTTGACTGCTGTTATGAAAAATTCAATTTTTGTCATTTTTCGGTCTAATTTTTCAAAAAGCTTACAACATCGAGGATTCCCAGGCCGTCTCCGATCCAAGTACTAACTCGACTCAACGTTGCTTGACGTGCCAGATCGGACGGGATGGCGTATTTTCAACGTGATGTGGTCGTAAGCGAAACAACGAGAGAAAAGATCGTGAGTCTTGTGTGACAGAGACGAGGTAGCAGAGGGCTCAAAAATTTTCACCCCCGGGCAAATTTGGCGAGCGAAGTGACTGAGTTGGTTTAATTACCCAAGTTTGAGGTAAACATTCCCTGCCGACCCAAAAAAACGGTGTCGATTCAATTTTTGAAACAGCTTCTCCATTGGAGAGGCAATAAGATTTGAAAAAAAAATTTTCTACTATTTGATATTTTTAAAACCAAATCATGGTCAATTCCTTGAGTAGTACAAACGAGAAAAACTACTCCGAGACGGAGACCGTAATCTTTGACACGATATGGGTTTCTATGTATAATACATGATTAGATCATCCATGGCAGGAACTATATTTTCACACGGAATAGTAAGCTTTACACTACGTTACGTTTGCTACGAAGCTGAAGGGAAAATGGTTGAAAAATTACTGACTTTTTTGATGAACAAAGTCATTTCAAAAAAATGGTATTTTTATTGCCTCTCCTGTGGAGAAGCTGTTTCAAAAATTGATTCGACACCGTTTTTTTCGGGTCGGCAGGGAATGTTTACCTCAAACTTGGGTAATTAAACCAACTCAGCTATTTTGCTCGCCACATCTCGGCACGATGATTGGTCAATCAGTCCTCTGCGCTCGCTTCCCCACACACAACACTCATGACCTTCCAACACCTTGTAACGCTTATGACCACACATTTTTTGGTACAAAAATGCAACTCTGACTCTTTTCAACAAAACGATAGTTGACTGCTGTTATGAAAAATTCAATTTTTGTCATTTTTCGGTCTAATTTTTCAAAAAGCTTACAACATCGAGGATTCCCAGGCCGTCTCCGATCCAAGTACTAACTCGACTCAACGTTGCTTGACGTGCCAGATCGGACGGGATGGCGTATTTTCAACGTGATGTGGTCGTAAGCGAAACAACGAGAGAAAAGATCGTGAGTCTTGTGTGACAGAGACGAGGTAGCAGAGGGCTCAAAAATTTTCACCCCCGGGCAAATTTGGCGAGCGAAGTGACTGAGTTGGTTTAATTACCCAAGTTTGAGGTAAACATTCCCTGCCGACCCAAAAAAACGGTGTCGATTCAATTTTTGAAACAGCTTCTCCATTGGAGAGGCAATAAGATTTGAAAAAAAATTTTTCTACTATTTGATATTTTTAAAACCAAATCATGGTCAATTCCTTGAGTAGTACAAACGAGAAAAACTACTCCGAGACGGAGACCGTAATCTTTGACACGATATGGGTTTCTATGTATAATACATGATTAGATCATCCATGGCAGGAACTATATTTTCACACGGAATAGTAAGCTTTACACTACGTTACGTTTGCTACGAAGCTGAAGGGAAAATGGTTGAAAAATTACTGACTTTTTTGATGAACAAAGTCATTTCAAAAAAATGGTATTTTTATTGCCTCTCCTGTGGAGAAGCTGTTTCAAAAATTGATTCGACACCGTTTTTTTCGGGTCGGCAGGGAATGTTTACCTCAAACTTGGGTAATTAAACCAACTCAGCTATTTTGCTCGCCACATCTCGGCACGATGATTGGTCAATCAGTCCTCTGCGCTCGCTTCCCCACACACAACACTCATGACCTTCCAACACCTTGTAACGCTTATGACCACACATTTTTTGGTACAAAAATGCAACTCTGACTCTTTTCAACAAAACGATAGTTGACTGCTGTTATGAAAAATTCAATTTTTGTCATTTTTCGGTCTAATTTTTCAAAAAGCTTACAACATCGAGGATTCCCAGGCCGTCTCCGATCCAAGTACTAACTCGACTCAACGTTGCTTGACGTGCCAGATCGGACGGGATGGCGTATTTTCAACGTGATGTGGTCGTAAGCGAAACAACGAGAGAAAAGATCGTGAGTCTTGTGTGACAGAGACGAGGTAGCAGAGGGCTCAAAAATTTTCACCCCCGGGCAAATTTGGCGAGCGAAGTGACTGAGTTGGTTTAATTACCCAAGTTTGAGGTAAACATTCCCTGCCGACCCAAAAAAACGGTGTCGATTCAATTTTTGAAACAGCTTCTCCATTGGAGAGGCAATAAGATTTGAAAAAAAATTTTTCTACTATTTGATATTTTTAAAACCAAATCATGGTCAATTCCTTGAGTAGTACAAACGAGAAAAACTACTCCGAGACGGAGACCGTAATCTTTGACACGATATGGGTTTCTATGTATAATACATGATTAGATCATCCATGGCAGGAACTATATTTTCACACGGAATAGTAAGCTTTACACTACGTTACGTTTGCTACGAAGCTGAAGGGAAAATGGTTGAAAAATTACTGACTTTTTTGATGAACAAAGTCATTTCAAAAAAATGGTATTTTTATTGCCTCTCCTGTGGAGAAGCTGTTTCAAAAATTGATTCGACACCGTTTTTTTCGGGTCGGCAGGGAATGTTTACCTCAAACTTGGGTAATTAAACCAACTCAGCTATTTTGCTCGCCACATCTCGGCACGATGATTGGTCAATCAGTCCTCTGCGCTCGCTTCCCCACACACAACACTCATGACCTTCCAACACCTTGTAACGCTTATGGCCACACATTTTTTGGTACAAAAATGCAACTCTGACTCTTTTCAACAAAACGATAGTTGACTGCTGTTATGAAAAATTCAATTTTTGTCATTTTTCGGTCTAATTTTTCAAAAAGCTTACAACATCGAGGATTCCCAGGCCGTCTCCGATCCAAGTACTAACTCGACTCAGAGAACACGAGTTGGACTGGATCCAGAAAAGTGCCAACTGGATCCAGAGTTTTTTGTCCGTTTGGGACGAATTATAATTAAAAATGATCGCTAAGGTTCTAAAAACAATCCCTGTTTGTTTTGTGAAGAAAAAAATATTTTCAAGAAAGTTATGACAATTTAAAAAATTTTCGCTAGCTAGATCCAGCGCTGGATCCAGTTCGACTTTTTTCGAGAAATTCCGAGTGATCTCATTGCCCTTAATTTTATATGGTAAGTTATTATTTCGATGAGAATATCATTTAAATGAAATGTTTTTTCATTCCGATGTCTGTACGGTTTTTAAGAACAGAAAAAATGAAATTTAAAAAAAAACAAGCTGGATCTAGAAAAATGTCGAGCTGGATCCAGCCTGGCAAAAGCAAGTTCGACTGGATCCAGAAAAGTGCCAACTGGATCCAGAGTTGCACGTCCGATTGGAACGGAATATATAATAAAATTATCTATAAATTCCTGGAAACAATATCTGTTTTGCAGAGAAGAAAAATGCTATTAGGAACATGTCAAAGTACCGCGAAAAACAACTCAAAAACACTGAAGTCCCAACAGATATGGGTTATACTAATAATAAGTCACTTTATAATTAGAAATTTGCTCGTATTATGCTTTTATTTATGATAGTTTAACCAGCTACCTTTGCTATTGCTGGCATTTGTCTGTTCTTTCTAATTATTATTATGATAAAGTCGTGCGAATGTGAAAATTTTTTGCTAGCTAGATCCAGCGCTGGATCCAGTCCGACTTTTTGCAAGTTTGGAAAAAGCTCATTATCTTTACTTTCTTATGGTAAGTTACTGTTTCTTTACGTGATAGTTATGTTCTTCTTATGTTTTTTTTTTGATTTCATGCCTGTACGGTTTATGGAAGCACAAAAATTTAATTTTAGAAAGTACAAGTTGGATCCAGAAAAATGCCTACTCGATCTGAAAAAAAATTCAGAAATCTAAATAGTTTTGTATGTAATACGACTGTATTACAACGATTTTAATCCTAATATATTCATGGAGAAAGTTATTCGAAACTTTTGAATTCTACTCCAAAAAAAAGGTTAGTTTTATTGAACGCAGTTATTCAAATAAGTTTGTCATGCGCGTGTCAAGTGAAACATCGTATTTTTCCTTTTTTTTTAGCGTCCCCCACGGACTTAGCGTCTTTCAAGTTATTTTCGTTTCCTTTTGTTTTCTGTATCATGTACGTATCATTTTATTGTTCAGCAACTTATATCATCTCTCAGAATGCGGAAAATCTGACACAATTGTATTACTCAGATTGTTGACGACTCACTTTTTGTCGATGCAGACGGAGTCTTAAGACGAGATGGAAGCGTCTCACTGCACTCAGAATGGACTAAGAAATCTACGACAGAATTGAAGCTTAGGACATGAGAAATGCCTGATGGATTCTGAGAATCGATTGCACAATAGTTGGAGGTAAGAAAGAACGTGTTGAATGTTATAATCATGAATTTTAAGCGAAAAACTCTTATTTTGCTGTGACTTCTCTAATTTTCGAAAAATTGTTCAATATCGTATTTCAGACGCGTCTCCTCCACCCGCAAAGAACCCAGTCTCAAATTACTGCTTCGATGTCGATGCGGAGTATCAAAGGCCCGGCGAGGTGAATTTTTATTCTTACCCTTATTTTATGCTACGACAAGTTCTCATTTAGGTATCCACACTGCTTCCTTTTTCGGGTCAACCGTGAAAAAACCAGAAGAACGCCATGGCAGAGCTGAGGAGGAAAAGAAAGAAGCTTGATGAGAAGAACGCAAGGTCGCAGGCATTGAAAAAAGTTGTGAGTTCGATAGAAATTTTAGATACTGTCAGTTGTCGAAATTTCAGACTCTGCCAATATTCTCGTCCACATATCTTGACATTTGCAAATGGAACGACAAAATCATCACGAGAGCCATGATTTGAACAGGTAAATTTTTTTTTAGTTTTCTTAGAATACAAAAAAGGTTAGAAACGATTTTTGTATGAGAAAAATTCAGGTAGACTGAAACTCTCAGGCACTCCCAACAGGAATATTGGAAACGAGAGAAAAATCTATCAACGACTTTACAACTACATTTTAAAAGGTAACTTTAAAACATTTAACTTCGAAAAAATGACCAGTAAATTTTTTAACAGATAGATTCGAAATTTCTACAAAGACTGAATTTCGAACGTTTGAGTTCACTCTAATGAAGAGGGTGAGTAATAGAGAGAAAGAAAGATAGAGAGAGAGAGAGACTGATAGAGAAAGACTGAGAGAAAGAGAAAGGTGATCAGGCTAAATGACGAGGATTTTGCCGTAGTGAATTTTTGTAAAGATAAATTTGAAATTTCTTACAGAGACTGAATTTTAAAAAGTTTGAGTCCACTCTAGTTGCGCTGTGAATAGTGTAAAGCTTGAAGAAATAGACAGAAGCAAAAAGGTCAAATGAAAGTTATCGATATTTTTAACGTTTAAATTTCAGACTTCTCGCTCCCGCAGGGAAGACTCCAGAACTTGAAGATGAATTTTCAACAGAACTCAGAGTTACCACTTGCGGAAGATCAAAGAAATCCTCAGAAGAACCCCAAAGGACTAATCATTTACTGTGATTTAAATAAATATATTGGTAATTATACATGTTTAGTGAAGAGAACTAGATCGAGAAAACTGCCTACTGGATCCATAAAAGTGCCGACTGCATCCAGAGAGTTCAGCTGGATCCATAAAAGTGCCGACTGGATCCAGAGAGTTCAGCTGGATCCAGAAAAGTGCCAGCTAGATCGTGCCAATCGCTGCCCGACTTTTTGTGGATCCAGCTGGCACTTTTCTGGATCCAGTCCAACTCGTGTTCTCTGAGGACTCAACGTTGCTTGACGTGCCAGATCGGACGGGATGGCGTATTTTCAACGTGATGTGGTCGTAAGCGAAACAACGAGAGAAAAGATCGTGAGTCTTGTGTGACAGAGACGAGGTAGCAGAGGGCTCAAAAATTTTCACCCCCGGGCAAATTTGGCGAGCGAAGTGACTGAGTTGGTTTAATTACCCAAGTTTGAGGTAAACATTCCCTGCCGACCCAAAAAAACGGTGTCGATTCAATTTTTTAAACAGCTTCTCCATTGGAGAGGCAATAAGATTTGAAAAAAAATTTTTCTACTATTTGATATTTTTAAAACCAAATCATGGTCAATTCCTTGAGTAGTACAAACGAGAAAAACTACTCCGAGACGGAGACCGTAATCTTTGACACGATATGGGTTTCTATGTATAATACATGATTAGATCATCCATGGCAGGAACTATATTTTCACACGGAATAGTAAGCTTTACACTACGTTACGTTTGCTACGAAGCTGAAGGGAAAATGGTTGAAAAATTACTGACTTTTTTGATGAACAAAGTCATTTCAAAAAAATGGTATTTTTATTGCCTCTCCTGTGGAGAAGCTGTTTCAAAAATTGATTCGACACCGTTTTTTTCGGGTCGGCAGGGAATGTTTACCTCAAACTTGGGTAATTAAACCAACTCAGCTATTTTGCTCGCCACATCTCGGCACGATGATTGGTCAATCAGTCCTCTGCGCTCGCTTCCCCACACACAACACTCATGACCTTCCAACACCTTGTAACGCTTATGACCACACATTTTTTGGTACAAAAATGCAACTCTGACTCTTTTCAACAAAACGATAGTTGACTGCTGTTATGAAAAATTCAATTTTTGTCATTTTTCGGTCTAATTTTTCAAAAAGCTTACAACATCGAGGATTCCCAGGCCGTCTCCGATCCAAGTACTAACTCGACTCAACGTTGCTTGACGTGCCAGATCGGACGGGATGGCGTATTTTCAACGTGATGTGGTCGTAAGCGAAACAACGAGAGAAAAGATCGTGAGTCTTGTGTGACAGAGACGAGGTAGCAGAGGGCTCAAAAATTTTCACCCCCGGGCAAATTTGGCGAGCGAAGTGACTGAGTTGGTTTAATTACCCAAGTTTGAGGTAAACATTCCCTGCCGACCCAAAAAAACGGTGTCGATTCAATTTTTGAAACAGCTTCTCCATTGGAGAGGCAATAAGATTTGAAAAAAAATTTTTCTACTATTTGATATTTTTAAAACCAAATCATGGTCAATTCCTTGAGTAGTACAAACGAGAAAAACTACTCCGAGACGGAGACCGTAATCTTTGACACGATATGGGTTTCTATGTATAATACATGATTAGATCATCCATGGCAGGAACTATATTTTCACACGGAATAGTAAGCTTTACACTACGTTACGTTTGCTACGAAGCTGAAGGGAAAATGGTTGAAAAATTACTGACTTTTTTGATGAACAAAGTCATTTCAAAAAAATGGTATTTTTATTGCCTCTCCTGTGGAGAAGCTGTTTCAAAAATTGATTCGACACCGTTTTTTTCGGGTCGGCAGGGAATGTTTACCTCAAACTTGGGTAATTAAACCAACTCAGCTATTTTGCTCGCCACATCTCGGCACGATGATTGGTCAATCAGTCCTCTGCGCTCGCTTCCCCACACACAACACTCATGACCTTCCAACACCTTGTAACGCTTATGACCACACATTTTTTGGTACAAAAATGCAACTCTGACTCTTTTCAACAAAACGATAGTTGACTGCTGTTATGAAAAATTCAATTTTTGTCATTTTTCGGTCTAATTTTTCAAAAAGCTTACAACATCGAGGATTCCCAGGCCGTCTCCGATCCAAGTACTAACTCGACTCAACGTTGCTTGACGTGCCAGATCGGACGGGATGGCGTATTTTCAACGTGATGTGGTCGTAAGCGAAACAACGAGAGAAAAGATCGTGAGTCTTGTGTGACAGAGACGAGGTAGCAGAGGGCTCAAAAATTTTCACCCCCGGGCAAATTTGGCGAGCGAAGTGACTGAGTTGGTTTAATTACCCAAGTTTGAGGTAAACATTCCCTGCCGACCCAAAAAAACGGTGTCGATTCAATTTTTGAAACAGCTTCTCCATTGGAGAGGCAATAAGATTTGAAAAAAAAATTTTCTACTATTTGATATTTTTAAAACCAAATCATGGTCAATTCCTTGAGTAGTACAAACGAGAAAAACTACTCCGAGACGGAGACCGTAATCTTTGACACGATATGGGTTTCTATGTATAATACATGATTAGATCATCCATGGCAGGAACTATATTTTCACACGGAATAGTAAGCTTTACACTACGTTACGTTTGCTACGAAGCTGAAGGGAAAATGGTTGAAAAATTACTGACTTTTTTGATGAACAAAGTCATTTCAAAAAAATGGTATTTTTATTGCCTCTCCTGTGGAGAAGCTGTTTCAAAAATTGATTCGACACCGTTTTTTTCGGGTCGGCAGGGAATGTTTACCTCAAACTTGGGTAATTAAACCAACTCAGCTATTTTGCTCGCCACATCTCGGCACGATGATTGGTCAATCAGTCCTCTGCGCTCGCTTCCCCACACACAACACTCATGACCTTCCAACACCTTGTAACGCTTATGACCACACATTTTTTGGTACAAAAATGCAACTCTGACTCTTTTCAACAAAACGATAGTTGACTGCTGTTATGAAAAATTCAATTTTTGTCATTTTTCGGTCTAATTTTTCAAAAAGCTTACAACATCGAGGATTCCCAGGCCGTCTCCGATCCAAGTACTAACTCGACTCAACGTTGCTTGACGTGCCAGATCGGACGGGATGGCGTATTTTCAACGTGATGTGGTCGTAAGCGAAACAACGAGAGAAAAGATCGTGAGTCTTGTGTGACAGAGACGAGGTAGCAGAGGGCTCAAAAATTTTCACCCCCGGGCAAATTTGGCGAGCGAAGTGACTGAGTTGGTTTAATTACCCAAGTTTGAGGTAAACATTCCCTGCCGACCCAAAAAAACGGTGTCGATTCAATTTTTGAAACAGCTTCTCCATTGGAGAGGCAATAAGATTTGAAAAAAAATTTTTCTACTATTTGATATTTTTAAAACCAAATCATGGTCAATTCCTTGAGTAGTACAAACGAGAAAAACTACTCCGAGACGGAGACCGTAATCTTTGACACGATATGGGTTTCTATGTATAATACATGATTAGATCATCCATGGCAGGAACTATATTTTCACACGGAATAGTAAGCTTTACACTACGTTACGTTTGCTACGAAGCTGAAGGGAAAATGGTTGAAAAATTACTGACTTTTTTGATGAACAAAGTCATTTCAAAAAAATGGTATTTTTATTGCCTCTCCTGTGGAGAAGCTGTTTCAAAAATTGATTCGACACCGTTTTTTTCGGGTCGGCAGGGAATGTTTACCTCAAACTTGGGTAATTAAACCAACTCAGCTATTTTGCTCGCCACATCTCGGCACGATGATTGGTCAATCAGTCCTCTGCGCTCGCTTCCCCACACACAACACTCATGACCTTCCAACACCTTGTAACGCTTATGACCACACATTTTTTGGTACAAAAATGCAACTCTGACTCTTTTCAACAAAACGATAGTTGACTGCTGTTATGAAAAATTCAATTTTTGTCATTTTTCGGTCTAATTTTTCAAAAAGCTTACAACATCGAGGATTCCCAGGCCGTCTCCGATCCAAGTACTAACTCGACTCAACGTTGCTTGACGTGCCAGATCGGACGGGATGGCGTATTTTCAACGTGATGTGGTCGTAAGCGAAACAACGAGAGAAAAGATCGTGAGTCTTGTGTGACAGAGACGAGGTAGCAGAGGGCTCAAAAATTTTCACCCCCGGGCAAATTTGGCGAGCGAAGTGACTGAGTTGGTTTAATTACCCAAGTTTGAGGTAAACATTCCCTGCCGACCCAAAAAAACGGTGTCGATTCAATTTTTGAAACAGCTTCTCCATTGGAGAGGCAATAAGATTTGAAAAAAAATTTTTCTACTATTTGATATTTTTAAAACCAAATCATGGTCAATTCCTTGAGTAGTACAAACGAGAAAAACTACTCCGAGACGGAGACCGTAATCTTTGACACGATATGGGTTTCTATGTATAATACATGATTAGATCATCCATGGCAGGAACTATATTTTCACACGGAATAGTAAGCTTTACACTACGTTACGTTTGCTACGAAGCTGAAGGGAAAATGGTTGAAAAATTACTGACTTTTTTGATGAACAAAGTCATTTCAAAAAAATGGTATTTTTATTGCCTCTCCTGTGGAGAAGCTGTTTCAAAAATTGATTCGACACCGTTTTTTTCGGGTCGGCAGGGAATGTTTACTTCAAACTTGGGTAATTAAACCAACTCAGCTATTTTGCTCGCCACATCTCGGCACGATGATTGGTCAATCAGTCCTCTGCGCTCGCTTCCCCACACACAACACTCATGACCTTCCAACACCTTGTAACGCTTATGACCACACATTTTTTGGTACAAAAATGCAACTCTGACTCTTTTCAACAAAACGATAGTTGACTGCTGTTATGAAAAATTCAATTTTTGTCATTTTTCGGTCTAATTTTTCAAAAAGCTTACAACATCGAGGATTCCCAGGCCGTCTCCGATCCAAGTACTAACTCGACTCAACGTTGCTTGACGTGCCAGATCGGACGGGATGGCGTATTTTCAACGTGATGTGGTCGTAAGCGAAACAACGAGAGAAAAGATCGTGAGTCTTGTGTGACAGAGACGAGGTAGCAGAGGGCTCAAAAATTTTCACCCCCGGGCAAATTTGGCGAGCGAAGTGACTGAGTTGGTTTAATTACCCAAGTTTGAGGTAAACATTCCCTGCCGACCCAAAAAAACGGTGTCGATTCAATTTTTGAAACAGCTTCTCCATTGGAGAGGCAATAAGATTTGAAAAAAAAATTTTCTACTATTTGATATTTTTAAAACCAAATCATGGTCAATTCCTTGAGTAATACAAACGAGAAAAACTACTCCGAGACGGAGACCGTAATCTTTGACACGATATGGGTTTCTATGTATAATACATGATTAGATCATCCATGGCAGGAACTATATTTTCACACGGAATAGTAAGCTTTACACTACGTTACGTTTGCTACGAAGCTGAAGGGAAAATGGTTGAAAAATTACTGACTTTTTTGATGAACAAAGTCATTTCAAAAAAATGGTATTTTTATTGCCTCTCCTGTGGAGAAGCTGTTTCAAAAATTGATTCGACACCGTTTTTTTCGGGTCGGCAGGGAATGTTTACCTCAAACTTGGGTAATTAAACCAACTCAGCTATTTTGCTCGCCACATCTCGGCACGATGATTGGTCAATCAGTCCTCTGCGCTCGCTTCCCCACACACAACACTCATGACCTTCCAACACCTTGTAACGCTTATGACCACACATTTTTTGGTACAAAAATGCAACTCTGACTCTTTTCAACAAAACGATAGTTGACTGCTGTTATGAAAAATTCAATTTTTGTCATTTTTCGGTCTAATTTTTCAAAAAGCTTACAACATCGAGGATTCCCAGGCCGTCTCCGATCCAAGTACTAACTCGACTCAACGTTGCTTGACGTGCCAGATCGGACGGGATGGCGTATTTTCAACGTGATGTGGTCGTAAGCGAAACAACGAGAGAAAAGATCGTGAGTCTTGTGTGACAGAGACGAGGTAGCAGAGGGCTCAAAAATTTTCACCCCCGGGCAAATTTGGCGAGCGAAGTGACTGAGTTGGTTTAATTACCCAAGTTTGAGGTAAACATTCCCTGCCGACCCAAAAAAACGGTGTCGATTCAATTTTTGAAACAGCTTCTCCATTGGAGAGGCAATAAGATTTGAAAAAAAATTTTTCTACTATTTGATATTTTTAAAACCAAATCATGGTCAATTCCTTGAGTAGTACAAACGAGAAAAACTACTCCGAGACGGAGACCGTAATCTTTGACACGATATGGGTTTCTATGTATAATACATGATTAGATCATCCATGGCAGGAACTATATTTTCACACGGAATAGTAAGCTTTACACTACGTTACGTTTGCTACGAAGCTGAAGGGAAAATGGTTGAAAAATTACTGACTTTTTTGATGAACAAAGTCATTTCAAAAAAATGGTATTTTTATTGCCTCTCCTGTGGAGAAGCTGTTTCAAAAATTGATTCGACACCGTTTTTTTCGGGTCGGCAGGGAATGTTTACCTCAAACTTGGGTAATTAAACCAACTCAGCTATTTTGCTCGCCACATCTCGGCACGATGATTGGTCAATCAGTCCTCTGCGCTCGCTTCCCCACACACAACACTCATGACCTTCCAACACCTTGTAACGCTTATGACCACACATTTTTTGGTACAAAAATGCAACTCTGACTCTTTTCAACAAAACGATAGTTGACTGCTGTTATGAAAAATTCAATTTTTGTCATTTTTCGGTCTAATTTTTCAAAAAGCTTACAACATCGAGGATTCCCAGGCCGTCTCCGATCCAAGTACTAACTCGACTCAACGTTGCTTGACGTGCCAGATCGGACGGGATGGCGTATTTTCAACGTGATGTGGTCGTAAGCGAAACAACGAGAGAAAAGATCGTGAGTCTTGTGTGACAGAGACGAGGTAGCAGAGGGCTCAAAAATTTTCACCCCCGGGCAAATTTGGCGAGCGAAGTGACTGAGTTGGTTTAATTACCCAAGTTTGAGGTAAACATTCCCTGCCGACCCAAAAAAACGGTGTCGATTCAATTTTTGAAACAGCTTCTCCATTGGAGAGGCAATAAGATTTGAAAAAAAATTTTTCTACTATTTGATATTTTTAAAACCAAATCATGGTCAATTCCTTGAGTAGTACAAACGAGAAAAACTACTCCGAGACGGAGACCGTAATCTTTGACACGATATGGGTTTCTATGTATAATACATGATTAGATCATCCATGGCAGGAACTATATTTTCACACGGAATAGTAAGCTTTACACTACGTTACGTTTGCTACGAAGCTGAAGGGAAAATGGTTGAAAAATTACTGACTTTTTTGATGAACAAAGTCATTTCAAAAAAATGGTATTTTTATTGCCTCTCCTGTGGAGAAGCTGTTTCAAAAATTGATTCGACACCGTTTTTTTCGGGTCGGCAGGGAATGTTTACCTCAAACTTGGGTAATTAAACCAACTCAGCTATTTTGCTCGCCACATCTCGGCACGATGATTGGTCAATCAGTCCTCTGCGCTCGCTCCCCCACACACAACACTCATAACCTTCCAACACCTTGTAACGCTTATGACCACACATTTTTTGGTACAAAAATGCAACTCTGACTCTTTTCAACAAAACGATAGTTGACTGCTGTTATGAAAAATTCAATTTTTGTTATTTTTCGGTCTAATTTTTCAAAAAGCTTACAACATCGAGGATTCCCAGGCCGTCTCCGATCCAAGTACTAACTCGACTCAACGTTGCTTGACGTGCCAGATCGGACGGGATGGCGTATTTTCAACGTGATGTGGTCGTAAGCGAAACAACGAGAGAAAAGATCGTGAGTCTTGTGTGACAGAGACGAGGTAGCAGAGGGCTCAAAAATTTTCACCCCCGGGCAAATTTGGCGAGCGAAGTGACTGAGTTGGTTTAATTACCCAAGTTTGAGGTAAACATTCCCTGCCGACCCAAAAAAAAACGGTGTCGATTCAATTTTTGAAACAGCTTCTCCATTGGAGAGGCAATAAGATTTGAAAAAAAATTTTTCTACTATTTGATATTTTTAAAACCAAATCATGGTCAATTCCTTGAGTAGTACAAACGAGAAAAACTACTCCGAGACGGAGACCGTAATCTTTGACACGATATGGGTTTCTATGTATAATACATGATTAGATCATCCATGGCAGGAACTATATTTTCACACGGAATAGTAAGCTTTACACTACGTTACGTTTGCTACGAAGCTGAAGGGAAAATGGTTGAAAAATTACTGACTTTTTTGATGAACAAAGTCATTTCAAAAAAATGGTATTTTTATTGCCTCTCCTGTGGAGAAGCTGTTTCAAAAATTGATTCGACACCGTTTTTTTCGGGTCGGCAGGGAATGTTTACCTCAAACTTGGGTAATTAAACCAACTCAGCTATTTTGCTCGCCACATCTCGGCACGATGATTGGTCAATCAGTCCTCTGCGCTCGCTTCCCCACACACAACACTCATGACCTTCCAACACCTTGTAACGCTTATGACCACACATTTTTTGGTACAAAAATGCAACTCTGACTCTTTTCAACAAAACGATAGTTGACTGCTGTTATGAAAAATTCAATTTTTGTCATTTTTCGGTCTAATTTTTCAAAAAGCTTACAACATCGAGGATTCCCAGGCCGTCTCCGATCCAAGTACTAACTCGACTCAACGTTGCTTGACGTGCCAGATCGGACGGGATGGCGTATTTTCAACGTGATGTGGTCGTAAGCGAAACAACGAGAGAAAAGATCGTGAGTCTTGTGTGACAGAGACGAGGTAGCAGAGGGCTCAAAAATTTTCACCCCCGGGCAAATTTGGCGAGCGAAGTGACTGAGTTGGTTTAATTACCCAAGTTTGAGGTAAACATTCCCTGCCGACCCAAAAAAACGGTGTCGATTCAATTTTTGAAACAGCTTCTCCATTGGAGAGGCAATAAGATTTGAAAAAAAATTTTTCTACTATTTGATATTTTTAAAACCAAATCATGGTCAATTCCTTGAGTAGTACAAACGAGAAAAACTACTCCGAGACGGAGACCGTAATCTTTGACACGATATGGGTTTCTATGTATAATACATGATTAGATCATCCATGGCAGGAACTATATTTTCACACGGAATAGTAAGCTTTACACTACGTTACGTTTGCTACGAAGCTGAAGGGAAAATGGTTGAAAAATTACTGACTTTTTTGATGAACAAAGTCATTTCAAAAAAATGGTATTTTTATTGCCTCTCCTGTGGAGAAGCTGTTTCAAAAATTGATTCGACACCGTTTTTTTCGGGTCGGCAGGGAATGTTTACCTCAAACTTGGGTAATTAAACCAACTCAGCTATTTTGCTCGCCACATCTCGGCACGATGATTGGTCAATCAGTCCTCTGCGCTCGCTTCCCCACACACAACACTCATGACCTTCCAACACCTTGTAACGCTTATGACCACACATTTTTTGGTACAAAAATGCAACTCTGACTCTTTTCAACAAAACGATAGTTGACTGCTGTTATGAAAAATTCAATTTTTGTCATTTTTCGGTCTAATTTTTCAAAAAGCTTACAACATCGAGGATTCCCAGGCCGTCTCCGATCCAAGTACTAACTCGACTCAACGTTGCTTGACGTGCCAGATCGGACGGGATGGCGTATTTTCAACGTGATGTGGTCGTAAGCGAAACAACGAGAGAAAAGATCGTGAGTCTTGTGTGACAGAGACGAGGTAGCAGAGGGCTCAAAAATTTTCACCCCCGGGCAAATTTGGCGAGCGAAGTGACTGAGTTGGTTTAATTACCCAAGTTTGAGGTAAACATTCCCTGCCGACCCAAAAAAACGGTGTCGATTCAATTTTTGAAACAGCTTCTCCATTGGAGAGGCAATAAGATTTGAAAAAAAATTTTTCTACTATTTGATATTTTTAAAACCAAATCATGGTCAATTCCTTGAGTAGTACAAACGAGAAAAACTACTCCGAGACGGAGACCGTAATCTTTGACACGATATGGGTTTCTATGTATAATACATGATTAGATCATCCATGGCAGGAACTATATTTTCACACGGAATAGTAAGCTTTACACTACGTTACGTTTGCTACGAAGCTGAAGGGAAAATGGTTGAAAAATTACTGACTTTTTTGATGAACAAAGTCATTTCAAAAAAATGGTATTTTTATTGCCTCTCCTGTGGAGAAGCTGTTTCAAAAATTGATTCGACACCGTTTTTTTCGGGTCGGCAGGGAATGTTTACCTCAAACTTGGGTAATTAAACCAACTCAGCTATTTTGCTCGCCACATCTCGGCACGATGATTGGTCAATCAGTCCTCTGCGCTCGCTTCCCCACACACAACACTCATGACCTTCCAACACCTTGTAACGCTTATGACCACACATTTTTTGGTACAAAAATGCAACTCTGACTCTTTTCAACAAAACGATAGTTGACTGCTGTTATGAAAAATTCAATTTTTGTCATTTTTCGGTCTAATTTTTCAAAAAGCTTACAACATCGAGGATTCCCAGGCCGTCTCCGATCCAAGTACTAACTCGACTCAACGTTGCTTGACGTGCCAGATCGGACGGGATGGCGTATTTTCAACGTGATGTGGTCGTAAGCGAAACAACGAGAGAAAAGATCGTGAGTCTTGTGTGACAGAGACGAGGTAGCAGAGGGCTCAAAAATTTTCACCCCCGGGCAAATTTGGCGAGCGAAGTGACTGAGTTGGTTTAATTACCCAAGTTTGAGGTAAACATTCCCTGCCGACCCAAAAAAACGGTGTCGATTCAATTTTTGAAACAGCTTCTCCATTGGAGAGGCAATAAGATTTGAAAAAAAATTTTTCTACTATTTGATATTTTTAAAACCAAATCATGGTCAATTCCTTGAGTAGTACAAACGAGAAAAACTACTCCGAGACGGAGACCGTAATCTTTGACACGATATGGGTTTCTATGTATAATACATGATTAGATCATCCATGGCAGGAACTATATTTTCACACGGAATAGTAAGCTTTACACTACGTTACGTTTGCTACGAAGCTGAAGGGAAAATGGTTGAAAAATTACTGACTTTTTTGATGAACAAAGTCATTTCAAAAAAATGGTATTTTTATTGCCTCTCCTGTGGAGAAGCTGTTTCAAAAATTGATTCGACACCGTTTTTTTCGGGTCGGCAGGGAATGTTTACCTCAAACTTGGGTAATTAAACCAACTCAGCTATTTTGCTCGCCACATCTCGGCACGATGATTGGTCAATCAGTCCTCTGCGCTCGCTTCCCCACACACAACACTCATGACCTTCCAACACCTTGTAACGCTTATGACCACACATTTTTTGGTACAAAAATGCAACTCTGACTCTTTTCAACAAAACGATAGTTGACTGCTGTTATGAAAAATTCAATTTTTGTCATTTTTCGGTCTAATTTTTCAAAAAGCTTACAACATCGAGGATTCCCAGGCCGTCTCCGATCCAAGTACTAACTCGACTCAACGTTGCTTGACGTGCCAGATCGGACGGGATGGCGTATTTTCAACGTGATGTGGTCGTAAGCGAAACAACGAGAGAAAAGATCGTGAGTCTTGTGTGACAGAGACGAGGTAGCAGAGGGCTCAAAAATTTTCACCCCCGGGCAAATTTGGCGAGCGAAGTGACTGAGTTGGTTTAATTACCCAAGTTTGAGGTAAACATTCCCTGCCGACCCAAAAAAACGGTGTCGATTCAATTTTTGAAACAGCTTCTCCATTGGAGAGGCAATAAGATTTGAAAAAAAATTTTTCTACTATTTGATATTTTTAAAACCAAATCATGGTCAATTCCTTGAGTAGTACAAACGAGAAAAACTACTCCGAGACGGAGACCGTAATCTTTGACACGATATGGGTTTCTATGTATAATACATGATTAGATCATCCATGGCAGGAACTATATTTTCACACGGAATAGTAAGCTTTACACTACGTTACGTTTGCTACGAAGCTGAAGGGAAAATGGTTGAAAAATTACTGACTTTTTTGATGAACAAAGTCATTTCAAAAAAATGGTATTTTTATTGCCTCTCCTGTGGAGAAGCTGTTTCAAAAATTGATTCGACACCGTTTTTTTCGGGTCGGCAGGGAATGTTTACCTCAAACTTGGGTAATTAAACCAACTCAGCTATTTTGCTCGCCACATCTCGGCACGATGATTGGTCAATCAGTCCTCTGCGCTCGCTTCCCCACACACAACACTCATGACCTTCCAACACCTTGTAACGCTTATGACCACACATTTTTTGGTACAAAAATGCAACTCTGACTCTTTTCAACAAAACGATAGTTGACTGCTGTTATGAAAAATTCAATTTTTGTCATTTTTCGGTCTAATTTTTCAAAAAGCTTACAACATCGAGGATTCCCAGGCCGTCTCCGATCCAAGTAGGCATGGGCATATTGCCAATCATTGGCAGTCGATTGGCAATGCCTCTTCTCCATTGCCAACAGCATTGGCAGTCGATTGGCAATGCTATTGGCAATGCAGTTTGTTATAACACCATCTTTAACGTCAAGAAGGCCTAGAAATCAAAATCCAAGTCAATTGCATTGCCAACCGACTGCCAATGCTATCGGAAATGGAAAAGAGGCATTGCCAATCGACTGCCAATGATTGGCAATATGCCCATGCCTAGATCCAAGTACTAACTCGACTCAACGTTGCTTGACGTGCCAGATCGGACGGGATGGCGTATTTTCAACGTGATGTGGTCGTAAGCGAAACAACGAGAGAAAAGATCGTGAGTCTTGTGTGACAGAGACGAGGTAGCAGAGGGCTCAAAAATTTTCACCCCCGGGCAAATTTGGCGAGCGAAGTGACTGAGTTGGTTTAATTACCCAAGTTTGAGGTAAACATTCCCTGCCGACCCAAAAAAACGGTGTCGATTCAATTTTTGAAACAGCTTCTCCATTGGAGAGGCAATAAGATTTGAAAAAAAATTTTTCTACTATTTGATATTTTTAAAACCAAATCATGGTCAATTCCTTGAGTAGTACAAACGAGAAAAACTACTCCGAGACGGAGACCGTAATCTTTGACACGATATGGGTTTCTATGTATAATACATGATTAGATCATCCATGGCAGGAACTATATTTTCACACGGAATAGTAAGCTTTACACTACGTTACGTTTGCTACGAAGCTGAAGGGAAAATGGTTGAAAAATTACTGACTTTTTTGATGAACAAAGTCATTTCAAAAAAATGGTATTTTTATTGCCTCTCCTGTGGAGAAGCTGTTTCAAAAATTGATTCGACACCGTTTTTTTCGGGTCGGCAGGGAATGTTTACCTCAAACTTGGGTAATTAAACCAACTCAGCTATTTTGCTCGCCACATCTCGGCACGATGATTGGTCAATCAGTCCTCTGCGCTCGCTTCCCCACACACAACACTCATGACCTTCCAACACCTTGTAACGCTTATGACCACACATTTTTTGGTACAAAAATGCAACTCTGACTCTTTTCAACAAAACGATAGTTGACTGCTGTTATGAAAAATTCAATTTTTGTCATTTTTCGGTCTAATTTTTCAAAAAGCTTACAACATCGAGGATTCCCAGGCCGTCTCCGATCCAAGTACTAACTCGACTCAACGTTGCTTGACGTGCCAGATCGGACGGGATGGCGTATTTTCAACGTGATGTGGTCGTAAGCGAAACAACGAGAGAAAAGATCGTGAGTCTTGTGTGACAGAGACGAGGTAGCAGAGGGCTCAAAAATTTTCACCCCCGGGCAAATTTGGCGAGCGAAGTGACTGAGTTGGTTTAATTACCCAAGTTTGAGGTAAACATTCCCTGCCGACCCAAAAAAACGGTGTCGATTCAATTTTTGAAACAGCTTCTCCATTGGAGAGGCAATAAGATTTGAAAAAAAATTTTTCTACTATTTGATATTTTTAAAACCAAATCATGGTCAATTCCTTGAGTAGTACAAACGAGAAAAACTACTCCGAGACGGAGACCGTAATCTTTGACACGATATGGGTTTCTATGTATAATACATGATTAGATCATCCATGGCAGGAACTATATTTTCACACGGAATAGTAAGCTTTACACTACGTTACGTTTGCTACGAAGCTGAAGGGAAAATGGTTGAAAAATTACTGACTTTTTTGATGAACAAAGTCATTTCAAAAAAATGGTATTTTTATTGCCTCTCCTGTGGAGAAGCTGTTTCAAAAATTGATTCGACACCGTTTTTTTCGGGTCGGCAGGGAATGTTTACCTCAAACTTGGGTAATTAAACCAACTCAGCTATTTTGCTCGCCACATCTCGGCACGATGATTGGTCAATCAGTCCTCTGCGCTCGCTTCCCCACACACAACACTCATGACCTTCCAACACCTTGTAACGCTTATGACCACACATTTTTTGGTACAAAAATGCAACTCTGACTCTTTTCAACAAAACGATAGTTGACTGCTGTTATGAAAAATTCAATTTTTGTCATTTTTCGGTCTAATTTTTCAAAAAGCTTACAACATCGAGGATTCCCAGGCCGTCTCCGATCCAAGTACTAACTCGACTCAACGTTGCTTGACGTGCCAGATCGGACGGGATGGCGTATTTTCAACGTGATGTGGTCGTAAGCGAAACAACGAGAGAAAAGATCGTGAGTCTTGTGTGACAGAGACGAGGTAGCAGAGGGCTCAAAAATTTTCACCCCCGGGCAAATTTGGCGAGCGAAGTGACTGAGTTGGTTTAATTACCCAAGTTTGAGGTAAACATTCCCTGCCGACCCAAAAAAACGGTGTCGATTCAATTTTTGAAACAGCTTCTCCATTGGAGAGGCAATAAGATTTGAAAAAAAATTTTTCTACTATTTGATATTTTTAAAACCAAATCATGGTCAATTCCTTGAGTAGTACAAACGAGAAAAACTACTCCGAGACGGAGACCGTAATCTTTGACACGATATGGGTTTCTATGTATAATACATGATTAGATCATCCATGGCAGGAACTATATTTTCACACGGAATAGTAAGCTTTACACTACGTTACGTTTGCTACGAAGCTGAAGGGAAAATGGTTGAAAAATTACTGACTTTTTTGATGAACAAAGTCATTTCAAAAAAATGGTATTTTTATTGCCTCTCCTGTGGAGAAGCTGTTTCAAAAATTGATTCGACACCGTTTTTTTCGGGTCGGCAGGGAATGTTTACCTCAAACTTCTAGTCCTACAAAACCACTCATATGTAACGTTTTGTTTCCAGGAAGTTTTCTCAGCTCTCCGAAGTCGGATCGAGAAGCTCTGAACGCCGGTAGATAGAAAATTCTGCCCAGCAATCGGGAATGTAAAACAAGGTAGCAGAGAGCTCAAAAATTTTCACCCCCGGGCAAATTTGGCGAGCGAAGTGACTGAGTTGGTTTAATTACCCAAGTTTGAGGTAAACATTCCCTGCCGACCCAAAAAACGGTGTCGATTCAATTTTTGAAACAGCTTCTCCATTGGAGAGGCAATAAGATTTGAAAAAAAATTTTCTACTATTTGATATTTTTAAAACCAAATCATGGTCAATTCCTTGAGTAGTACAAACGAGAAAAACTACTCCGAGACGGAGACCGTAATCTTTGACACGATATGGGTTTCTATGTATAATACATGATTAGATCATCCATGGCAGGAACTATATTTTCACACGGAATAGTAAGCTTTACACTACGTTACGTTTGCTACGAAGCTGAAGGGAAAATGGTTGAAAAATTACTGACTTTTTTGATGAACAAAGTCATTTCAAAAAAATGGTATTTTTATTGCCTCTCCTGTGGAGAAGCTGTTTCAAAAATTGATTCGACACCGTTTTTTTCGGGTCGGCAGGGAATGTTTACCTCAAACTTGGGTAATTAAACCAACTCAGCTATTTTGCTCGCCACATCTCGGCACGATGATTGGTCAATCAGTCCTCTGCGCTCGCTTCCCCACACACAACACTCATGACCTTCCAACACCTTGTAACGCTTATGACCACACATTTTTTGGTACAAAAATGCAACTCTGACTCTTTTCAACAAAACGATAGTTGACTGCTGTTATGAAAAATTCAATTTTTGTCATTTTTCGGTCTAATTTTTCAAAAAGCTTACAACATCGAGGATTCCCAGGCCGTCTCCGATCCAAGTACTAACTCGACTCAACGTTGCTTGACGTGCCAGATCGGACGGGATGGCGTATTTTCAACGTGATGTGGTCGTAAGCGAAACAACGAGAGAAAAGATCGTGAGTCTTGTGTGACAGAGACGAGGTAGCAGAGGGCTCAAAAATTTTCACCCCCGGGCAAATTTGGCGAGCGAAGTGACTGAGTTGGTTTAATTACCCAAGTTTGAGGTAAACATTCCCTGCCGACCCAAAAAAACGGTGTCGATTCAATTTTTTAAACAGCTTCTCCATTGGAGAGGCAATAAGATTTGAAAAAAAATTTTTCTACTATTTGATATTTTTAAAACCAAATCATGGTCAATTCCTTGAGTAGTACAAACGAGAAAAACTACTCCGAGACGGAGACCGTAATCTTTGACACGATATGGGTTTCTATGTATAATACATGATTAGATCATCCATGGCAGGAACTATATTTTCACACGGAATAGTAAGCTTTACACTACGTTACGTTTGCTACGAAGCTGAAGGGAAAATGGTTGAAAAATTACTGACTTTTTTGATGAACAAAGTCATTTCAAAAAAATGGTATTTTTATTGCCTCTCCTGTGGAGAAGCTGTTTCAAAAATTGATTCGACACCGTTTTTTTCGGGTCGGCAGGGAATGTTTACCTCAAACTTGGGTAATTAAACCAACTCAGCTATTTTGCTCGCCACATCTCGGCACGATGATTGGTCAATCAGTCCTCTGCGCTCGCTTCCCCACACACAACACTCATGACCTTCCAACACCTTGTAACGCTTATGACCACACATTTTTTGGTACAAAAATGCAACTCTGACTCTTTTCAACAAAACGATAGTTGACTGCTGTTATGAAAAATTCAATTTTTGTCATTTTTCGGTCTAATTTTTCAAAAAGCTTACAACATCGAGGATTCCCAGGCCGTCTCCGATCCAAGTACTAACTCGACTCAACGTTGCTTGACGTGCCAGATCGGACGGGATGGCGTATTTTCAACGTGATGTGGTCGTAAGCGAAACAACGAGAGAAAAGATCGTGAGTCTTGTGTGACAGAGACGAGGTAGCAGAGGGCTCAAAAATTTTCACCCCCGGGCAAATTTGGCGAGCGAAGTGACTGAGTTGGTTTAATTACCCAAGTTTGAGGTAAACATTCCCTGCCGACCCAAAAAAACGGTGTCGATTCAATTTTTGAAACAGCTTCTCCATTGGAGAGGCAATAAGATTTGAAAAAAAATTTTTCTACTATTTGATATTTTTAAAACCAAATCATGGTCAATTCCTTGAGTAGTACAAACGAGAAAAACTACTCCGAGACGGAGACCGTAATCTTTGACACGATATGGGTTTCTATGTATAATACATGATTAGATCATCCATGGCAGGAACTATATTTTCACACGGAATAGTAAGCTTTACACTACGTTATGTTTGCTACGAAGCTGAAGGGAAAATGGTTGAAAAATTACTGACTTTTTTGATGAACAAAGTCATTTCAAAAAAATGGTATTTTTATTGCCTCTCCTGTGGAGAAGCTGTTTCAAAAATTGATTCGACACCGTTTTTTTCGGGTCGGCAGGGAATGTTTACCTCAAACTTGGGTAATTAAACCAACTCAGCTATTTTGCTCGCCACATCTCGGCACGATGATTGGTCAATCAGTCCTCTGCGCTCGCTTCCCCACACACAACACTCATGACCTTCCAACACCTTGTAACGCTTATGACCACACATTTTTTGGTACAAAAATGCAACTCTGACTCTTTTCAACAAAACGATAGTTGACTGCTGTTATGAAAAATTCAATTTTTGTCATTTTTCGGTCTAATTTTTCAAAAAGCTTACAACATCGAGGATTCCCAGGCCGTCTCCGATCCAAGTACTAACTCGACTCAACGTTGCTTGACGTGCCAGATCGGACGGGATGGCGTATTTTCAACGTGATGTGGTCGTAAGCGAAACAACGAGAGAAAAGATCGTGAGTCTTGTGTGACAGAGACGAGGTAGCAGAGGGCTCAAAAATTTTCACCCCCGGGCAAATTTGGCGAGCGAAGTGACTGAGTTGGTTTAATTACCCAAGTTTGAGGTAAACATTCCCTGCCGACCCAAAAAAACGGTGTCGATTCAATTTTTGAAACAGCTTCTCCATTGGAGAGGCAATAAGATTTGAAAAAAAATTTTTCTACTATTTGATATTTTTAAAACCAAATCATGGTCAATTCCTTGAGTAGTACAAACGAGAAAAACTACTCCGAGACGGAGACCGTAATCTTTGACACGATATGGGTTTCTATGTATAATACATGATTAGATCATCCATGGCAGGAACTATATTTTCACACGGAATAGTAAGCTTTACACTACGTTACGTTTGCTACGAAGCTGAAGGGAAAATGGTTGAAAAATTACTGACTTTTTTGATGAACAAAGTCATTTCAAAAAAATGGTATTTTTATTGCCTCTCCTGTGGAGAAGCTGTTTCAAAAATTGATTCGACACCGTTTTTTTCGGGTCGGCAGGGAATGTTTACCTCAAACTTGGGTAATTAAACCAACTCAGCTATTTTGCTCGCCACATCTCGGCACGATGATTGGTCAATCAGTCCTCTGCGCTCGCTTCCCCACACACAACACTCATGACCTTCCAACACCTTGTAACGCTTATGACCACACATTTTTTGGTACAAAAATGCAACTCTGACTCTTTTCAACAAAACGATAGTTGACTGCTGTTATGAAAAATTCAATTTTTGTCATTTTTCGGTCTAATTTTTCAAAAAGCTTACAACATCGAGGATTCCCAGGCCGTCTCCGATCCAAGTACTAACTCGACTCAACGTTGCTTGACGTGCCAGATCGGACGGGATGGCGTATTTTCAACGTGATGTGGTCGTAAGCGAAACAACGAGAGAAAAGATCGTGAGTCTTGTGTGACAGAGACGAGGTAGCAGAGGGCTCAAAAATTTTCACCCCCGGGCAAATTTGGCGAGCGAAGTGACTGAGTTGGTTTAATTACCCAAGTTTGAGGTAAACATTCCCTGCCGACCCAAAAAAACGGTGTCGATTCAATTTTTGAAACAGCTTCTCCATTGGAGAGGCAATAAGATTTGAAAAAAAATTTTTCTACTATTTGATATTTTTAAAACCAAATCATGGTCAATTCCTTGAGTAGTACAAACGAGAAAAACTACTCCGAGACGGAGACCGTAATCTTTGACACGATATGGGTTTCTATGTATAATACATGATTAGATCATCCATGGCAGGAACTATATTTTCACACGGAATAGTAAGCTTTACACTACGTTATGTTTGCTACGAAGCTGAAGGGAAAATGGTTGAAAAATTACTGACTTTTTTGATGAACAAAGTCATTTCAAAAAAATGGTATTTTTATTGCCTCTCCTGTGGAGAAGCTGTTTCAAAAATTGATTCGACACCGTTTTTTTCGGGTCGGCAGGGAATGTTTACCTCAAACTTGGGTAATTAAACCAACTCAGCTATTTTGCTCGCCACATCTCGGCACGATGATTGGTCAATCAGTCCTCTGCGCTCGCTTCCCCACACACAACACTCATGACCTTCCAACACCTTGTAACGCTTATGACCACACATTTTTTGGTACAAAAATGCAACTCTGACTCTTTTCAACAAAACGATAGTTGACTGCTGTTATGAAAAATTCAATTTTTGTCATTTTTCGGTCTAATTTTTCAAAAAGCTTACAACATCGAGGATTCCCAGGCCGTCTCCGATCCAAGTACTAACTCGACTCAACGTTGCTTGACGTGCCAGATCGGACGGGATGGCGTATTTTCAACGTGATGTGGTCGTAAGCGAAACAACGAGAGAAAAGATCGTGAGTCTTGTGTGACAGAGACGAGGTAGCAGAGGGCTCAAAAATTTTCACCCCCGGGCAAATTTGGCGAGCGAAGTGACTGAGTTGGTTTAATTACCCAAGTTTGAGGTAAACATTCCCTGCCGACCCAAAAAAACGGTGTCGATTCAATTTTTGAAACAGCTTCTCCATTGGAGAGGCAATAAGATTTGAAAAAAAATTTTTCTACTATTTGATATTTTTAAAACCAAATCATGGTCAATTCCTTGAGTAGTACAAACGAGAAAAACTACTCCGAGACGGAGACCGTAATCTTTGACACGATATGGGTTTCTATGTATAATACATGATTAGATCATCCATGGCAGGAACTATATTTTCACACGGAATAGTAAGCTTTACACTACGTTACGTTTGCTACGAAGCTGAAGGGAAAATGGTTGAAAAATTACTGACTTTTTTGATGAACAAAGTCATTTCAAAAAAATGGTATTTTTATTGCCTCTCCTGTGGAGAAGCTGTTTCAAAAATTGATTCGACACCGTTTTTTTCGGGTCGGCAGGGAATGTTTACCTCAAACTTGGGTAATTAAACCAACTCAGCTATTTTGCTCGCCACATCTCGGCACGATGATTGGTCAATCAGTCCTCTGCGCTCGCTTCCCCACACACAACACTCATGACCTTCCAACACCTTGTAACGCTTATGACCACACATTTTTTGGTACAAAAATGCAACTCTGACTTTTTTCAACAAAACGATAGTTGACTGCTGTTATGAAAAATTCAATTTTTGTCATTTTTCGGTCTAATTTTTCAAAAAGCTTACAACATCGAGGATTCCCAGGCCGTCTCCGATCCAAGTACTAACTCGACTCAACGTTGCTTGACGTGCCAGATCGGACGGGATGGCGTATTTTCAACGTGATGTGGTCGTAAGCGAAACAACGAGAGAAAAGATCGTGAGTCTTGTGTGACAGAGACGAGGTAGCAGAGGGCTCAAAAATTTTCACCCCCGGGCAAATTTGGCGAGCGAAGTGACTGAGTTGGTTTAATTACCCAAGTTTGAGGTAAACATTCCCTGCCGACCCAAAAAAACGGTGTCGATTCAATTTTTGAAACAGCTTCTCCATTGGAGAGGCAATAAGATTTGAAAAAAAATTTTTCTACTATTTGATATTTTTAAAACCAAATCATGGTCAATTCCTTGAGTAGTACAAACGAGAAAAACTACTCCGAGACGGAGACCGTAATCTTTGACACGATATGGGTTTCTATGTATAATACATGATTAGATCATCCATGGCAGGAACTATATTTTCACACGGAATAGTAAGCTTTACACTACGTTACGTTTGCTACGAAGCTGAAGGGAAAATGGTTGAAAAATTACTGACTTTTTTGATGAACAAAGTCATTTCAAAAAAATGGTATTTTTATTGCCTCTCCTGTGGAGAAGCTGTTTCAAAAATTGATTCGACACCGTTTTTTTCGGGTCGGCAGGGAATGTTTACCTCAAACTTGGGTAATTAAACCAACTCAAGTTTGTTTTGCTCGCCACATCTCGGCACGATGATTGGTCAATCAGTCCTCTGCGCTCGCTTCCCCACACACAACACTCATGACCTTCCAACACCTTGTAACGCTTATGACCACACATTTTTTGGTACAAAAATGCAACTCTGACTCTTTTCAACAAAACGATAGTTGACTGCTGTTATGAAAAATTCAATTTTTGTCATTTTTCGGTCTAATTTTTCAAAAAGCTTACAACATCGAGGATTCCCAGGCCGTCTCCGATCCAAGTACTAACTCGACTCAACGTTGCTTGACGTGCCAGATCGGACGGGATGGCGTATTTTCAACGTGATGTGGTCGTAAGCGAAACAACGAGAGAAAAGATCGTGAGTCTTGTGTGACAGAGACGAGGTAGCAGAGGGCTCAAAAATTTTCACCCCCGGGCAAATTTGGCGAGCGAAGTGACTGATTTGGTTTAATTACCCAAGTTTGAGGTAAACATTCCCTGCCGACCCAAAAAAACGGTGTCGATTCAATTTTTGAAACAGCTTCTCCATTTGGAGAGGCAATAAGATTTGAAAAAAAAATTTTCTACTATTTGATATTTTTAAAACCAAATCATGGTCAATTCCTTGAGTAGTACAAACGAGAAAAACTACTCCGAGACGGAGACCGTAATCTTTGACACGATATGGGTTTCTATGTATAATACATGATTAGATCATCCATGGCAGGAACTATATTTTCACACGGAATAGTAAGCTTTACACTACGTTACGTTTGCTACGAAGCTGAAGGGAAAATGGTTGAAAAATTACTGAGTTTTTTGAGAAGTTAGTATGTTCCATTTTGATCTACCATTCAATCTCGATTTTATGAAGGTGGAATGGTCGTGAAAGACATAATGCTTTGCGCTCGATAATGTTTAATCCCCATCATGCTCTTTCGTAACATGGAATAAATGGGCGTTTATTAACTTCCGAACAAATAGAGTTTAAAATTGTGCAACCAGAAGTTCTATAACGATTATGATTAGGCAAATTGAACCTGCGAATGACGAGCCTTGTCGTACAATTTCTGCAACATAAATGAAACTTACATGCACAGAAGATGATCGAATACATTTCGCATTTTTCATTATGATGCTTGATTTTCGACAAGAGTGTTCTGAAACAGAAATTGAAACTCACCAGTACTTTGAAAATCAAAAGTATTCGAGCTCAAGTTTCCTGCAAACTCGATTTCTGAAAGGAGAATTGATATTCAAACTACTGAAGAGATATGATAAACAATGTATAAAGTAATAAATATTCGTTTCTTCGTTTATATATATTCGTTTATATATATATATATAAACGAAGGATCCTCCGCCCACTTTTTGTAAAGCCGAGAGTGTGAGTAAGAGAGATAGAGAGGAGTGAGAGAGAAGGAGAGAGTGTGTGTGTGTGTGAGATAGAGTGTAGAGAAAGAGAGAGATAGACAGACAGAGAGAGAGAGAGAGAGAGAGAGAGAGAGAGAGAGAGAGAGAGAGAGTGTGTGTGTGTGTGTGTGTGAGAGAGAGAGAGCGAGAGATAGACAGAGAGAGAGAGAAAGTGTGAGAGATAGAGAGTGGGAGAGATAAAGAGAGAAAGAGAGGCTGGGAGAGAGAGAATGACATAGAGAAGGAGAGTGTGTAGGAGAGATTGAGAAGGAGAGATATAGAGTGAGAGAAGGAGTGAGAGAGAGAGTGTGTATGTATAGGAGAGAGGGTGAGAGAGAGATAGAAAGAGTGAGAGAGTGTGTGTGTGTGTGGGAGAGAGAAGGTGAGAGAGAGATAGTGAGGGAAGGAAAGAGAATGAGAGAAAGAGAGAGTGTGTGTGAAAGATAGAGAAAGAGTGAGAGAGAAGGAGAGAGATAGAGAGAGTGTGTGTATGAGAGAGAGAGAGAGAGAGAGAGAGAGAGAGAGAGAGAGAGAGAGAGAGCGAAAGAGAGAGAGTGAGAGTGTGAAAGAGAGACTGAGTCTGAGATGAAGGAGAAATAGCAAGGACTTTTCTTCTAAAAACCACTTTTTTCAATTAAAAAGTCTGAATGTGTGATTTTGTGATTAAAAAAAAGGAGAAAAGGGGCACTGAGCGTAGCGAGGGCCACCTGCTTGTTATAAAATATGAAAAAGTTCCATAATCACTGAACTGTTCAACTAATTTACAAAATGTGTTCCGGTATCGATTCAAACCAAAATTCAAACCTACTCAATGTCTAAAATAAAAAATAAATTTTTAAGTGAATACTTCTTTGAAAAAATGTTGGCCTACTACACAATTATACACAATGAAAAATAAGCAAAAATAAAAATAAAAATGCATGAATTCCTTAGGAGCGATTCCTCCCTGTCTTTCACGACCAGACTCCCATTCTTAGTTTTTTTTTAATGTTAAGAGTAATTTCATGAAATGAAACCATACCTTCTTCTCAATATTCCCTATCTCCGAGTCAGCTATAAAAGGGGGCGACACACTGGGAGACGGTTCTTTTTCTGAAGACCAACCCTCATCAGACGACTGGATGGAGGCTTGTTTCCTCAGGCCATCATGAGACTGAAAAGTCGCGATTATTGATTATATCAAATAGTACAGAATGATCTTATGAACTTATCCTCCACCAGAAGCTTTTTCACGCTACGCTCGGGTCGTTAGAGTTTTTAGACCAAAACTTTTCCTTCAACTTATTTTCTCATCCATTCATATCTCTTTCTCTTGCGAAGGTCCTTCGTTTATATACAGTGGTGCACAAAAAAACACTTACACTTCTTTTTCGGAAATATCTGAGCCAATAGTTATTCGATCGATTTCAAATTTTGACAGATACTTCTACAAACATGTTAGAACGTATTCAACTCATGTCAAAGTCAGAAGATTGAAAAATCAATCAACAGAAATATTTTCCCCTAAACATATCGAAACCCAACTTCAAAGTTAATAATGATAAGCCGGAATGCACCAGTGCCAATTAAGCCGAAAAGAAATGAGAATAGCCTAAATGCACCAGTGCCAAACCTGATATCACTTGAATTCACAGTTTCTAAGACGCGAAAACATTAGAAACCATTGATTCAGTGTTTGGAATCATAAAAACATCACACATTCCAAGCATGGACTCCAGAATTAAAGTTCGTAGACTCAGCCAGTGAGAATTTCACATCGCAGGAGACTTCGCTCATTTTTCCAAAGATTTCTATATTTCGTCGAAGTATTTATATTGAATGTGTTGAAAAAAAACGTTTAGGCAAAAACGAAACCAAGCATTTTGGACAGTCTTCGCATAACTGACTCATTTGTAATGCCGAAACCAACATTGCACATGTCGGTTTTAGTCTTTTGAGTTGTCAACTAGACTGAAAATAGAGCTTTAACAAAAACTCCGAAACAAAAAAAGAAGTTACATGAACAATATGCATGGAGATCAGCCTCAGATTCCTAAGAGAAAGCAAACGAGCCACTTTTTTTTAGAAACATTGCACAAGAACTACGTCGGAGTTAAAACTTCATTTCACAGTTCCTAACAGTTTTTATCCATGAGCTCACACCGAGCTAAAGAAGGTCGTCATCGATTAGTCGCGTTGCAGCAAAATTATATTGAAAAAAAATTCGCTATAGAGCGCGTTCGCACATCAATATTTTTTCATTCTTTTGTCCTATTTTTCTCAAGTTAAAAAGTGGATTTGTTTCACCGATTGCTATTGAAAAATTGCAAATCATGTAACTTTTTTTTGTAACTAGCTTTTTATCATGAATTTCGAAAAAAACACATTCGAGAAAAATTTTCAACTACAGTAACTGTAATTTGATCTACGGCAAAACGGGATTTACAAAGGGGCGGGGTTTGCACTCGCTGCTTATTGGTCGCCTCCCCTCGCTGCTTGGTCCGACACTTTTCTACTGCGCTTAGCGCAGTGTGGAGCTTCATTTTCTATCAAAACTCTCCAAACAATATGACTGACTGGTTGAAAGTTCGTTGCGGCACAATGATATGTCATTTCTGAGATGATTGTTTTGAACCCCTAACTCAAATAATGCGTATACTCAGAAAAAAAATCTTGTTAGACCTGACAACTTTGGTATAAGACTTGATAAGTTAATAATAAGACCTGGTAACCTTGGTATAAGACCTAGTAAACCTGGAGTATTCTCAGGAATCAAATTTTTGCATCACAAAGGTCTTTTATAAGACCTGATAATGTTCATATAAGACCTTGGTATAAGACATAGAGTTGTATAAGACTTGATAAGTTAAGAATAAGACCTTGTAACCTCCACATAAGATCTGCATATTGTTGTATAAGACCTGGTATTCTGCCGTATAAGACCTTATAAGATCTTACAATTAAGTTTTCAGGTCTTGATCCTAACTTACTAGGTCTTATGATTAAGTTTTCAGGTCTTGATAATTTTTAGGATTCAAATTTCTTTTTTCCTCATTCCTTCTCATTACTTTGTTCTGTTTTTCTATTTTGTCAAAAGTTCTAGACTGTAAATTTAAATGGAAAATCTTGCACCTCATTCATTTCTCAATTTTTGAAAGTTTACATGCGTTGCTCAGATCTTCACTAAAATCGTTCTTCGAAACATATCGAAACGGTCACTTACCTAGTCACATCAACAGAATTTTTGTGGCTGGGTCAAAATTTCCGCATAATGTAAATCACATAAAATCGAGTAGAATATGCGTTCAGACGACGGAAAGTGAACTAGAGAAGCACTTGAGCAGTTTTTCACGGTCAAGGAAGTCAAAACAATCAACTGGCTAGTCGAAAGGTTTTGGATTTGTCACGTTCGAATCCGAGGAGCAAGCTGACTATGTAACTGATAAGGTTTTTTTAGGATCATGAGTTTCGAATATAAATGTTTTCAGGAAGTAATAAAAGCCTACCCATCCCATCTTCAGTTCCAGAACAGAACGTTGAACATTGGTTCTGCGATCAGGAACGTCAAGACTAACACAGTTGAATCATGTAAGTTTTCCACTTTTGTGTCTATGGATACTCGATTAGGGGTCGGTCGAACCGTTTGATAAAACCATCTTTCAGCATACATGGCTACCTCATCTGGAGACAATTGCGGAACAACGCACAGTCGAGCTCTGGCAGTACGGCTACCTAGCTATGACTTCTGGTATCCTACAAGTTTTGGTAACTGCCCCTGGTAAGAACTACGTATAGCTGATGTTGAGAACAGACCGCGTACGCCGTTTATGACCAAATATCGTATTTATGCTAAAGTAGATAACGTGTGTTAACTTACTTTTCTAGAATTGTCTTTCTTTAGATGTTTTTTCATTGTTGTTTTTCAAATAAAATGTTCATAATGTACAAGACCTGGTAATAATCATATAAGACTTGGTTACATTCATACAAGACCTGGTAATGTTCATATAAGACCTGGTAATATTCATACAAGACCTGGTAATGTTCATATAAGACCTGCTAATGTTCATTTAAGACGTGGTAAAGTTTATACAAGACCTTGTAACCTTGTTATAAGACTTGCTAACCTCTGAATTAGGTCTTGCCATTTATTTGTTCACTTTTTGCAGGTCTTATACCTAAGTTTCTAGGACTAATTAGATTTCTTTTTCCTGAGTAGTCATTGTCAACCTCGATAGAGGGAAAAAAAGAAACCTACAATAACAGCATGCATGGAGATCATCCTCTGATTCCAACGAAGCAAATGAGTCACTTATTTTTCGAAACATTGTACAAGAACTACGTCGGAGTTAGAACTTCATTTCACAGTTCCTAACAGTTTTTACCCAAGGGTTACACACTAGGCGATCTGCATGTAAATTTGTCATCATTACGAAGCTTAACTTTGAATTAATGAGTGAGAAATCTACACCGGATTTCTTCATGGCAATGTGCTTCTATATTTACAACGGACTTTTAGAATGAACGTGATAACTATTCTCTGATACCCTGACGACTCCAAATACTCAGACTGACTTGTAGAAAGTTGCTTCCGGCAGAATGATATGTCAATTGTTAGATGACTGCCTTGAATTTTTAACTCAAATAATTCTTATAGTCATTGTCAACCTTGATGGAATGAAAAAAGATCAAAATTTAGAAATCCGCGAAAAATAGAAACAACTCGTCATGTTCAGTTCTGATACTCGTTCAGGTCTAAACAGGAATTGACCTTCAGCGTAATTCACATCCAGAGTTGGGACCTATCCAGATGTGTTAAGCAGGTCAAATAATGAACTTTTCATGTAGAAAATTTTTGCGCGTTTTTTGTTTGAAGCGAGATATTTTAATTTAAAAAATGACTCTTTCAAATGCCACGTAGGCCCATTTTAGCCTCACGCACTACACAACTAGATCTAACCGAGAAAATCAATAGCGGCGTGGTGGAGTGGGTTGTGTTCCTGATTTCAAAGCGAGAGGTCAAGAGTTCGAATCCACTCGCTGACGACTTTTTTTCTATTTTTTTAATTTTGACAAAAATGTACCCCAACTACACGAAATTTCTTCCCGAAATGATTCTCCAACCTTCTGTTTATGAAATTTGTACTAAAAATACCCAACTAGTCTATTGCCGATCTCTTCCATCACACCCTCTAGGAAGCTGGTGAAGTGATCAGTATAACTTTGACCTTCATCGAATAGGACGGTTTTTCCTTCAATTTTTGGGTTCGGACTGGAAACAGATTTGAAACTGACCATGTAGGTTAGATGTGGTCGTCCTTTTTAATCATGAGCAATAAGCACATATCCAAAGGTGTGGATGAGGCCTCATGAAGGTCTATAACCGTTAAGTTGAACTCCACAATTTCGTGGTGACTGGCTCATGCTCATACTTATCAATTCATCACTTTTCAGATACCACAAAATCATTTCATCAAGTAATCAGATCCACGAATTAGAAATTTGCAACGATTATTTTGAATTTTGTTTCCAGGTTATGACCATGTGATATCTCATGCATCCGAACTTTAAAAGTTGAATTGCTCATGATTAAGGAGGACGACCACAACTAACCGAAATGGTCGGTTTCGAATCTGTTTCCAGTCCAAACCCACAAATTGAGTAAAAAAAACGTCCTACTCGACGAATGTCAAAGTTTTACTGATCACTTCACCAGCTTTCTAGAGGGTGTGATGGAAGAGATCGGCAATAGACTTGTTGGGTATTTTCACATGGGACTTATATCAAAGCCCGGAGAATCTATGAGGTCTGAGTGGTCTCATAGGTTTTCAAACATGGTGAAGACGATGGAACTGCTCTCAGAAGTTGCTTCACCGACCTCGTTTAGGAGTTATGGCCAAAAATAGAATTCAC
Source organism: Caenorhabditis parvicauda (assembly GCA_963978915.1). Classification (NCBI taxonomy): domain Eukaryota; kingdom Metazoa; phylum Nematoda; class Chromadorea; order Rhabditida; family Rhabditidae; genus Caenorhabditis; species Caenorhabditis parvicauda. The sequence goes on from OZ022252.1 coordinate 2,272,386, forward strand.
ATGCAATTTTCAAAAAAGTGGGATCTGTAATGATAAAGAATTCTGGCGTGAAAAAGGGCAAATGAGTGAACATGGAGTGGACGCAAAAAAATGTGTCTTTCGTGGTAGAGTGGTCAAGGGCCACGCTTTCCATTTTGTCTTGTCCGAGTTCGATTCTCACAAGTTACACTTTTTTTTTTGCTTTTTTCAAAAATATTTTGAAAATTTTATATAAATCAAAATCAAGCAGTATCAGAATATAGTGTACAAAAATAAAAACAAATGAAGGACAAATTTTCTAACATCTATGCAGTTCAATGAAGAAACACTTGATACAGTAATTCGTATCACAATTCGGGCATTGACAAAATGAATTCTCTCCACATGGGCATGGATTGTTGAGGTCACGATTGAACAACATTTCTGGGGGTGTGGAGAAATCTCCCGGGTGGACAGGGGTTATGCCCGCCTTGTACCAGCCATATTCGTGGTACTTTCGGAAAATCGGCAGTTGAAACACCCAATGAACTTGCGACGTCAGTTTCAGAATGTTGTCCCTCTTGCCAATAACGTAATCTATGTCGTGCAGCATAACGAAATCGTGAACTCTACGTACCACTGTCTTATACTGCCTCATGAAGTTGAGGTCCAAGGGCTGCATGTGTTGAGTGGCGTCTGGAGGGATATTCACGAATTTCACGACTTTTCCATCCGGTACGAACTGCTGAATCCAAGCGTGGTTCTTGAAGAGAGGCCACGAATCCATAACAATGAGTAACGGCGATGGCATATCATCTGTGAATACACATTCACGAAAAAACGTTTCCGTCGTTTCTTTGCTCATGATATGAGCTGTTCTAGCCTCGATTACGAGTGATGGATCGTTGTAGTACTTCTTCGGCAGCTTTCCAGTTGGTTCCGACAATTGAATGAACATTTTCGGCCACAGAAGACCGTCTACACTGATGATTGGCGTCAGTGTGTAGGAGTGAGTCAGATTGGACAAAGATTGAGCTATCACTTCTACCTTTTTGGATCCTTTGATCGCCAGAGTCCGGTTGCATCGAGTTTCTTTTTGAACACCTGTCTGATCGAGGTTGATGACGGTGAGTCCCGGGTTGTTCAGCATACAATCTTTTATTGTCTTTTGCACTTCTGCGACCTAAATTTTCCTTCCCTATATGTGCAGTGCTTACAATTACCTTTTTCATTGTCTCGTCATGGGATTTCACTCTTTTTTTCGTGACAAATTTGGTTATCTGTCTCGAAACTATCCCATATTTTCTTTTCCAATTGGAAATCCACGGTTGACTTGCCTAAAGGCTTACGATCGAACTTTCATAAGTGAGAACAAACGTTGAACTGCGGCCACAGCTTCATCTCCTTGTTTATCTTCATGGCCATGATTTTCATATCCTTGTCATGAACGGGAAGACCTCTCTCGATTTTAAGTAGAACTGCTTTATGCAATTCTTTGGCGAGGGTGTTCAGTTTTGCCCGACGTTTTTGTTGAAAACGACCTGATTATTGGATCCGTTTATTATTTTATAGTCGGTGAAATCACCCGAACTTTCGTATTCCACAAGGTTCTTCAAATCGTCGCTAGTTTTGATGAACCGGAATTTCCGCTGCATTGACGAAAGTGTTCTCGACTTCGCTTTTCTTCGGTCTTTCTTTCCACCTATGAATCCTGAAGCTGATCGGTAGTAGGCGAGAGCTTTGTCGACCTGGAAAATATGATCTCTCAAAATAAAAATAATCTAATTACCTCAGATTCTGCCCATTCCTTGCGAACATGAGATTCACAAAAATCTGTTACGTCGTATTCGAAATCTCTGTCTTCGCCTTCATTCAGAGTTTCTTCAATCTCATCACAGTCCAGTGTCCCATATTTATGAGCATTCAAAAGCAGCTTCAGACGATCACGAAGTTTTGTCGCGTCTCGGTCAGGAGGTGACGAAAGATCAGCAAGGTGCCCATCAAATAGCTCATAAAGACTATTCACAATGAAGCGAACTTGATCGGTCCCACTCATCAAAAACTGAATCAAAACATAAAATGAAGAACATGTTATAGAACAGACAATTGCAAGAAAAAAAATTTTTTTTAAGTAATCATGTCATAAAAAAAGTGATTATATACAGGGAAGATCAAAAATATCAAAGATCAAAGGATCAAAAAATGGGATTACTGTATCAAGTGTTTCTTCATTGAACTGCATAGATGTTAGAAAATTTGTCTTTCATTTGTTTTTATTTTTGTACACTATATTCTGATACTGCTTGATTTTGATTTATATAAAAATTTTCAAAATATTTTTGAAAAAAGCAAAAAAAAGTGTAACTTGTAAGAATCGAACTCGGACAAGACAAAATGGAAAGCGTGGCTCTTGACCACTCTACCACCGAAGACACATTTTTTTGCGTCCACTCCATGTTCACTCATTTGCCCTTTTTCACGCCAGAATTCTTTATCATTACAGATCCCACTTTTTTGAAAATTGCATGTGAATTCTATTTTTGGCCATAACTCCTAAACGAGGTCGGTGAAGCAACTTCTGAGAGCAGTTCCATCGTCTTCACCATGTTTGAAAACCTATGAGACCACTTAGACCTCATAGATTCTCCGGGCTTTGATATAAGTCCCATGTCAGTACAAATTTCATAAACAGAAGGTTGGAAAATCAGTTCAGGAAGAAATTTCATGTAGTTAGGGTACATTTTTGTCAAAAATTAAAAAATAGAAAAAAAGTCGTCAGCGAGTGGATTCGAACCCTTGACCTCTCGCTTAGAAATCAGGACACAACCCACTTCACCACGCCGCTATTGATTTTCTCGGTTAGATCTAATTGTGTAGTGCATGAGGCTAAAATGGGCCTACGTGGCATTTCAAAGAGTCATTTTTTAAATTAAAATATCTCGCTTCAAACAAAAAACGCGCAAAAATTTTCTACATGAAAAGTTCATTATTTGACCTGCTTAACACATCTGGATAGGTCCCAACTCTGGATGTGAATTACGCTGAAGGTCAATTCCTGTTAAGATATAGAAAAAATGTTTACCTCGATCTCGCTTAGAACAGATTTGCACAGATCAGACGTTGACTCAGCAACCAACAAATTATCCGGTATGGTGATTTTTGGTGGTGCCGTGGATGAATCAAAAAGTGTCTGAAAAGTTATAATGAGATGAAAATCCATATAATGAAATGTATATGAAAGGTCAGGTACATTTTTTGAAAAAACACACTTCAGAAGCGCCATGTTCTAGCTTCTCGATATTCTCTGCTCGCTTTTCCAGTGTATGAACTTCAAGATCATCCTAAAAGATGTCAGTATTAACACATAGAATCCAGTCATACTGTTTCATTTATTTCAGGAGACGTTGAGCCAACATCCGAAACAGGATCTGCGGTATTCTCTAGTGATACAGGATCCGAGGTAATCTCCGATGATACCAGATCCGATGTGATTTCTGATGATACAGGATCGGAGGTGTTCCCAAGGTCGGAAGTATTTTCTGAAACTTAAGAGTAAGACAGTTATTATGTTATCATTGCAGACGATTGAAATCACCTGGTGAGAAACTCGAGCCATTTTCTAAGGCTGTCAAGCGTCGGATAGTCTCATCAATACCATTTGGATTCGCTCTGAATTGTTTCCACATTTTCAACTTTCCGATTAACTCACTTAAAATGTAGGTACTTGGCATCTAACGGTGTGAGGAAGGTTTTAACTGCTGCGTGTTCAAACAGTTCTCGCCTGAAAATTATGGAAAGGTAACGTCTCTCACACAAGAATGGCGTAAACTGAAGAAAGGGATATATGAACTGACTTCGTCAAACCCTTCTTTCGGAAAATAGAGCTCAGTTCTTCGACAGTCATCTGTCGATTGGTCTCTTTGGTATAGTACTTTCTAACGTCATGCCAACTGAACTCTCTACCTTGATCTCCTAGACGTCGAACGGTTACGAGAAAGGCCTGCATACCCTCCTGAAAACCACTCGTTTTGAAAATTCATTTTCGAAACAAACCATTTCCGGTTGGAACTTCCGTTCGTTAGAGCTGGGTGATACCAACTTTGATCTACTTCGTTTAGCCCTTTTCGTCGTTGTGTTCGATCTGAAAAGTTTTAAGTGAGTTTATCAAACAAACATTCGCAAACCTGACACTCTCCATACTGGAATGATTCGAAAGTCCAAGGTGATTGAGCAAGTCCCTTTGGACTCTTAAATTTGATTTTGTTGCATATTCTTCACAGCCACAAACCTTTCGACGTCGGTCATTGTTTCTATCTTTTACTCGATTCTAATACGTCTGAAAAACATTGGATGAAGTCAAGAAACAAGTGGTTAATCGCGGAATGAGGTTTAGATTCACATGTGGATAACGGCTGTCACCAAAGCGAACTTTCTTCTTTCTAAAATTTAGAACTCACGCGACGTTTCAGTTACCCCTTCAAATACACACTACTGCATTTCTTAATGAGGGAACAGGTATAAGAAAGTCATTTGAAAAATTTCAGACGTAATGAAGAGATTTTTCACGTCGCATAACACTTTATATTGTGTAATCGTGGTATAGATCCCATACTGATGTAGTGAAGAGTGATGAATCTATTTGGATATGAAAATTTTAAGGAAAAACAGAGAAGAAACAGAGAAAAAGTACAAACGCCAAACTTGCGTTTCGAAATGAACCGTTGTGGCCAGTATCGATTGCCTATGTGCAGGCCGTCTTACAGTAATTTTGACCTACCAAGAATTTCTTTTTTTTATTTTCTTTTTTCTATTCTCCCTTTATTTTCCTCTCGTTTTACCGTAAAATCGTATATTTTTGGCGAAATAGTTCATTTGCAAGGTATAATGAGTAAGAATGAACTGGTAAATCCGTTCGTTCATGTTTAACATACTTTAGTGTAATTGTAGGACAAATAATTCGTTTCAAGTGCTCACTTTGATTAGCATCTCCAGCACGTATGTTTGTCCGCGGTCGGCACAAGTTTAGTAACGAGTGAAAACTGTGTTCTGTTTTACGAGTGGGTGACAAAAGTTGAAATTTTATTACTCAACATTTGAATTCCGTTCGCTATCAGGTAATTCGGGAAGTAGGCATGGTGTGTTGTTCTAAACATATCACGATTAGATTTACTCCGATAGCTTACAAATCTTCCCATGCACAGGATGATCGGGAAACCGTTACATTGTCGCATGACAATGTAGTGAAAACACTTGTTGAACTTCACATCGGGAGCAGTTATATTCGCCTGCGACGAACCTAAAAGTATGTCGTGAAAGAAAATCATAAACTATAGCGTACTTCTTTTATCTTTCTTCGGTTCGGGGACTTCTAGAATTTTTGTATCTTTCAGAAGCCAGTCTTCAAAGTAATTGAAAGCTTGGTCCGTTTGTCCTGAGTTTTAGCATTATTTCCAATTCTCAAGAAATTCACTTTGAACTACTTTTCCCTCCTCTCCCCTAATGCATCTGACTTCACGCAAACGGTGGTATTTCGTTTCATCTGCTGAAAAATGAAACTTTAACTTCTCAAATTGAGCAATCTAACTATAGTCAATGTGTCCTGATGTATCATCTTCTTCGCGTAGTCTATCAACTGGTCCTGGTGCCGGTTTTCCAAGACGGATCTGAAACGCCGTGAAACGTTATTAAAGCTTTATCTAGTTAATTGCACCTGGAATACTGATTTGTGATAATGCTCCCACAAGGTAACATAGTTGGCACATTTATCAAACTTCGATGGGTACAGGTTCATCAACTCAGACTTTTCTCTATCAAAAGCTCTGTCGAGATTCACTAAAAGTCTCTTGATTAACTACTTGCTGAGGGCGTACTTTACCTTTAGTAAAAGCTTGATAAAGTCTCTGTAGGAAAGTTCCTCGTCCACCGCGAGCATGATCACTCAACGCTAGAGGCATTGATGTGGTGGCCAACGGGATGAGAATCTGAATTCACGTAGAAATCTTCTTCACCATACGACTAACATGCTTCTCCTCGAAAGCCATCTCCGTCGAGTTTTCAATCCTTTTCAAAGCATTATCAACGTCAAACTCCTTCGGCTTAGCCTCGTCCCTGTAAAATGCATCAATCTACCATTATATTTATTGTTTACTCACATGAATATGAACAGGTTGAAATCATCAAATTCACTTTGCAGTTCGTAAGCTTTGTCTTCGTCAAGAACCTTCAACATCGTTTTCACGCTCCAGCACGGCGTCTGTGAGGTTTTTTTTTAAAGTTTTCACTATTTTACTCACCATCGACTCAATTCCATCGGAATCGGTGAAAAGAGACGACTCTATCTTCATGTCTGCTTGCAGGGTATTAGTTGTCTTGAGGTAGAAGGTGCAATCTATGCCACTTGCCAGAGCCATGCTCGATCTCCTGTAAGCTTTAACCTTTGAAAACTGAACTAGGCATGGGCATATTGCCAATCATTGGCAGTCGATTGGCAATGCTTCTTTTCCATTGTCAATAGCATTGGCAGTCTATTGACAATGAAATCGACTTGGATTTTGATTTCTAGGCCTTCTTGACGTTGACGATGGTGTTATAACAAATTTCATCGCCAACCGACTGCCAATGCTATTGGCAATAGAAAAGAAGCATTGCCAATCGACTGCCAACGATTGGCAATATGTCCATGCCTAAACTGAACCATCTCTCACCAATTTGGGGCACGAGATTCCAAAACAATTCTCTCCACAGCCCCATTCGTAGAATCCTTAACCAGTTGATTTGGAGTTTTAACACGTTTTCTTACGTATAACTCGCTGTTGATGATACTTGTGCTGAACAAACCATCCGAGTCACATTGAAATGGTAGATGGACTATAGCCGCTCGTTCACTCTTAATTTCTTCTTTCTCCAGAAACCAGCATTCCTCAGGGGCCCTTCGCGCCTCACAGATTACCTTTTCTCACGCCAGTTTTGATACTTGAAACTCTGATCGAATCGAAAATTTGATGCGCATCTCCGCTCTAACAGAAACTATCAGCTGGCGTTTACACCGTTCTGATCCGACGCCTATGAGCTGAGAACAGGCCGCAGGAAGGAAGTATGACTAATAAGCTTTTTTCATTAGAATGAATACGAAAAACAGTTGATATTAAATCTGAAAAAACCAGTGCCGCTCAGCAGCGCGCCTGATTTATTTAAATTGAAAATTTGATGTGCAACAGAACCTATTGTTCAGATGAGTTGAGAACAGATCGCGGGAAAAATGCGACCAAATAGCCTCTACCATAAGAAAAAAAAAGCTCAACTCACCGCTCCACCGTAGTACTGAGACGTTCGGATCATGACTGGATTCTCCTTATCATTTGCATCCTTGAAAAGGATCATCTTCATCCAAAGTCGTACTTACCTCTTCTAGTTTTATGTTGTTTTTAGAGTTTTCAATCCTGGTCACGAGCACATCACGTGTAAACTGGAAAATGTTCAGATCACATTTTCATTTTTCCTCAAACCTTCAAATCAGTGAACAATCGTACAGCATTGTAAACGTCATCTTCAATGTCAATGTGTAGATCTAGTAAAAGCTGAAAGTGGTTATAGCTTGGTTCGTTTTTACTTTGTGAATAACCGAGTTCATGTCTAACATCTTGTCTTCGGGTTTCTTTTCTGGCTTATGGTCTAATACTGCAATCCTCGCTCTATTTCGCGTGATGAGAATAACACAAACCTTGGTAAATATATTTTTGAATGGTATTGAAAGTTTTCCCTGATGAAACGTTCGCCAGTAGACCCCATCCGCGGAGAATCTGTAAGTTATGTGAAACCAACCATTTTGGCGGACGGGTTCGAGTTTGAACACTAAGAAAACATGTGCCGCGCAGCAGCGCGCGGTTGGAGTTTAAACTTGATGCGCGATTCAATATCACGAAGGAGATACCTCGTGCTATGAATAGAGTGAATAAAAATCGGAATTGGTTAATACTCTCACGTTTCACTGTTTAAATTCCCGAATTATGTAATAATCTCTCTATTTGCAATCTGCAGCTAACATTAATCTTTTATTATGAGCCTAGGGAAACTTGGAAAACTCAATTTAGTGAAGATCTAATTCTTGGAAACGCGGTTTAACTAAGAAATCGTGCCTTATATGATGGGGAACATCATAATAATCATCTATAATAAAACCCCAAAACATTTCTGCAAGCCAAAATCGTTACCTGTATAGGTGAAACGCAAAAATCCGTAACAGTCGATGTTTTTCTCGGGTTCATTTTCATTTTCTTGTTTTCATCATCGAAATAGTCATAGAAATTGATGTTCAGTGTCTCGGCCGTCTCCATTTCCATCAGCTCTTTGGCGTACGTAAAAAGACCTTTGTTGTATTTCGAGACTGAAAGTTTTTCTATCACTTCACTTGGCTAGTCATAAATTTGACCCCCCTGAACGCGATGCAGTCAGCCGCAATATTTGTCTCACCTCTCTCACTAGTCATCTGTGATTCTATCCTCACGTCATGAAAGCAAGGAACAGCCTTAAAATTGCACATTTCGACAGTTTTTTACCTGGTTTTCACCTCTTTCAGCGCTGTTTCGACGCATAAAGTGCTTCTATTCACAAAAAGATGGAAGCCATTGACGTTTGCAGCAGGGAGAGCAATCTGCGAACGTGTGTATAACTACGAGATTCTGATTACCGGTTTTTGTTGCTTTCTCTTCTTCAAGTTCTGCGAGATTAGCATTCTCCGATGGTATTCACGATGATCCTGAAAGATGGTCGGTTTAGTAATTTAGTGTAGTGATTTTTGGTCTCGCTCATCGCTTCTCATGACAGAAGTTTAGTACCCAGTCGAGCCAGCTGTTAAAAACAGGCGGACTTTGTAACTTATTCCTCCAGATTCTCGGAAAACTTGGCACTGTTAATGGAACTTATGATATAAAAATGTAGCCGTGGCCACTAGACCACTGAGAGAACCTTTCCCCGGTTGAAAAAGTAACGAAATAGAAAAGTAACAGATTTAACGAAAAATTTCGTCAAATCTGTTAATTTTCATTTTCAACTACCCATGGTGGGTAGTACACCATTAGCCATGGTGCGTAGTACACCATTAGCGGAGGTTCTAATTTCAGACTCACACCATGTGCGAGAGGCCGAATACGACGAACTCGGCCAATTCGTGGCATTTCACTGGATAAAAATGACCTATCCTCGTCACGTTTATTTTTTTTTTCAAAACTTCATAAGAAATGACTCACTTCCTTTGATTCATGATTGATCGTTTCTAAACCAGTTTTTTTTCTATTGATACCATTGATAGGTAAGAAATTCAGTCGCCCTTTACTCAATGATTTCACTATTTCTCTTGTTAACCCTTGTTCCAGCAGTTTTGTCACTTGGCAGAACGCAATCGACAGCTGTAGAAGGTGAATTTTTTCCGATTTTCATTGAAAGCGTCAAGTTCCAGGAATTTTGTTATGTAATGATAAACCAGCTTCTGGTGTTTTGGTGAAGCTCTATGATCATGACACGTGTAAGTTCAATTTTCATTTCGTTTCAGAAACCCAAACTTGTTTCAGTATCACCGGATGAACTGATGGACTCGGCCAAGACGGATAAAGATGGTCATTTCAAGCTCCAAGGAGTTGCCGAAGAGGTGTTCGATTAATGAAATTTAGACAATTTCGATTTCAGATATCTTCAATTGAGCCGAAATTGAACATCTATCATGACTGTGATGATACTCTTATTGTAAGTTTTTGAACATTCGAAAAATGGAAACGAACTTTGATTTGAGGTACATAATGGTACAAATTTTGAGGAGAAGCATCTTTTAACATTGAATTATGTTCAATTTTATAGAATTCACGAAAAATTAAAATTGAATGATCATGTTGATTTTTTTCACATCTGTGCTTTATAATTCTACCTACTCTATAAACTGAATACCGTTGATATGAAGTTCATAGGTCGTTGATAGCAGTTTATAAAGTTCATAGGTCGTTGATGAAAATTTGTGAATTTCATAGGTCGTTGATAAACATTTATGAAGTTTATAGGTCATTGATAAAAATTTATGAAGTTCATCGGCTGTTGATATGAACTTCATAGGTTGTTGACAGCAGTTTATGAAGTTCATGTGCTGTAGATATCAACGAGCTATGAACTTCATATCAACGGTATTTAGTTTATAGTATTAAAAATAATGTATTTTTCAAATTCAAAAAATGAGAAAGTTACTCTTCAGCTTGAATGGTTGAGTTGAATTTTAGTTTCTGAGCTGTATGATGATTCATAAGTCGGAATATCGGATGTATTTTGATGATAAAAGTTTTTCAGCCCTGCCAGAGACGACTAACCATTTTCGTACCCAGCCAATACGTCTCAAGCACAAAGCAGCCAGAAAAGACGTTGAATATGGGAAGGCTCCAATTGGCCGGAAAATATGCTGGAGAAGCCCGAGATTGTCTTCATTAAGATTTCCCGATAAATGGTTTTATTAAACCGGAGTGGATATGTTTGAATACCAAAACTGAGAAGCAACGTGCGGTCGGGTTGAGTTTGATTACATAGTCTTTTGGACCGTCGTATATGAGGTGGAAAGACAGAGTCACCGAGCATCTTTTTTAAATGTAGAACCATAACATTTCCCAATAAATGCTTTTATTAAACCGAAAATTTGAATACTGAAATCACAGTATAGCTAGACTTTCGGTAGATTTATACATAAATTGAAGCGAGTTAAGAATTATTCTTGTGGCTTTGGAGCTGGGGCTTCTTTAATTTCACCAGTGACTGGGTTGCGGTCTGTAATACTAGTTTTATCACAGTCCCCATTTATCGAAACTAACTTGGATGGGCGATCGACTTCTTCGGTGTTCTCTGTGGGCTTGGTGTTGTGTCAAAGATCTGCGACTTGAAGGTTGGAGTGATCTGAGATTCAGAATTACATTAGTTAGGTATTACGGTTGGTTCCGGATTTTATATTTTTACGAAACCGTTTATCAGTAAGTCTACTATTTTCCATTTTTGCTGAAACTTGAGCATTAGTTAACTTTTTCTCTTGTCAAAAAGAAAATGATAAATTTCGGAACCACTCTCGGTGTGTTATAAACTCACTCTCTTTGGCGAAGCCTTGATGGGCTCGACTCCGAAAAGACGATCTCTTGTGTTGCAGTGTTTCTGAATTATTCAGAGTGTATGTTTTATTAGAGCTATAAAAATTCGCTTTCTTGATTAGCCTCCGTAACTTTACTGCGGAAGGACTACTTGCTCTCAGGAAAATTAGGCTTGATACTTGGGAGTGATGCGGTTTGACTAGGCTATTTTAAACACCCAATGGCGAAAAGTTGCGTTGAAGACAAGTTCGAGACTGTCAGCAACGCCCGGTCCAGATGGTCCGGGTTACACGACCATTATTTTTCAACACTAATCATATTATTAATTGACAAATCCTCCGCCCCCTTTTTCGTGAGGCAAATTTTTGGGTGAAGCTTTTTGGTTTTGTTTTGGGGGGAGGGGTTGTGCAAAAGTGGCCGGTAGTTGATGGGATTCAAACGCGCATTAAGCGAGTAGAAATCCAACGCTTTAACCACTCGGTCACCGCTGCGCATTTTCTGCGAGCGCTGCACACGTGACCACTGGGGGCCCACAAGCTGTTGCATTGGTTCTAGCCCGACTTGCATTAGTTTTCGCCGTACTTGAATTGTACAGGGAGTGTGAAAGCGAACAGGTAGTGAAAACTACTTATTTTTTTCAATAAAAAGGTCTGAATATGTGTTTTTGTAATGAAAAACGGCTCTGAGCGTAGCGAGGACTACCTGCTTGTTATAACTTCAGAAACAAGACGACGTGAGGATGGGGAGCAAGAGGATGCACCTCTAAACTATTTCAACTAGACAGAGTCCTAGAAAGACGAGAGTGAGGAATTTGACACAATGTAAAATCGCGCGTTCATGACATTAATTTGGTGTATTAATTTCAATCTACAGTCTGCAGCTAACAGTTATTTCCTTTTGTAATAAGCTTAGGTTTGGTTGGGAGAACAACTTCTGTGAAGAACCAACTCTTGAATACCCAAGTACATTGTGAAATTAACCATTTTATGATGTGTCAAATTCCTCACTCCCGTCCTCCTAGCACGGCGTCCGTAGGCGCCATCATTCGAGTTTTATTGTTCATTATCTCTCAAATGAATTCTGTCCCATTAATCTTATTCCAACCTTCTAACTCCATGACTCACTTGTCTCTAGAGACACATTCCTCATTTCTTTGCTCTTCTTCCTCAAAAATGGACTAGCTGGTTTCAGCAGATGAAGTGCACCCCGTGAATATCAATTTACACGCGCGTTTTTGTTTATAGAAGAGATTAGAGCTTAAGTGTGGGAAAATCTTTTTTTGGTTCATAACTCAAAGAAAACCAACTGACTTTCGAGAATCTCGAGAAAATCTGATCAGATTTCAGTCTCCCATAGTTTTATGAAAGGACTTGAGCGTGGGAAATTTTTTTATGAAGCGAAGTTTCGAAAAATGTGATTTTCAAAACTTTTACTGAAAAATCCAACTGTCAAGTTGTTTTGAACGGGTTTTTTTTCGAATTTTTTTTAGAAAAGGTGAAAAAGTCAAGAAAAATTCAATGGTTCCACTTCGATTATGATACAATTTTCTCAAAATATATTTCGCTGTTTTTATCAGTTAAATTCGCCTTATTGCTCGAAACTCATCGAAGAAAGTGAGAAAAAAAAATCCTATTTTTCGAATTTTCTAGAAAATCTGTTTTTTTCGAACATTTATTTCAATAATTTTGAGGATAATACTTCACTGTTCAAGCCCATCCCTCCCTAATCACTTCCACTGTACAAAAAATCAAGAGTCGGTCTGTGGAACACGATTGAAAAGCATTATTTATTATGCATTGGCTAGCTGTTTTTGGGTGTTTCCTCTTTTTGTTCCCCAACCCAGCAGAACCGATTAAAAAGAGTTGTGCTCATTCACGCAAAAAGCTCCATGGAATCAAGATAAGATTGATGTTTTCAGGAGAACCACGACAGTTTTGCCGTTGGAAAGAGGCGAAAAAGTGAGTTTTTCGTATTCAGATAATATGTTTTGGCCCGGAAAGCTGTCCACTTAACCCAACCCAATGTCTTAATTGTTTCCGAAAGAAATCTGTCATATGTGTGAGTGTCCTGCAATTGCGGCTGGTAGAGTGCGCCTTAAGTTTCGAGAAGTTGAAAAGTTGAGAAACAGTTACCCTGAACACAAAAAGCTAATATCAACCCTCAACCTAAAAGTTATAATAAATAATAAATATATGTAGAGCTAATTCTGAAATCATCTTCAAAGTTTCCCTGATGTACCTCAAGTCAATCACCCTGAACATAAAAAAGCCTTAAAGCTTCCCTAAAAGTTCTCCGATAGACTTCAAGTCAATTACCCTAAAAATTGAAGAACTAAAGTCCATGCTAATCTTTTACCCACGAGTTCTTCCTAATAAAATAAGAACACTAACCGCTGGGGTAGTTTGCTGGTAGACTGGAGCTTGGGCGGCAACTGTGTCGGACATTTCTGTAATTTACTGTAGGTGTGTGAGGAGAATAGATACAATAGGAAAGTGTCAGTAATTGTAGCATATTAGAAAGGATGAACGACCGTAATAGGGAAAAAGGACACATATTGCATTATTTCAATCTGATTCCTGTTGAGAATTATAAGAAATGTCATGTTTATAAGTTTCGCGACAAGAGAGTCCTATAAGAATACAAAGTCAACTGAATTAAAAGAACGATGTAACTAGTTCGAGAGGTTTTTTTCATTCTTAAAGGGAAAGACGCAAAACTGATTTGTTTGTAAGGACTGACTTCGGACTTTTAATTTCTAGTAAGGGTGACTCTGTTCATTGCTGTTATAAAGAGAAGAGAAAGCAATGTAATTATAAAGCATTAAAACTAACTGTAGGGCTCTAGCAACACAGCAACACGGGTACGCTGAACTCCCCAGACATTGAAGATTTGATAGACTTTTTTAATACAATCAGTTGTATGTATTTCTTATATATTTAAGAAGAGAGTTGTAATTTGAAGTTGACTAGAGCTTAAGCAGGAATGGATAGAGCCATCTTGTTTGGTGAAGAGAGCTCCATCCTGTATAGAACAGTTCAACTAGTTAAAGATAATTTCAAAGTTTTCGGTCAAAGTCATAAGTTAAAAAAATTTCATAGTCATAAGTTGACTATAAAGCTCTAGCAAGGATGCAAACATTTGTTAGAGATTCTGTTACACCTTCCATAGAACAAATCAACTAGTTCGAGAGGTTTTATCCATCCCTGTAGGAAAGATTATTCTGGCTGTGACAAGAGAATTAAAATCTTACTAGAAATTTAGCAATCGTGATCAAAACAAGAGTTATCACATTTGGCAGAGACTCTGTGTCCATCCTACATGTGACTATTCCTAGATGGTTTGTCATTCTTGAAAAAAAGTATAGCAATTATGAATCATGACAAGTGAAGATTCCGTTTCATCTTACATGGATAGAAAAATTCAACTATGGTCAGAGGCTTTGTCCTTTCCTAAAGGAAAAATGAAAACAGTGTTTCATAGAAAACCGCACCATTCGGTAGGATTCGCATGAGGCGAACTGAAAAGTCCAAAAAAGACAAGACGGCACAAACCCAAAAAGGCGGAGCGCGTGGAGGCGTGTCCGCCGGCGGATTGCTGCTGCGAGACTGAAGAAAATAGGAATAAAAAAGTTGACTGAACCCAAGGGACATGCGGAATTCCTAAGATCTCACCAGTTCAATTTGCATGGTGCTAAATAAATTGGACCCTGGGATGCACTTGAGAAAAAGTCTTTTCGGCACGTTTTCATGATATTTCACCGCGAACTCATAAATAACGCGATGGTTTGAATTTTGAGGAGCAGTGGGTTGAGAAAAAAAACATCAAAATAAGGGAATCTCTGTGATTTTTTAACAATAATTCCCGAAAAATCATAAATATCGCGGTGGTTTTTGAGTCGTAGGAAAGATCGCCTTAAAACATGTAAAAGTCAGACTTGCGTGATATTTAAAAATTGTTTTCAAAAATGATAACTATTCCGATTTTTCGAGCTTTCAGTAGCCGTGGAGTAACAAAAATGTCCTTAAAAAGAAAATCAGGACTTTTGTGTAATTTTTAAACCATGATTTCTGAAAAAATCATAAATATAGGATATTTCGAGGATTGATGAAAATATTTTCAAAGTATCAAAATGAGAAGTAATAAAATGTCAAAAGACGACTTTAATATATTGAAAAATAATAGTTTAAACATAAAATTTTTTTGTGAAAACTTCGAAAAAACAGAATAAACTAACAGAGAACGTCTGTCCTAACATTTAACACAATTAGCCACCAGTAAATTGCTTTGTGGACGGAGAAGTGCAGAATGTTAAAGCTTTATCGGAAAGAAAAGAGAAAGGAACAATAAATATGGGTTGGTGGACCTTTCATGTAGCACCCATACACCTATTTTCCACTTAGGTAAGGCTTGAGCTCACATTCGAAGGTTTCCGGGTTCGGGATGTAAGGATGGCAGCAACAACGGCACACAGAGCCGTTCGGTCTGAAAATTTGAAGTTTAGTTGAAAAAAAAATGAAAAATCACAATATAGTGCTACAGACGAATTCAACTTTGCCACTGGAAAAATGAAAAATCGTTTTAACAGGTCAACATTGAAGTAGTTAACAAAACCATTCACTCAACAGTTCAAGGGTTGGTTAAAAATCGTGTTTCAACCATTATTCTCAAATAAAGATCCATAACATGTAGACTTTTCTCAATTTTTAACAGTTATCAAGCAAGACAGACGATCATCACAGTATAACGCCGATCTTTTAAAAAAACTTATTCATGTAGCAAAAATATTGAAACACTTGAAAATAAACAAAAGCGGAATGTAAATTCCAAATCTTGAGAAAAGTTAATGGATTTTTTTTTACTGAGTTTATTCTCCAGACATTTATCCACTATTCTGTCGCGAAAGTCCAGTTCTCAAATTGATAGAATTTACGATGAAGTTGTCGCGGTTTTACGCACACCTTACGTTGCTCATTGTGAGGTCAAATTTTTGACTACTCCAGCTCGACATGTCAAGAGCATACTGTAGGTAGACTTCATACTGTTAAATGCCGAAGTTCTCATTAAAAAGTATATCAAAAATATGTCTAGTAAGTCAAAATTACGACTATTCCACCTCAACATATCCTAAAACTGTGCCTACGCTCCGACACGCATTGCAGGTGATTTTCCCCATAGAAACTTAAATTTACGACTACTCCACCTCAACATAGCCTTACCTATGCTCTGGCACGCACTGCAAATAGTCCAACCCATCAATGATAGCCTGCATGGATTCTGTCACATTCGGCAGTTGCACCTGTGGATTTGGCCAAAGTTTGCAGTTGGGGACGAATTGTGAAACGCACGCCTGGAAGGTACCATTTTAAGCGTATTCCTTAGTGCCACACGACACCTTATTCTGATTGACACCCATACATTTCCTTTCGGCTACGAAGAGCGGATTGATGACTCCGATATCGCCTCTGAAATTTGGATTGCTCGTGAGAGCTTTAAGTTAGACTTCTCTGAGAATTGAAAACCGGCAAAGTTCAGGTAAATCCTGGCAGTTTCTGATGAATTCATGCCAGTTTCGGCGAACCCATGTCGGTATTCATCAGAACTGATTTTCACTTTCCTCAGTTTTTTTTACGAAAAAATCGAAAAAAGAATTTCATCTCGAATGGTTCTAGGTTCGAATTTCAAATTTCCTTTTTTTTAGGTTCAAGTTTAAAAATATTGAATTGATTGAAAACGAACACAGTGGATGTTCTTAATCGTCCCATTGAAAGATGAAAAAGTAACTCGATTATATAGAAGAAAAAAAAATCATTTATGACTTTTTTCCTCTTCTCGAAAGTAAGTTTCTGTTACCTTCTGTGGCACTGCCGGCCACAACTCTGCTGGTAACTACATTCACCACACTGCTCCTCACTGTAGGTCGTGTCGCGCATGTAGTTATAGAAGTTGTTGAACGCCTGAAAACCGGATTCAGACCTCTTTAGTTGAAAACTTCGATTTTCTTGAGAATTTCAATCAGTTTTATGCATAACATATGGTTTTTCACTTCTGAAGTCCCCGTAAATTGTGGCATTACCGTATCGAACAAATATCAAGTTCCCCCTCCTCAAGATAATTTTGTCGCTTGCTTGAATTAGTTATAAATTCGAGCCGCGTTGCGGTCAGCCGCATACGTTCCAACCGCTACAACT
Organism: Caenorhabditis parvicauda; assembly: GCA_963978915.1. Classification (NCBI taxonomy): domain Eukaryota; kingdom Metazoa; phylum Nematoda; class Chromadorea; order Rhabditida; family Rhabditidae; genus Caenorhabditis; species Caenorhabditis parvicauda. The sequence continues at coordinate 2,289,637 of OZ022252.1, forward strand.
TGTTTATCTCACCTCCCGAACTCTGTCGAAACCCACAAAGGAAGATTGTGATCTTAAACCCAGTTTTTGTTCCCGTTCCCCTCCACAAAACCTATCAAAAACCCAAATCTAAAACCGCTTGTTGGGGTGGAATCTTCACACGAGAGATCCGTATCGGTTTTTTGTCTTGCGGTTTTCGGGACGTTCTAATTTGAACAGAAAAGATAGGGAAAGAGCCATATTGGAGCTTTTGTAAATTAGTACAGTAGGGGTACGGTGTCTTTTGTGAATAAAGGCTTCGAAAAAAGCCTCAATGAAGCTTTTGTAGTTTGGTACTGTAGAGATACGGTACTTTCCGATGTGAAAACAATTTGTCGTAAAGAAAGGCTTGGAAACACGCTCTGATGGAGTTTTTGTAGATTTCTACTGTGGGGTATGGTGTTTACCGGAACGAAACCAATTTCATGTCGTAAAGAAAGGTTTGGAAACGCGCCCTAGTGGAGCTTTTGTAAATTAGTGCTGTAAGGGTACGGTACATTGCACTGGACCATTTAGGGTTCTGGATATGGATTGCGAAGTCCTACTTTTCGTGTCTTTGAGATTGTTTTCCAAATATTCTGAAAGTTAGACCGATCCTACATTCTAATGTTGCGAAATGGTATCATTCGTATCTTTTATGTCGATACCGTAATCCGTGTTTTTTGTAGTTTAACGGAAAAGGCTGAAAATAACTTTGCATCGTATCAAAACTTCGTGAATAGGCAAAGTCGGAATAGTTTTATAGTATAAAGTTCAACTTACAACTCCCCAGCGATCCTTGAGAAGGCGGAAGAAAACATGGTTACGGCATCCCTTGCGTCCTGGCAGCAGCTGTTCGAAGTAAGAGCGCTCCCAGCTGGAAGAATATTGGCACTTAGAATAAAATTTGTGGTAAATTCTGTCATTTTTACACTCAAATTTAGAATCGGGCTGTAAAATGACGAAGAATGATAAGAGATTCATTATTGATCAGAAGAAAGTTTCCAACATTTTCTTGTTTTCTGTACGAATTCATATTAATTCATGGAAAACTGAGAATTTTATAAATGAAATCAATTGAAACGATGGGAAACAACAAAAACATACTTGAGACAATCTTTTCGGGATTAAAAAACATTCGGATTGAAATTAATTTTAAAATAGGAGATTGTTTTGTGCTACAAAGCGAGTTGAAATAGAAAAAACAACCAATTTATCCAATTTTCGAGAGAAAAAAGTCGAGAAAAAAACCACAGTATCTGCGAAATGGCTCAATTTTGAGTAATTCCGGAAACAAAACGCGAAAAACACAATAATTGGAACTAATTTGGGTTGTTGTTTTTCTCATTGAATGGAAATCGAACCGTTTTTCCTTTCCTTTGAGCCAAACACATGGACCCCACTCGGACCATGTTTCGCAGTTGGCGGCTTGGATTGGGTTCCCGAACATGGCGGATATTTGACATTCTGAAGGTGGTGGATTTGTTGGTGGGGATGATGGGAAGGATAGCGGTCACCATTTTGGGTGTGACGGTCTGTTACTTGGTGAAGACGTTAGACAACTATTGAAAATAGCGTCACCGACCTTTTTTTTAAGTGTAAGAAGATTGAACCAAACGTTTCACATATCTCGCTAGAAGCATGGCCGTTTTCAAACGCGCTCTAATCTCAATTTTGCAGAATGAGTACGGTAGGAGTCGGGACTCTCACAACGAACAGTTAGATCTTTGTGGATTTAAACTATTATTCTTACTTTCAGTCCATTGAAATTTAAGTCTCATTACGTAAATCGTTCTTGTACTTCAAGGCGAAACTGCTACGGGTTCGACTAAAATAGTTAAAGTCGTATCATACCTGTAACCGAGACCAGAACGGTCAACAGTAGTGGTAGAAGGAAGCGCATGTCGTGTATCGTGTCCGAATGGATTGGGATACGTGTGTAGGTGTGGGTAGCCCCTACAAGCCGGTATCCAGCCCGATGTGATAGAAAATCACCGATGCATGACCTCCCAAGCCTCGTGTATCGTAAAAAGGACGTCCCGGACCTGTTCTAACTTCGCTGCGGCTTTTTGTCCGTCCGTCGGTTATAATCACAAATGTTGCTTGCGGAGAAGCGGAAGCGACGCGGTTAGGCGTTACAGAAGTGTTTGTAGAGATTACTCGAACACCACGGTTATGGGTTGTGGAAAACTGTTCACAAGTTAGAGTTTCCGAAGAGGATCTACCACAAAAAGTACAGTACCCAACCAAGTACCATACTAAGAAACCATCCTGAGGGTTGTTAGTGATGAAAAAACGCAGTATGATTCAGTGGACTATTTTGCTGATTGTTGAAAATTACTAGCGATGCGGCTGGACGTTGCGGTTTTGCGATAAAAAGTGATTATCACTGTTAGGAGTTATCAGACAAGTTCCATTTTTCAGGCTAACACGGACCGATCAACTTGAATCTTTCAGAAGAAAAGTGACAAGAATAGACCATGAGAACTGAACATCGGTTTGTTTTCAGTATCCAAAAGTTGAAATTGCTGAATATCGTTGTGAAATAAGTAGTTCTGCTGGTTTTTGTACACCGAGAAGTGTTTTTCAAAGTTCTCCCAGAAAAAATTGAACTCGATTGATCAAAATTTTTCACTTATGTCTGAATTTAATTTTTCTCGAGGTCCAGTTCAACCCGAAATTGAAATTTCAAATTCGTGCCTCTGAAAGCCTGTCAACTGGAATGTCGTATTTGAATTTGAATTCAGTATGGTTCATCCCGAAAAGTTCGAAGAAATCCCAAAATCAGCCTTCAAATGGAGGTTCGCGAGTATTGAGGTGAAATTTCAATCATTTTTAGAAAATAAGAAAAATTTTAAAAAAATTCACGGAAGATGTGAAGAATTTGTTCGGAAATAGTAGTTTTCTATGAATGAAACAATAATTAATAGAATATTGATGTTGGAAAGAATTGGTGAAAAAAGGAAGCATTTATATTGAGAAAATTTATTGATGAGATAAAATAATTCAATTTTTGAAATGAAAAATTTAAAAAAAACCATTCTAATATTTTCTTAGAAAGCCCCAAGAGGAGCCGTGAAACGGTGTCTGATCTTCGATGTGGCGAACATTCTGTATGGAAACAATCAACAATGCTCTAAGACTGGTAAGTTTTTTCATTTTGATACTGTTACATATAGCAGAGTTACACGGAAGTAAAATAGAAAAAAATGGTGACGAATCATATGTCCGGATTTTGAAATAAAAATTATTATTAGAACCAGTGCGCCTCCATTTAGGTAAAAAGTTACCATAACCGAAATTTTTCCAACTCCGGATAAATTTTGCTAGAGTAGATCAAATTTCAGTTACTGTAATTCAAAAAATTTTACTTTTCCTACTTTTTTTCGTCCCTGATTTACAAATCTTAAATTAAAAATGTTTTGAGTAGGTAAAACTATTGATGGAAACAGTCCGCAACGTTCATTATGTAAAGTGAAACATTAATTAAAGTACAAACACTTCCGAGAATGAAAGCAGAGGTCGGCAAAGCGGTTGCGAAGCGGTTTTATTGTCTTATGCCTTTGCTAAGATGTGTACCACTTTTTTTTCATTTTTGCCAATATTTGAATCTATTTTCCTCGTTTTCTCGTCTCTATAAAAGTTTCGGATTCTTCCCGAGAGTATTTTCACCTAGTTCGAATTGTATCTCTTTGTATCTACCCCAACAGTCACAAATTCCACACAAAAAATTGGGTTAGTAATCTTTTTTATTCACATTTTCCATAAAATTCTCAGTAAATCTACATCAATTTTTCACAACGCAGCACATTCGCAATTCGCCCGGCGGCGAGAGGGACCTAAGGGAATTGGACGCAGAGATAATAGAGGGAGAAAATAGGGAAAGATCTTTCCATGCAGGGGATTTCCTGGGGCGCTTGCTCCAGTCGAATTTGACCACTTTTTTCTTAAGGATTTGTCCCTGACGTCCGGAATCTGCTTGCTGTTATGCAGTTTTATGTTTACAACGACTTCGAAGTGATAGGAATCATTTTACATAAGTACGTAAAGGAGTTCGAGACCAATTATCATCAGGCCATACAGGTATTTTTAAATCTCTCGCGTTCTCTCTCAAAATACATCGTGGGTTCCAATTTTTGCAGTTTATCTCTTCCTTCCTCTCTCTCTCTCTCTCTCTCTCTCTCTCTCTCTCTCTCTCTCTCTCTCTCTCTCTCTCTGTCTCTGTTTCTGTCTCACTCTGTCTCTCTCTGTCTGTCTCTCTCTCTCTCTGTCTCTGTTTCTGTCTCACTCTGTCTCTCTCTGTCTGTCTCTCTCTCTCTCTCTGTCTCTCTCTCTCTCTGTCTCTCTGTCTCTGTTTCTGTCTCTGTTTCTGTCTCTCTCTGTCTCTCTCTCTGTCTCTGTTTCTGTCTCTCTCTGTCTGTCTCTCTCTCTCTCTCTCTCTCTCTCTCTCTCTCTCTCTCTCTCTCCCTCTCTCTCTTAAACGCAGTTTCCAGGAGCTCATAAAACATCGGTTGCTGCACGTAGTTAACAAGTTTGCCCTAGATGACAAGTTCGCCATGGAACTAGCAAGTCAAATTGATGGAGTGGTATTGACATGTGATAAATTCGCGTGAGTTCTGACAAAATGAGCAATTTCTACAAAACTGTGCCGCACAGCAGCGTGCGGATGAACTTGACTCCGTGCCACCAGAACCTTTCCGATGGCGTTTTGACCATTCTGATTCGACTCGTATGAGCGCATTTCAACGGTGAAAATCATATGTACTGTTCCCTACTTAAAAAAAACCTAAATGTGTGGTGGAAATTTTATGCCTGTGGTGTTTTTTTGGGTGGATTGGTGAACTTTTTCCGATCATGTTCGTCATTTTCAGAGACCATCGAAGCCAAGAGGACATCTACGATCAGATTTGTCGTGGAAATCATGTTCGAATGTACGGAAACTCTGTGAAGCCATCGTTCCAATATACTCGCACCAGTTGTGGCCAGCACTTTGCCTCCGGAAGCCATTTTGATATTGATCCTACGTCATGGTGTGAGTTTTTGAATCATCAATTTTTACGACTAATCCAAGTCAACGTGGATGGTTTTCTTCATTGTTTTCAAGTATGACAATTTTGAGACTAAACCATGCCAACATGGCATGATAGATCGCCTGTCCTAGCTCGATCATTATGTTCAAATTCATACCCACTTTAAAAAAGAAAGATGACTACTCCAAGTCAATATGTCCAAAGATAGGACGAGAGAGGGCGTCACAGTCTGCATCAGTTGTGAATTCGCATTCATTTCTGCTAAATTTTTGTGACTGATTCGAGTCAGAATGCCCAAAGATTGGACAGTTCTATGAATAATTCGAATCAACAAAGCTGATAGTGACCAGGGCTGGTTACGAAATTTCCGATTTAACGAAACCGTTAAACGTTAAATTAACGGTTTTTCCAAATTTAACGAATCCGTTAATAGTTAAATCGGATTTAACGAAAAATTTCGTTAAATCCGATAAATCCGTTTAATCGTTAATTTCGTTAAATTTTCACTGTTTTTTTTCTGTTTTCTCAAGTGGAAATATCTATGACTAACCCGAGTCAACATGATGAACATCTGTTCAGCAAAGTTCTTCACCCTCCCATCCAATCCAAGATTTGAAATAGCCGAAGAGCAAAGATGTAACTGGACGCCAGAACGGAGAGTCTTCGTGTTGAACCTGCTAGAAAAGTTGATTGTCACGTCTTTCCAAGACGTTCCCAAGAACATTGCACTGGTACACGAAGAAAGGTATGTCTTCAATTTTTGTTTTGAAAACTGAAAGCTAACCCTCGCTACGCTCAGTTGAGTCGATCGTGGGTTCGATCCCCATCACTTCTCAAAAATTTTTGCATTCCCTCATTCTTCCCCATTAAAAATAAGGGCCTGCGGATTGACCTTTTCATACCATTCCGGTTTTCAAGATTCTAGTACGCAGCTGAACCTTGCTATTGCAAAAAGATTTTTGTTTTTTCATCTAGGGTAGTGATAAATTTGGCCTTTTGAAGTCATGTTTGCGGGTTCTAACCCTTTAGCCTTTAAAATTGTTTTTGCATTTCTCGTTTCAAAATGGGCGGGGCGAAAACGGCGGTCCACTTTTTTTTTCGAATCAATTCAAATTAATGTCATTTTCAGGGCGATAATGAACCTCTCATAACCAGGTACCAGGTAATCAGTGTACATTTTATTGCTTTAGCTTTTATATAAATTCATTACTTATTTATTCACTCTCTTTCATGGTTTGAGCCGTTTATACGGGAAAATATTTGAACTTCATTCCTAATGTTTTACCTCTCTGATAATGTTGTTTTCGAACCGTCCTGTGACCAATGGGTTGCTTGTAACCCATTTGTGTCACGTTCGTAACCCATTAGTGTCCCGTTCGTAACCCATTTGTGTCCCATTTGTAACCCATTTGTGTCACGTTCGTAACCCATTTGTGGCTCGTTTGTTACCCTTCAGTGGCTCGTTTGTAACCCGTAGGTGGCTCGTTTGTTACCCTTCAGTGGCTCGTTTGTAACCCGTAGGTGGCTCGTTCCTAACCCGTTAGTGGCGTGAATTCCGCTATGGTCAAGAACTAAACCCAAATTTTTCTGTTCGTTTCGTATAGCTTCGCTCTTAGTGACCTTGTGTTCCGAAAGACAGCAGCCTTGCCACTTTTTCAATGTCGTGTGATCTCTGCCAATAAAAAACTACTGAAGCGTCAAGTGGAGCATCGTCACCCTCTCCTCCCTCCCTCCCCCTTCCTCTTCCTTTGCTCACATTGCATTTCATTATTATAGAGACCACATGACCTCGGCGTTCTCCGAATGGAAAGCTCGTTCAGTATTTTTGGAGGTGAGTCATCAACTTTTTGCATCTTCTTAACTTTCAATTTTCTGAAACCTCAGGCTCTGGAAATTGAAAATGGGAAAAGTCCAGGTAAATCCTTGCAATATTTGACGATCCGTGTGAATTCGGGAAATTTTGAGTTTTTCCAGGTATGTCAGGTTGATCCTAGTTAATCTATTGGTACAACTCTGGCCAGGCTCAAAAAGTCTAACTTTTTATATCACCTGGATTTTGACGATCTTCAATTCGTAGTGCTACAGATGGTAATAGGAATTGGAGTGAAAAATGTATAAAAGTTGAAACTAATGTAAAATTAGAACTGACCAAAATGATTTCGACTAATTAACTTGAACTGTCGTTTTCAGTTGAAACCAAGATGTGACCTTGCGGGTTTGTACATTGATTGTCCTCCAGAAGATACTCCGGAAACCAAGCCTCATGCTGCCGGGAAGCTGACCGAGGAGCAGATTGACTCGTAAGATTTTCGTCCATAAATATATGAACCGAAGAATTTATTGCCGTATTCAAACTCCAATTTTGATCATTTTGGTAAAAAATTGAAACTGAAGAAAGTAGAAATAACCTCATTTTGTTCGAATACATCTATAGAGACGGAATTGAAATATAGATGAATTTCTGAGTGAACTGAATTTAACAATCGTCAAAGTGAAAAAAATGACTGAACCCTTTTGCAGTACTGCATGTTTTTGTACTGCGAACTTGAAATTTCAAAATTCGCCTAATTCGACTCTTCTTCAGAGCACTCCGAGAAGTCGAGTCGATCAGATTCCAGAAGAACAGCATTCATATTGGACCCACTCCGACCATCCGAGAGATAGCGGAGCCGAATAAGACGGAAAAAAGGAAAAGAGGTATTTTTGATTTTTTCAAACCTCGGTTTGTATTTTCTTTTTATATCGAAAATTATTGAAAATGTGATTAAAACCGAAAATTTTGAAAAAAAAGGAAAAAATAGCAGAAGGATGGTATAAAAATTGAAATTGAAAAGTTAAAAAATCAAGTTGAAAAAATGCATAAGAAAAGAATTTCAGCGAACAGCACGAGCAGTGTGGGAGACGGTAGTGGTGCCAGTACACCAGGCAACGAGAATGGCAGCAGTGGTACTTCCACACCATTGACTGATTGGTGAGATTTCGTTCAGATTAATGGCTTCTTTTTTCGAATTTCACGTCAAAAATCCTGTAAATGCAGAATTACTACGGATATATCCAACTGAATTGACTTCATTTTGGAGTATTTGCAGCCTTAAGAAACCCTTTCATCAGCTTCCTATTGGAATCTTTGAGAATATCCTTTCTTCCCAGTATTTGGAGAAGTTTTATCATTTCGATTAGAAAGAATTAAGAAGAACGATCATTTTTCCATGTTGAAATGTGTTTTTTTCAGTAGTTCCGATCGAAAAACCTATGAAGCGAAGTTCAGTGCAATAACACTGAATCCAGATACAGTCAGTGGCCCGACTTGGACCGATAGACAGAGGGTCTTCATGTGTAAAATTCAGGCGGCTCCGAACTTTCCGTTGGGTGAGATTTATGGCTACTCCGACTCAAAATGACGATGATTCCACAAATTGAATTGAAAATCCCAGATTTTTCAATGTGAAGAATTTTATGACTACTCCAAGTTAACACGGTTTAAAATGGTAGAAATAGACTTTGTCTTTTCTTTTCTAGAAATCCCAGTTTTCTAAATGGGAAAAAGTTTATGACTACTCCTAGTCAACATGTCGAAAAATGGTAGAAAGAGATTTTGATCTATCTTTTCTGAAAATACCAGATTTCTCAATGAGAAGAATTTTATGACCACTCCAAGTCAACATGTCGAAAAATGGTAGAAAGAGATGTTGACCTCTCTTTTCGGAAATGCCCAGTTTTCTCAATGTGAAGAATTTTATGACTATCCCAACTAAATGTGACACCGATTTGACCTAAAAGTTTCAGTGAACAAGACATTTCACCAACTTGCCACTGAAATGGATTGCGCAGAGAAGTTGGAAGAGTTGTCGCAGAAGGGAAATCCAGACATTACGTGTGCAAGGTGCGACACACAGTTGTTGCTCCATGAGTATAAGTGAGTTTCGGCAAGATTTCAAAATTCTGATCTTATTTGCGGGAAAAAGGTCAAAATACATCGTGGGTTCGATCCCATTGCTTCTCAGCGGTTTTTGCAGTTTCTCTTCCCCTTCCTCTCTCGCTCTCTCTCTCTCTCTCTCTCTCTCTCTCTCTCTCTCTCTCTCTCTCTCTCTCTCTCTCCCTCTTCCCATCTCTACATCTCTGTGTTCTGAAAATTGAATGCACAAAAAATAATTTCGTGATTTTCTGTTCAGTTGCCTTTTTTTCAGCGAAAATTTGATTTCAAAAACAATTTTTCAGAATGTCTATCGGTGTCCTGCCAGACGACGACTGGTTTTCAACCCAACAATCAGCTGATTTCTATTGTCGAGACAGTTGTGGAGCGTCTTGTGACCCAGAAAAGTGAGTTTTGTGTCGCTAGCCTTTTGGATAAGACGGCAGGCTGTCACCCGGGAGACCAGGGTTCAAGCCTGCTCGCACGCATTTTGTTTTTTTCAGACACTGTCACGCGAAAGCTGGCTCGAAGGACAACAAGATAGACGATAAATGGTTACCTACAGAGAAACGTCTTATGATGTGCTACACTAATGTTTACTGCTCGAAACCGGTATTTTTTCAAAAAAATTAAATTTTTCACTTAATAATATTCCTGTGGAAGTTTAGCCTAGGCAAAAGTTTTTTGTTAAAAGCTTAGATAAAAAAAGACAATTCAGTGTCCGAATATAATGACAATTCTGATTTATATGTGTTTTTCTTTTGAAAATTTTTAATAAAACCGGAAAACACGGTTGGAACCACATTTCTCATCCAAATAGGTCGATTTTCTCAAGATTCAATTGAATCAATAAGAATTTGTGGGCAACCTGTAAACAGCAAAGTGACTGCAGATCGCAGAGTAATAGCTGGGGCTTATAGGGTGAGAGAGAGAGAGAGAGAGAGAGAGAGAGAGAGAGAGAGAGAGAGAGAGAGAGAGAGAGACTGCAGCTATGCTTGAACCAAGGAATACCGAGTTGTAACTAGAATGCACTCACCAAATAATAAACCATTTTTGTCGATTTTTTCTAAGTCTCAAAAAGGAAAGACTCTGTGACTCTGCTGATAGTCTGCTGTTTACAATTTATCGAAGTTTCGTTGTGATAACGCGTTATAACTCACACCGCGCTAAGCGTAGTAGAAAAGTGTTGGATCAAGCAGAGAGAGGAGGCGACCAATAAGAAGCGAGCACAAACCACGCCTCTTCGTAAATCCTGCACCGTTCTAGATCAAATTACAGTTACTGTAGTTAAAGAATTTTTTTCCTGACGGTTTTTTTTTCAAAATTCATGATAAAAAGCTAGTTACGAAGGAAAATTACATTATTTGAAATTTTTCAATAGCAATCGTCGAAACAAATTCGCTTGTTAACTTGAGAAAATCTGAAGAAGAGTGAAAAAATATTTATGTGCGAACGCGCCCTATAGCGAATTTTCGTTCAGTATAATATGCGTGCAACGCGTCTAATCGATAACGATCACCTGATGCTCGGTGTGTATTGAATCAAAGTCATGCATAAATTATCTTCTTCTGTACTGCTTTTGCCTGATTTTCAAACTCGAAAAAATGTTTTTTTACAGAGCTCGGAAAACATCAACGAAGACGGGCGTATTCTGAAGTGTGCAGTATGTCAATCTGAACTGGGAAAGGTCGAGAAGAGTATGTTTTCTAAATATTACAGAGTCAGAGTTAAGTACATTTTTACCTTTTGGAAATTTTTCGAACACTCGGAATGGATGAATGGTGAAAATTACATCGTTTACTTTCAAATTATTCACGAATTCGATGTTTTTAATTTTTCAGTTCTTTTACTTACCTGAAATTGACTAAATATTCTTGAAAAACGTGTTTTTTAATTACATTTTTTTGGAAATCCATCTCTCACAAAGAATTTAAAATCATAGTTTTCATCTGGTGAACTGATAAAATACACATTTTCCATAAAATTCTCAGTAAATCTACAACAAGTTTTCACAACACAGCACATTTGCAATTCGCCATGCGGCGAGAGGGACCTAAGGGAGTTGGACGCAGAGATAGAGAGGGGGAAAGTGTAAGAAGAATCTTTCTGTGAAGGGCTTTTTCGGTCTAGCTATACCAAAAGTGTAGAAACTACTTAATAACTATTTTGTTGGACTATTTGCAAGATGAAAGCAGGAAAAGAAAAAGAAACAGTACGTTGAATATGGCACGAGATCATGATGTCTATTAGACCAATTTTTGAACTAATTGTGGCGAGTAAGAGTTGATTTTTAGTAGTTTTTGGTTTCGAGTCGAAGTTCTATCTATAGAATTCGTGAAAACCTTCACAACATAAGGGAGTCAACATATCTCAACTTCAGACCATCCAAACATCTACAGTCTAAACCATATAGCAGTGAACTTCACCGCTCAGAATGTGTCATATTTGGATAAAAGGTGGGATGTATGAGACATCAATGATCACACATCACCTATCAGATCGCTACCCAAAACCTCGATCTACATGGCGAAAATGATCTTGGCCATGTGCGAAGCCCAAGGAAGCTTGAAGTTGGTGATTAGGAGTTTGGACAAGACGCCACATCTGTTGGTGAGTTTTATCTTTCCAGTTGAGACTAACAGAATTGGAGAGAAAGACAAAACACTTCTAAACCTACCTTTCTTTATCCCAGAGTCACAAATGGTAATGGAAATATGATTGAATTAGGTGGTAATTCCCTTGAGAACAATCCACTATTTTTTATAGAGAATGCATTCCTGGAATGCAGATGTCTCCGGAAAAATAAATATGATTTAAAGGTGCCATAGAGATGAGAAAACTAGGAAAATAGGTTAAAACATTAGCAAGAATAACCGAAAACAAAATAATGAGGTAATTGCGCTCTGTGGAAGGTGTTGCAAAGTGGTTTAATAGCTGCTTTATCTACTTATTCCTGGAATGCAGATGTCTACGGAAAAATAAATATGATTTAAAGGTGCACACCAGAGTTGCACGGAAGTCGGAAGTGAAAAAAGCGCGGAAGTCGAAAGTAGAATTTTTTCAACGATAGTCGGGAGTGCAAAAAGTTGAAAAAACACAGAGATATTGTATATCCGGGCAATTAGTAAATCGCATCCCATCGCATCCCGCATCCCGTCGCATCCCGTTTTTTTCAAACGGTTGTAACTTTGCTCGGAACAGCCCAATCACCTTGTATTTAGGCTTAGGTTGAACGTTAAGCTGACCCAAACCTAACCTAAGCTTAAAAAAGAGGTGTTCATGCGATGCGAAAAAAGTTATCGCATCCCGTTTTTGAAAATGGGATGCGGGATGCGATGGGATGCGATTTACTAATTGCCGTATATCCGCTCATTCTCAACAGGTGAAGGGTCAATTCCAGACTGAGTAGAAACGATTTCACGGTTTTTTTTGTCATTTTTCAAGAAAAAAATTTTTGACGGAAGTCGGAAGGCTCATCACAAATTTAACGATTTTCCGAATGTTGACTTTCAGATTTGGCTTCTCGACTCTTACGTTGTCGCAATTACAGGAGAGTTGAAAGAAAAGTCGAAAAATAGCAAAGGTAACTTTTTAACAAGATTGATTACAGTAAAAAAAATGTTGGTTATCTTTTCTCAACCTAGTTTACCCACGGTAGAGGACGCCCTGCTACAAAGACGAGAGTGAGGAATTAGACACATCATAAAATGCTTAATTTCACATTGTACTTGGCACATATCTTCCTCTACCTGTAAAAAAGTATGGCCTCTGTAAATCGGGTACTTGGTACCGTAGTAGTTTCGCTTTGAAATACATGAACGATTAAGTAATGCGCCTTCAATTTCAATGGACTGAAAGTAAGAATCATATTATTAATTGACAAATCCTCCGCCCACTTTGCCCCACCCCCTTTTTCGTGAGGCAAATTTTTGGGTGAAGCTTTTTGGATTTGTTTGGGGGGGGGGGGGGGGAGAATGGGAGGGGTTGTGCAAAAATGGCTGGGTAGTTGACCGGATTCGAACTCGCGATGGGCGAATAAGGATCGGACGAGTTAACCACTCGGTCACCGTTCTCAGAGAAGGCAAATCAGATTGGATCCAAAAATCGCCGATTAGATCCAGAAATCGCAGATTGGAATGGACCATCCTAAAGTGGATTTTTCTGGATCTAATCTGCGTTTTTTGGATCCAGTCCGCGATTTGTGGATCAAATCTGCGGTTTCTGGTTCGAATCTGATATTCTTGGATCAAATCATACTTTTACGAATCCGGCTCTGGTTTTCCGGTTCGAAATTTTATCCATTGAAATACAGTATGTTAAACAAATTTATTCATAAATACAATGAAAAATGATTAGCACTTAAAATTTTCTTTTACTGGTCTGGGCTGACGCTGCCTGTTGTCCTAGTTGTCCTGGGTTGACGCTGTCCGATGTGGTCGGAGCTTTTGTACATTGTCTGAAATTTGAAAATCAACACAATTGAGAAATTAAAAGTCTAATAAACTTCTTGCCATCACATCAAGAACATAGCCAACATAATGTAACAAAATGTCATTTGAGTTATTTTTCTCACACCCTCCCCCTTACCGTCATAATTTGAGTTCTGCTATAGGCCAAAATTAAATTTTCACGCGTTTCACAAAAATTAGTGTTACGATGGCAGAACTCTGGTGGAAAGATGAAATTTTCACTCTCCGTTTTATCTACGTAACACTCTTATCAAGCATATCCCTATGCGTAACACATATCCCAATCAATGTATTATAATTACTACAGAATATTTTGATGACACTCTAATAGAGTTATTGTTTCAATGTTACCATACTATCTTCATTGCACTTGTACTCGTTTTTTAAAAATTTCATCTTAATGAAAAATCACCTTCAAGTGTGCTGCTCCAGTATATGTGCATGCAGATCTGATTCCACCGAGAATATCAAGAACTGTTTCGTTGACGTCACCACTGAAATGAACGCTTTGATCTAGAAGTCAGTCATATTACACTGAAGCTTACCCGAATGGAATGGTGATCGTCTTTCCTTCACTTGCTCTGTACTCTACAACACTTCCGTGGTGCTTCTTCATCGCCGTGTCGGAGCTCATACGGTAACATAGTTTGAACTTCTAAATTTAATAATTTTGATTTTAAAATTACTGAGAAAAAAATGGGAATGTGAATCTCGTAACACTTCAAAAATCACCTTTCCGTTGTTCTCGATGACGATCATAGCGAAGTCGGCTCCGGCTCCGGCTCCGATTGTCTTGGCAACGTCTCCTGCCTTGGCCACTTTTCGCTGACTTTTCAGATGAAATGAACGCAGGAATCAGAGTAACCATTTGCGACGTCGACGCAAATGAACTTCAGGTCTGGGACAGACTCAATGACCTTCGACAACTTCTCGAAGTCATTTGACGAAATTCAACTTGACACGGCCAAGTTGTTGAAGATGGAATCTTCAACCGAAGCAGCGAACTCTTGCCATTCTTGTACCTATAAAATCCAGTTATTGGATAGGAATAGTTTGAAAACATACGGTATAATGCTTGTGAATGGTAGTGAACAGTCCGTGCGAGTGGAGCGCCTGAGCCATTTCAAAGGTTCCCACGGTGTCCATGTTCGATGTAACGACTGGTACAACGGTGTAGGACCCCTTCGAGTCTCTGGAATGCCTGATATAAAACGTATTTGTGAGAACACGACAATTAGTGATTTCAAAACGGAAATGATTTGGAACAAACCATTTAGATTTTTTGAAAACTTCTTATTTTCAAGTTCTTATTCTCAAAGCAAAATGAAGAATCCATGCTAATCTTGTCTATCTCATAAAACAAACGAAGGCCTAAAATTTTGTGAAAAACTTAGATTTTTGTCTAGTCAGAGTGATAAAATATTGATGAAGTTACACCAAACTTCGAACATAATATTAATCTAATTTTTGAAAGGAAGTTCTCCGTTTTAAAACACACTAACATGGAAATAGAAGAATTGGAGATGAAAAAATAAAATAAAAACAAGTGGGAAATGTATGCACCATTTGCAGTTTTAGCGCGCCAGTTCAAAATTTTATTTATTTTATTTTTTATTTTCTTGATAAAATCACGTTTTGATGTGATATTCGAAAACCCACAATCTAAACATACACAGTATTCAAAAAGAAAGAAAAACCACAGTTTGTAGCACTTTTACAGTTTTTAAATGACTGTTGTACGCTCTAGTTCCGGAAATATAACTTTTTTTAATGAATAGAGGTGAATAATAAAATCATGCGTGGCTGTAATGACGAGAAATGACATAAAATTGAAGGAACCAGTACACAATTTTTCCAAAACTGCGGAAAATTGTTGCCGCTGAGGCCCTACTTGACCGTTCATGACTCTTTTAGAATTCGTGACGCTCTTTTTTAAGCTTTCGAAGGGTGTGTAGATGAAATACCGCGATCCAATGTCTATGAGCGGGGAACGAACTATAAAAACACCTCGTAACCATATAACGCTGAAGGCAATAAAGAGATTTTGAACATCTTCTCTGTAAGCAACTATAGTCTTACATATAAAAAATTTTGCATTCTCTGAATAAGGTGTTCCAATGGTCTATATTAATAATCCTCATACATGGTGTGCCTATAGGCACACTATAGTGTCGAAGTGAAGAGATGAAAATATTCTTCATTTGAGTGAATGGTACCACTTTGGATCCAGTCTGTGTTTTCTGGATCCAACTTGCGTTTTGTGGATCCAGTCTGCGTTTTTTGGATCTAATCTGCGTTTTCTGGATCCAATCTGCGTTTTATGAAAACGCTTCCTCTTGCTCCAGATTTCACCATAATTGATTCAAAACCACTATAAACTTCAAATTTACAGCGAAGAGTCAGAATTGAAGGATACAAAATGAGTTTCCCACAGTTTTAAAAAAGCAGATTAGATCGAGCGCTGGATCTAATATGCGCAGTCTGGATCTAATCTGCGTTTTCTGGATCTAATCTGCTAAACCATAAAAACGTTAATAACTTCTCAAAGAACCATTTTTTCGAAATTTCCAATATACTGGGTGATTATACATGTCAAGACGAATATTTTGTGATACTTTTCATCCCGATACGAGGGTACAACTCTGGATCTAATCTGCGATTTCTGGATCTAATCTGCGATTTTTGGATCCAATCTGATTTGCCTTCTCTGAGTTGCACGTTTTTTGAGAGCGCTTCACGCGTGAGCACTGAGGGCCCTCGCAGGTTGTTGCATTAGTTCTAGCCAAACTTGCATTAGTCTTCGCCGTGTTTGGATGGAGAGAGAGGGAGAGAGAGAGTGAGAGAGAGATTAAGAGGGAGAGAGAGAGAGAGAGAGTGAGAGAGAGAGAGAAAGAGAGAGGGTGAGAGAGAGAAGACAGAGAGGAAGAGAGAGAGAGAAAGATAGAGAGGAAGAAAACATTGAGAGAGAGAAATGGCAAAGACCCCTTGCCTCTAAAAACCACTTCTTTTTCCATTTAAAATGTCGGAATTTGTGATTTTGTGATGAAAAAAAGGAAAAAATGGCTCTGAGCGTAGCGAGGATTCCCTGCTTGTAATAATTTAAATACACAAAGATCTGACTGTTCGTTGTGAGAGTCCCGACTCCTACCGTACTCATTCTGCAAAAATGAGATTAGAGCGCGTTTGAAAACGGCCATGCTTCTAGCGATATATCTGCTTGGTCCAAGAGTTGGCTCTTCACAAAAGTTGTTCTTCCAACCTTACCTAAGCTTACTTTACCTTCTTTGAGCATTTCAGTCCAATAATTATTTTTTATAAAAGGAAATTAGTGTTGGCTGCAGGGTCATGAACGAGGGTTTTTACAATGTGTCAAAGGGCTATGTCGGTAGAGGCCTCGAAAATAACTGATCATGAAAGTTTAATAATTTTTTGAAAAAATATTAATTTTCTCAAAAATATGAGTTATTTCAATTTTTCTGTAAGTTATTCGAAAAAATATAAGAAATTTGAAAATTCTCATTCTTTTGACTATTTTCAGAACTCGTTCCGTTCACGGCAATCAAGTTACTGTACAAACTCTTCGACACGAATTCTGCCGCAAGGTAATTTTTTCTAAAAAAACCATTTTTTTTTTCTTTTGTTCGATCGGTTCAACCAATTTTTTTAAAATCTAAAGATAATTCAATTTTGATTAAAAGTAATTTTTCTAATTTACCTACTTTTCATTAGACATTAAAAAAAGACAAACCTGGGAAAAGTCTAAATTTTTATTCAAATTTCGACAGTAGAAAAGTTTCTAAAAAACCAACTTGATAGACACGAACTGTATGAAAACGAATTTTCATAGTAGAAAGCTCTATAAAACACTTTTCCAAAGTAAATAATAAGGAAAGCATTTTTAACGCTACAAATTTATTTTTTTCCTTTAGAGATAGAAAATTCTATGAGACAGACTTTCAATTTTTCAGCGACCCCCGCGCAAACGGAGAGGATTCGTCAGTAGGTGTGCTCGAGATTCCAATGGCCTGCTGCATGAAGCTGATGGAGATCCTTCTCAAAAGCAGTCATCGTCTACCGCCTCCGTGTCGTTCAGTCGGCAAGTTTTACGTAGGATTCCTTCAGCTCGCCGAGCAGTTCGAATGATTTGTATTATAAATCGCGCGTATCGGGCAGAATCTTACTCGCTGTTTTCAAACTTACAAAAATGGAAATACGAATCACTGTCATTTTCGCTTACTCCTCCGAATGTGGGAAAATAGAATGCCAAAAAAATACAGAATAAGATTTCATCCGGTACGAATTAAAAGTATCGGACAAAATCTTATTCGCCACTTTTCTAATTTTGAAAATTGACATGAAACGTCACAAGTATCGAAGAAGATTTTGTCCGATAGGTCGTTCAGATTGATTTGAACGCTGTGTACATCAGGTTGTCGATAAGTGCTATATGAGTAGAACACAAAATAAGACATCCAATTTTGATATTTTTAAAAATGAAAAAGAGAGAGGCTGTTGCAACTTTAATTTTTCAAATTTTATCCACGAAAAGTGAGTTTTCCAAATTGGTGTACACAATTTTCAGATTTCAATAGAAAATCTAGGTTTTATGCCAAAAAAAACAGATAATTTGCTATTGGTGATCATGTTCTATGTAAATATTATCAAGTAGGGAACGTTTTTTCTTCTTTTTCAACCTATTTAGCAACATTCTTCACTGTTCCTTAATGTAATAATGTTATTATTATTTCCTCCCCTGTTAGACCTTTTTCGATGTCCCTATGATTGTTTTTGTGTGTGTGTTCAATACGTTATTGTTGCCAATTGAGCTGTATTACTGGGTTGCTTTATGTCGGTTAGCTTTTACAAGTAAATTGTCAGGATTTTAATCTTTTACTTTTAAATATGGATTTGGCTTTTTTTGGGAAATCAATAATTTGAAATTTAAGGATGGTTAATTATAATTTTTTAACTTTCAAATATAGATTTGGCATTTTTGGGAAGTCAAAAATTTAAATTGCATTTTCTTTACTCACAGATTGGCTATTCTGGGAATCTAAACTTTCTACGCCAAGTTCTCAAAGTTTCGCTGAAAAAATTCATTTTCCAAACAAAAACAAGAAAAAGGTGTGGACTTTCGGGTTGGGCGATAAATAAACAAATTAACAAGACATTTCGAGGAATCTAGACTACGAACAGACTATACTAAAAATAATGAGACCATAATCGATCATAATGCATGTTTTTTTCGACATTTTAGAGAAAAATGCCGGAATTCATGCTACAGTTAGGCGAAAAAACACCAAAATTTACTGCTGGACTCCTTCGAAAGCCTTGGCGTCTGGGTTCTCCTTCGGTGAGTTGGAGTAGTCTGGCTTGAGTCTCTTCTCGGCCATCTCTCCATATGGGTTGAATCCGAGACGCTCCATCTCGGCTCTCATCAGCTTCTTGCGGTTCTTGGGGTTCTAAAATTTTTTTTGAAATTCGAAACTTCATTTTTTTTCGAATTTCACTTCTGACATGGGAATGCTACCAAGAACCCACGAAATTGTAAGGTCTGACTGGGTTCTAAGGTTTTCAAATACGCTGAAGATGATAGAACCGGTGTCAAAAACTGCTATGACGACCTTGTTCCAGAGTTATGAGCTGAAAACGGAGTGAAAAGTAGGTTTCATATGCATAAAACAATCTACACATCGCGAGACTATATTTTTATGATAGGAAACAGTTGAAAACCTATATATTCGTTAAAATTTTTATGATTCTTGGCTTCTGGGCCGAGAAATCGTTTTTTGAATGTTTCCAAAAATCACTGTATTGACCACCCAAAAGACTACAACACGTACGCGAATCCAAGCGAGGAGGGTAGGCGAGAAGTGAACAGTCGTCGGCCACGACGCCGGTGTCCAAGTGGTTAAGACGTGGAACTGCTAAACTTTTTTGATTTTTTTCACTCGAGTTCGAGTTTTTTCTTGTTAAAACTTTTTTGTTTTTATGTTGAGTGATGTAATAATCATTTCCGAACAGAGAACGATGTCCGATATCGGTTTTGGTAAGAAATCCTAACGGAATCATAAAATAATGTTCTGTTAAGGGCATATTTCGACTTCCACGAAGCATCTCGATTCTTTGCACCGTTATTTTTGAGTTAAATTATCAAAATTTACCTTGTTAACAAAAACAAAAAAGTTTTAACAAGAAAAAACTCGAACTCGAGTGAAAAAAATCAAAAAAGTTTAGCAGTTCCACGTCTTAACCACTTGGACACCGGCGTCGTGGCTCAGACATGACGAGTAGCGTCAGATCTGGCAAAAGTGGTATCAGATCTAGCGAGGTACACCAATCTCTTCGAATAACATATTCCTACAATGAACACCTTCTCGTTAGATGTCCGTCCAAATTGCACGCAAAAATTCCTACATCTACTATGATAAAAAATAATTTTTCATAAAAATGAATGTAGGTGTGTATCAGATCTGATCAGATCTGATGCCACTTCTCGAATAATAAAAAATTGAGAATTTTTTTGTTGAAAATATCTGCTGAAACCAACTTTTTTCCATCGTTCATATCTATCATTGGCTTTCAAGATATTGCAAGTGGTTACCACTTCATTTTGAAACAGCATAACGAAAAAATAAAAAATGGGCGTCAGATCTAACAAAAGTGGCGTCAGATCTGATCAGATCTGACGGCACTCTATCCTCTGGACTAAAACTCACTTGGTGTACTGTTGTTCAAAAGTACATCTCAGAAAAGTGAAATGTAACTGAATCCAGAGAAAATTTAACCAAACCTCGACTGATTCTGTCAGTACGAGATGAAGTCTTTTTAGATTTACTTTACTGAGCAAAAATAACTAATAATGCAGTGAAGTCTTTCTGAAAATATGTCACCAATTATTTTGATGAATTGTGATTATGTTTTCGCCGGTTAAATTCCGTTTAACCAGCATAACGAGAGTTTTCGAATTTTAGAGAACTCTTTGAATTTTCGCTTTGTCTTCATGACATCGGGTGTTTATATAAGTGCAGAGGAATCGAATCGTATTGTGTACTAATTTTTTTAATTTAAAGTCAATAGTACAAAATTCCTGATTGTCAGGGTAATTTTTCAAATGTTTTAAAATAATTTCTCAACAGTTGCACACTTTATCGTCATGTAGGAAACTACAAAACGGTTAAATTTATTCAAATAGTACCAAAAATTATTTTAAATTTTCTGTAGAAAAGAATCACTGATAGTCGCATCATAACACGAAGCACCAGTGAAATCAAAAAAATAAAAAATAAAAAAAACACACGTGAGGAGTGTGCGCAAACTTTCTGCAAGGGGTGCATGGTTCAACCATTGCTGTATTTTTCTTTTTCGAATTTTTCCATTCTCAATTTCCTTTGAAGCGTTGTCTCTAAACTCTAATATTCGTATCCAGAAGTTCTTGTAGGATAAATTCCATTCGAAAAATCAAATAAAACCAATTTTTTCCATCGTTTTTCATCTGTTTGCAAGCAAAATGAGTGCTTAAAATTTAGGCCACGAAAATTTTCATGTGTTCTACTTCGAGTTTTCCGTTCATCGGTTCATTTTGCTTGCCAACTCTGTTTAGTATCCACCAAAATTGTTCAAACCATTTTTCATAGTTTACTAATCATTCAGGCCACACCAAAAAGCGTGATTATGTCTATCTGTGGGGCTTGGGCCAACAACACCCGCCGATGAAGGTTGGGACAGATGCTCTCTATAAGGTAAGATTTCATGTATTGAATCATTTCTGAATTTCAAATATAACAAACGATTTCGGTCTTTATTTTTCGGAATTAGAAAATTTTCATAATCACTGATTGTAGTTAGTTAGAAAAGTGAATTTCACAGAGCTCTTTCCGTTATATTGTTCAATCAGAAGTTTTCATGATTTCATTTTTCATTGAAAAAATATTTGAAATTTATCTTTCAAAGTACACACACCACAATAGTGTTGCGCGGCTTTTCGAAATGATGAAATGTTTACGTCCGCTACCCAGAATAAGTGAAAAGGCCACAATAAATTTCTAAATACCCTAAAAGTTCTGAATTGTTTAAACTTCACCAACAAATTTGCAGTTAAACCGTCAAGATAGACACCTAGCACCTTGACAAGCTTCACTGCTCATAGATTGGCCTCACTTTGAAGTCACGAAAGGTATTTTTTCTATATTCATCACCAATTTCATCAGTCACATAAGAAATTTCCGGTTGCCCAGGCATAGTGGAAAAACCTCGCGTGAATTTCTATATACTAAATGCAGTTCTCAATTGACAATGTCTCACAAAAAATTTGCAGATGGACTAACCGGTGGAGATAAACAGTACCGTCCATGAGCAGTAACTTGGACGCGTTCCTGTGTGATGTACTGCGGCGGAAAATGTGAGCATTTAATATCCCGGGAGACCGAAAATCAAGAAATTCAAAATTTTTTCGTTTTGCGAATTTTTAGATGAATTTGGTTATTCTAGGTTTTAGAATGCTTCAATTGTTCTCGATTCTAAGCGTAGTCCTTGTTCGTCATTTTTAGAATAACCAACTACGTCTCTCACTAGCCGCATCATAGCTGAAAATTAATAAAAGTCACATTAAATAAGGACTCAAAGTTATCTTACAGGTTCAACAGTATCACCACTACCAGAAGAAGTCACACTGTGCTCGACCACAAAACGACAAACAACATCCTAGGACCCCACGAGCCATCTACAACAGGACCACCCGAGACGGCTACACCATAACCATTAACGTCATATTTAATTTTTTGTATTTTTGTGAGAAAAATAAATTTCTTATACTATCACGTGCTTTTCTGAATAGAAAAAAGCCAGAATTAGTGACGGAATGCTAAATGTCATCTCGCCGAAATGTGCATCAGATCGCGCAAAAGTGGTGTCAGATCTGACAAAAGTGGCGTCAGATCGTGCCAATTTTGAATCCACAAATACTAGATCTGATGCCACTTTCGCCAGATCTGATGCTACTCGTCATGTCTGAGGGCCGACGACTGTTCACTTCTCGCCTACCCTCCTCGCTTGGATTCGCGTACGTGTTGTAGTCTTTTGGGTGGTCAATACAGTGATTTTTTGGAACATTCAAAAAACGATTTCTCGGCCCAGAAGCCAAGAATCATAAAAATTTTAACGAATATATAGGTTTTCAACTGTTTCCTATCATAAAAATATAGTCTCGCGATGTGTAGATTGTTTTATGCATATGAAACCTACTTTTCACTCCGTTTTCAGCTCATAACTCTGAAACAAGGTCGACATAGCAGTTTTTGACACCGGTTCTATCATCTTCAGCGTATTTGAAAACCTTAGAACCCAGTCAGACCTTACAATTTCGTGGGTTCTTGGTAGCATTCCCATGTGAATCAAATATTTCTAAAATAGTCATTCTTATTTTTGATTCTCCAAGCCACGTTCTAGATTCAAAGATAGAAAATTTTATTTCTTTTCGAAAAAAATAAATTTTTTATTTAAAAAAATTGTGTCATTTTTGACTTGCCGAACTACCTCCTTCTAACACTTTTCTACTGCTCAAATTTTTCTCTGAGCGTTTCAGACGATATGTCCAAAAATTATAGCCTGAATAATTTTTCTGTCGTTAGAGTATTCAGAAGAGATAATTTTTCAAATTTAAATATGACAACTTCTAAGAATATTGAAAATAGAAAAATCACCTTCTCGTCTTCCGTCTGTGGCTCCAGAACCTCGGTGAAGACTCCGGTTCCGATCGTCTTGGATCCCTTTCTGATGGTAAATCTCTGCTGTGGCTCGATGAACATTCTCATGTTCAAGGAGAGTTCAACTCTGAAAAATTTAGAGATTGACCGGTTGAAAAATGATTACTAGCAATACTAATCTTGAGCATGGGGAAGGAACTTCACATTACTTCTAGTAAAGTGCCGATGAAATAGTGGGAAAAGATTTAACAGTATTACAGGGTGGGGCAGAGATAGTGATACCCTATTCAAACATGTATAACTCTACGGTTGTTTTATAGAATCATCTCAAAATATAGGACAATGTAGCTGAATATCATACAACAATATGCTGTGAAAAATTTCCCAATCGGACTCAACCTGCCCTCAGTACAGCCTTGAGAGTTTTTGATTGAGCATTGTTGAATGTTCGCAGGTCATAGGTAACGGAATCACCCCATATCTACTGAACCACTACCTGCAGGTGGCTGATTTTTTAATATTTTCTGGAAACGACCCTTTCGGTTAGAAATTTCCTCATGGCATATCTGACAAAATTTAAATCGAGCGAGGAATCTGAATATTATACTGCCGACTTGAACTCGGAAAATGGATTTCACAACGTCACTGTGAGCTCACCTCACGAAGAGCTTTCGCTCCATCGTGTTTAGTGCTCCATAAACCGTTGACCAAGTGGATTCTGATTCAGAATAATTATGCCTATTGTTTGATAAAGTTTGAGAACTATTCCATTCAATTTCGCCTTTTCTGATAGCAAAAACTTGCTAAAACTCGTCATTATCAATTTTTGTCGAAAACCGTTCACGAAACTCGGGTTAGAAGTTGAAATTCAATTTTTTCATTTTTTCAAAGTAGTTCAGATATTTTTCTATACAGCTACCAAGTTTCTCTAAGTTTTGTCTTCTCTGACTATGAAAAACTTTTTTTGTGAACAGCATGTTCATGCGCTAACAAGCCTTTCTGATTTTGAGAAAAATTGATACTTTCTCTGTTTTGAACAGTTTTTTTTCGTTTCAAAAACTGTTAAAATTATTGAAAAATCAACAAAGAATCATTTTGACAGCGGTTCCCAACTTTTTAGTTGGTTTGAAGCTTACTGGTTGTGAATCGAGAGATTCACATGGTTCTAGACAGAATCCAATTATTGTGATGGATTCTGTCTGGAACCAAGTCAAAATACATCAGTGAGTGTCTAAGTCACTTCGAAGTATCTTGCAGAAAAAAAAAACTGTTTTTGTGAAGGTTGAAGCTGATTTTCATTGTGAAAACCAGTTCGACTAAAATTTGATGGTTTTGAACTTCGAGGTTGGGTTGGAAATCTGGTTACCATTCCATGAAAACAGATAGTTATGAGACGGGAATTTCAGATAAAGTTTGGAAAGGTTTAAGGAACAAGTATTAAAAGAAAAAATTATGATTTTTCTCATGCGTTAAAAAATATTACACGTAGAAAACAGGGTATCACTATCTCTGCCCCACCCTGTACTTATGTGGCATTCGAACTTCGAAGAACTTGTACATTATTTCTGTTCCTATTAAAGTAAAAGAGGTTCTAGAACCCTCGAAGACACCAATATATTTTCAAAATCTAAAACTTACTCAGCGGCTTCTCCTGGCATGATGAAATCCTTTCCGACAACCTTGACGGATGCTCCGCTGTCCCAGGTGAGTGAAAAGACGTGTTCACTGAAGTAGTTGGCGATTGGGGTCTTGGTACCTCCTTCGCTTTCCTTGAGTACGTAGAGCTGAAAGAATTATTCATCAATCAGAAAAATTAAGCGGACCGAGCGTAGCGAGTAATAGCTGCTGATTTATCATCAATCAGAAAATGAAGAGACAATACCAACCTGAGCCTTAACCTTGTCGGTGGTCTTGTGCTGGTGTCCTTGTGGGACCAATACGCATCCTCTTCTGACGTCCTTTGGTCCGAGTCCTCTGAGGAGTACTCCGAGTTGGTCTCCTGGTTCAGCTTGATCGACGGTCTTGCGGAAGGATTCAAGTCCGGAAATGGTAGTCTTGACTCCTTCAGAAGTATGCGATGATCCAATGATCTCGACCTTGTCTCCACGCTTCAAGATTCCTCGTTCGAGCTTTCCAGTGATGACCGTTCCTCTTCCTGAAAAATGAACGAAACTATCTTACGGTGTTTAAATTGCGTTCAAAAATTCAATAAAAACATATTTTCGAAAAGTTACCCTTGATGGCATAAACGTGCTCGGCGGCGAACATTGGCTCCTCGTTGGTCTTTCTGTCTGGGATGACGAATTCTTCATCGAGAACTCTGACGAGCTCCTTGACGGCGGTTTCTCCAATGTCTGGCTGCTTTCCTTCAAGGGCACAGAGGGCTGATCCGAAGATGACCTGTAGGTGATTTTAATTTTTTCAACAGTATGTTCTCAGATTCTCGGTAAACTAAAAAAAATGTCAGAAGACTCACTGGAGCAGTGTCTCCTGGGTATCCGAATTCGTTGAGGAGCTCTCTGATGTCCATCTCTACCAACTCTCTGGTTTCCTGGTCGGGGACTTCGTCAACCTGAAGTATGTCGTATTTCTTATTCTTGAACTAGAAAAACCTTGTTCATGAAGACAGCAATGTTGTTCTGTGGGATTCCGACTTGTCTGGCAAGAAGCAAATGTTCACGAGTCTGTGGCATTGGTCCGTCAGTGGCTGCGACGACGAGGATTGCTCCTTCCATTTGTGCGGCTCCGGTGATCATGTTCTGAATAAAATCCATAGAATGTGAATATGATGGGATTAACCTTGATGTAATCAGCGTGTCCGGGACAGTCAATGTGAGCGTAGTGACGAAGAGCGGTCTCATATTCAAGATGGAAGGCGTTGATGGTGATTCCTCTGGCCTTTTCTTCTGGAGCGTTGTCAATGTCCTCGTATTTACGGTATTTGGCTCCCTTGGATACGGCAAGAACTGAAAAAAACTTTCATTGAAAAGGTTTATGAATCTAACCCTTGGTGATGGCAGAAGTCAAAGTGGTCTTTCCGTGATCGACGTGTCCGATGGTTCCCACGTTGAGATGGGGCTTGTCTCTCTGAAGAAATAACCATCAGAAATTCCCTTCAAACTTCAACGTGAATATGTCATAAAAAGGCGCAGTCTACGGTAAGATTGTCATTTCAAAGAGGAGATGACGTGGAGTGCCCTCATGGACATTACAAGCCAGATTCTGGAATACGGCAAAATTACCTTGAAAACAGCCTTTCCTCCGGGAACTGCCAATGTTCTCGTCTGCAGCTGCGTGAGCTGACTGAGAGTTGATGAGCAAAGCGATTCTGAGTTTGTCCTTTACTTTATACAAAATGATGCAACTTACTGCTGGAGCCCGCAGCTGACTTTGCCAGAATAGCTAAGATCTGCATTCTTGATTCCCAAACTGAAAAATCTTGTTTCTTCTCAGAAAATTTAATGTGAAGAAATAGACAGAGATATAAGCAGTAAGAAGTTTTAAATGAAGAAAAGACGCGCAATTATAGCTTCCCACAAATGAAGTTTTTTCACTATTCAACAATCATGGCATGAATTTTACGCTGCGCTTAGTGAGAGAGTCAGAATCAACGTGGGACCATGAGAAACATCTGAAAATAGGCAAAAAAAGTTGAAAAATAAAATATTTCTGCATTTTGAGCAGTCTGCGCTGACGGGAAAATGCACAATTTCCAATCTACCGTAACCGAAAAATGTAAAATGAATTTTTGTATCTTTAAAATTTTACTTGAAAATTTCGAAATTTCGCCTGTTATAGATGTATACTTCACTGCTCCGACCCCGGAGTTTCAGAAAAGGACGTGCGTATTAGTGAGTTTTTTA
Organism: Caenorhabditis parvicauda; assembly: GCA_963978915.1. Taxonomy (NCBI): domain Eukaryota; kingdom Metazoa; phylum Nematoda; class Chromadorea; order Rhabditida; family Rhabditidae; genus Caenorhabditis; species Caenorhabditis parvicauda. The sequence continues at coordinate 2,316,613 of OZ022252.1, forward strand.
ATTCGTCTCAGGGAAATAATTCAATTTAAGTTCCGCAAAAGTCGCATCAGTTGTAATTCCTGGGAGTAATGAGTTAGAGTTCCGGACAGGTATTGTGTAGCGGAACGAATTTCAAGATGATTTCCAGGTCAACTAGCAAAGTTCGCTTCTGCAAATGTTGTTGCTTCTTCTGGCGACAGCGCTATTATGGCGACATGTGTGGCCAATAGAAAAAAACAATCAACAGGAGATGGAGTCCCCCTTATGGTCGAGTATCGGTAAATTTTTGAAACCTGGAAAATTATATAATTTGAAGAAAATGAGATTCATGACGTCAAGGCTTGTTTAAAAGTTAAGTACTAAAATGACAGGAAAGAGGAAGTTGAAACATTATCAACTCTCCTCCTGTATTAATCTCAATCTACAATCTGCAGCCAACAGTGATTTCCTTTAATAATAGGCTTGGAGAAGATTGGGAAAACAAATTTTGTTAAGAGCCAAGTCTCGGATCCCCAAGCACGCTGTGAAATTGAGAATTTCATGAAAATAGATTGATTTGTCTTAAAACTGAAAAAAACCCTATACCGCGCGGTAGGATTTCTGCGCTAACAGGACCTATCAGATGAAACTTTTGGATCTGCCGACTATGCGCTGTGAACAAGCCGCGAAAAAACAGTGTTACTGAAAAAATTAGTTATTTCAGCATAAAAAATGAAAAATATTCAGGCAATCCGCATCAGCTGTAGGTCGAATACCTATGAACTTCTTGCGACGAGAACTCAGTCAGAGTGACAACGAGATTTTGCTTTCCAGGGCCATAGACAGGTTAATCTTTTATTTTCATTGTTTTATTTTCAAAATTAATTTTCAGATCACTAAGGCCGTTGTTCGTGCCAGGAACTCCAGAAGTTCAGGTAACTTTGACTCATTGTTTTAAAATTTGTGAATCATAGAGTCCGATTCGTGCCTTTTTCGTGCCACTTCGAAATTATATCCTTCATTGAATCTTCTTCATCAGTCTTTTGTTCTAGAAAAACTCAGTGACCGGTTCGTGCCTTTTACGTGGCACCTTTGAACGAATCTAGTAAGAGGAGCTCAAACTATGTTAATATTCAGTAATTATGAATATCAAACTTTGTAGTCATTTTGTGACATTTTTGTGCCACATCGAAAAACTTCTTTATAATTTCGAATAACTCAGTGACCGGTTCGTGCCTTTCTCGTGCTACCTTTTCTTTATTCTAGTAAGAAGAGCTTAAACTATGTTAAGATTCATTAATTATGAATATCAAACGTTGTAGTCATTTTGTGACATTTTTGTGCCACATCGAAAAGCTTCCTTATATTCCTAGAGTTCTAGAATAACTAAGTGACCAGTTCGTGCCTTTTTTTTGTGGCACCTTTTCACTATTCTAGTAAAAGGAGCTTGAACTATGTTAAGATTCATTAATTATGAAAATCAAACGTTGAAGCCAGTTCGTGACATTTTTGTGCCACATCGAAAAGCTTCATTAAATTTCTAGAGTTCTAGAATAACTCAGTGACTAGTTCGTGCCTTTTACGTGGCACCTTTGCACGATTAAAGTAAGAGGAGCTTAAACTATGTTAAGATTCATAAATTATGAAAATCAAACGTTGTAGCCAGTTCGTGACATTTTTGTGCCACATAAAATGGCTAAGTTATATTTCTTGTGTTCTAGAATAACTCAGTGACCAGTTCGTGCCCCATTCGTGCCAACCAGACAATTCAGGTCGTATGCAAACCCCTGGCTCTAGACGAAAACTCGGACCAACTCATGCTGGGCATAAACGCGGCAGCATGTGCTCTACATGTGTCAGACATTCCATTTAACGGGCCTTTGGCGGCAGTTCGAATTGCTAAAAACCGAAGTAACGAGGTATTTTTATGTGAAAAATGCCATTAGAACGCGTGCGTGGAAGCACCCACACTGTAATAATGGGACCATATGTACGCGCGTGGGAAGGTTTTAACAGCTTTACAGTAAAGTATGAGTTCCGGCACATACATCATACATCAAACATGATTTTTGTACTTTTCGTCAATTTTTTTCAATTTCAGAAATATGGTGTGGGAGGTGAGGCTTGAATGATGAAAAGAACGAGAGGGGAGAAGAGAGAGAGAGAGAGAGAGAGAGAGAGAGAGAGAGAGAGAGAGAGAGAGAGAGAGAGAGAGAGAGATGGAGGGAGAGAGAGAGAAAGAGAGAGAGAGAGAGAGAGAGAGAGAGAGAGAGAGAGAGAGAGAGAGAGAGAGAGAGAGAGAGAGAGAGAGGAAAAGGTAGAGAGAGAGAGAGAGAGAGAGAGAGAGAGAGAGAGAGAGAGAGAGAGAGAGAGAGAGAGAGAGAGAGAGAAAGAGAGAGAGAGAGAGAGAGAGAGAGAGAGAGAGAGAGAGAGAGAGAGAGAGAGAGAGAGAGATGAAAAGGTAGAGAAAAAGAGCGAGAGAAAAAGAAAGAGGGAGAAAGAGAAAACAAGATTTTCGTACTGCGAACTTTACTTTTCGAAAAAAAATTCGAATCGAAATGTGTAAAATCTAAATTGTGAGGTTAAAGTTAAAAAAACCTGTTTAACTATTTTAAAAAAAGTTATAAAATATATTCAATCCAGTTCTCGTTCGACGCAAAACGTAATGAGAAAGTTTAAAAAGAAGTTTCTGAAAGAAAACAGCAAAAACCACAGAATTTGAGCTTTCTTGTGTGTGGAAAATGTAGATAAAGAACATTTTTCAGCTTCAAATCAACCCGAACAGAGAGTTTCTGAACGAAGCTACTATGAATATTATCTTGTCGGCGAAAAAAGATGAGAGGACTATCATGATTGAGTTCGAAGGAAAGGTGATTTTTAATTCTGAAAAAAATATTAAAAAAATAGATTTCGATGTTGAAATTTATCAAATTTCATTTTTGGGCTTAAATATCGATTTTGAAGGATTTATTTCTGTTGTACAGCGTTATTTAAAACAAGTTTGTAATTTTAAAAAATTTAAGTGTCATTTTTTGTTAAGTTGTTGAGTTTGGAAGGTTTTCAATTTTATTTTATAATTTTTTCATTTTTCTTCTTCTAATTAGAGAACTACTTATTCTTTCTGGATCAAGAAAAATATTTATTTTGAAAGATTGATAGTTTTATCCTATGAGAAACAATTCTATTCTTATATGTTTAAATGAGGTTTTTAGAAAGATTAACAAAAAAAATTAAAAATTCATCAAGAAAAGATAGTTTTATCATTTTTTTTTACTTCAAACATTTTTTGAAGTTTCATTTTTGTGATGAGAAATCGCTTTTGGTTGATAATTTTATTGTTTGAAACAATTTGAATTATATTTTGATCGATAAAAATTCAAATAATTGTTTAAATTTTCAGCAAATCTCGATCGAAACAATAGAAGAAGGTGTGGAAAAAGGAATGAAAGAAGTAAACTCCATTCTTCGAACAATGGATGATCTAAGGAATCAGTGCGGAAAAGAAAAGTTTGAGGTAATTTTCTTCTATACAATTAACAATTGGATTTTCTCCGATTCAGACTGGAAATCTGACAAAAATCGGTGAAAAATTATCATCTGAACAGAAAAAAGTGTAGAAGTGCTCAGAAAATAACTTCATATTGTTTTTATATTTATGAAAACGACGAGAAAATAGTGTGAAAATCGTTAAAAATGTTGAGATACGACAAATAATTTTTCAATAAAAAATATATGCGAAAAGATTGTCGAAAATCATCGAAAATTTAAAAATTGTTGGAAAAAAACTAAGTGTGTCCATCAAAAATATAGATAAGTTTCCAAAATCTTCAAAATGTCGATAAAAAAATTATTAAACATTTTTTTCAACAATATTGTCTCAAAATCAGTTTAAACTTCAAAAAAAAACGAAAAAATATTTGTTTTACACTCTTTCTGTAAAAATGTCATCGAAAATATTTTTTCTAAAAATGACCAAAATCAAAGTTTTCAGCTATCTCCCCACGAAGTTGATCAAGAACTGACTGATATTCTTATCGAACTTACAAAAGAAAGGATATTCTACGTTATGACCGACTCATCTCATGACAAAGTGTCTCGTGACGTGGCTCTCAGGGTACGGTATTTTCCCGCGAAATGCAAAAAATTTAAATTTTCAGAGTATAATCGAAGAAACCATGCTGCTCCCGAGCTTCAGAGATTTCGATCCGGGAGATGTACAAAATGAGTATTTCAAACTGGTTAAAACCGTTTTGAGGTGAATTTTTTTGATAAATTTAAAGAAAACGCATAATTTTTGAATTTTTTCTCGTCAAAATAGAGATTTTCTGATCTGAAATATAGAAATTGTGAAAAATTATTATGATAAAAATTGTTTTAGGTGAGGTTTCTTTATTAAAAGTGGAAAACTGATCGAAAACATCTTTTGGGAAAGTTTTCGCACGGAAATATGAGTCCAATCGAGAAAATCACTTTTAGAAATGATTTATTGGTAAGAAAACCGTTATTCTTGAGTTTTTCCCATTGGGATCTCTCAAAAAGGGATGAATGACATGAAATAACTTATTTATTCACATTTTCGTAAGAAAAGAGGTTTGAAAGAGCAGTTTTATGAGAAAATTCGAAAATGCGATTGAAAATTTATTTTTATGAGAGAAAAATTATTTTTCCCATCAAGTACTATCTATTGTTAAAATCTATAGGAAACATTGATATCTCTCAATAAATAATATGAAAAAAATATGAAATAACCTATTTTCTCCCAATTTAACTAGAAAATAGTAGTTTTACAACGAAAAAAACAATGAAAAATTCAGAGAAACCACCTTGAATACGAGAATCCGTTGTGATGGTAGAAAATTGGAGGAATTCCGACCTATCACGATCAACGTCGACATGTACAAAAAGTTGCACGGGTGCTCGCTGTTCCAGAGAGGTCAAACTCAGGTGTTTTTTTTGAATATTTCCAAAAAATGTAATTAAGTTTATTAATTTTACATTTTTCAAAGATTACTTGAATATATTCAAATCAAAAACGAAGAAAAGTTATGATTTTTGAGAGGAAAACGCTGCAGTTTTTGAAAAAAAAGTAGGAGAAAATGATATTTTTGAAAACAAAAAAGAAAAAGACAGTCTCCAACAAGATCGTCTAGTCAGATCTTCACCATGTTGACTTGGAGTAGTCATAAAATTCCAGGTTCTATCAACCGTCACATTCGACAGCCCCTCAGCAGCATTTCATCCAGACTCCATTGCCAGTTTACTAGGAGCACAACGAAAAAAGACGTTCATTCTTCATTATGAGTTCCCAGGATACGCTACAAATGAAATTGGGGTGATTTTTGTAGAATTTACTCGAAAAAAACGATGAATATTCTGAGAAAAATGCTTGAAAAGTGTGATTAACGGATAAAAGTGCGGTTTTTAGCGATTTTTTACCGGGAAATTGAGAAAATTATGAGAAATTCTGAGAAAAATGCAGTTTTTTGCGAATTGTTTCCGTGGAAATTTGAAAAATGATGAGAAATATCATAAAAATAGCTTTTAAATTATGTATTGTTGTAATTTTCAGATAAAAACGCTACAAATAATTAAATTGGAGTGCTTTTGCAGAATTCTAAAATAGACAAAAGTTTCGATGTGGGAAAATTTTTTAAAAAAATTCTCTAAAGTTCAGAAAAACTCATGAAAACTATTGTTTTGAAGTTCTATAAAACTTATGTGAAATTATGTCTACTATGGCTTTTCCGATTTTTGTATTTTCAGAAAATTTTTTTGAATAATTGTATTTTTTTTTTTTAAATTCACCGATATATATAGAAAAAATATTAAAATATTGGAAATTCGCCAAAAAAAAGATTTTCAGACATCACGAGGAGCAAATAGAAGAGAAATAGGACACGGAGCTCTCGCCGAGAAAGCCCTCCGCCAAGTTTTACCAGACGATTTTTCGTATACCACAAGGCTGGCTTGTCAGGTTTTTCTGCTTTTCTAATCGAAGTAGCTTAAAGTTCACTTTTCCCAACAAAAACTGACGTTATTATTATCGATTTCTATAAAAAATACTGCTTTTTCTTCAAAAAACTCTGAAAACTGTCGATTTTCCATGATTATCCAAGCTTTTTTCAACAATTTTTGATTGGAAGATGAAAACAGAGGCAAAGTTTCATAATTAAGAAGTTATGATAAGAGTTTTTATGGATATTCAAAAATTGTCAAATTTAACAGAAAAAACTCGATTTTCTAAATTATTTTGGCTTAGTTCAGTCGAAAAGTAGTGAAGACGGTTATTTTCATCTCCGAATTCATAAATGACAAGTTTTCCGTGCAAAACAGCTTGATTTTCAAGGATTTTGACTTGAGGAGGTACAAAAACAATATATTTTGAAGATTTTACCGAAAAATTTTATTTTTCAGGTTTTGGAGTCTAATGGATCATCATCCATGGCTTCAGTGTGTGGTGGATCGCTTGCACTTCTCGATGCAGGAGTACCGTTGAAGGCGCAGGCAGCTGGAGTAGCGATCGGTCTCATGACGAACCCCGAAAAGTTGGTTTTTTGAAAGAATATTGTCAAAAATACATATAAAATGGAGAAAATTGGTGAAAAATGAGACCACCCACGATGAAAACAATCCCTGAATTTCTTCAAAAATTATTCATAAAAAGTACCTTCTTTTCCGAGAACGAAAGGAAAAAAGCAGAAATAATGATGCCGGATCGAACTCGACACCCAAAAATGACAGGCTGACGCCTTGACCACTAGACCAAAGGTTGAATTCAGCCCAGACGCCGACTACAGAGTCCTGACTGACATTCTCGGAATCGAAGATTACGGTGGAGATATGGACTTCAAGATTGCGGGTGAGTGTTTTGATGAGTCTCTGGTCTAATGGAGAAACGTTTTGGCTTGAGCACAGAAGGTCCGAGTTCGGTCTTCTCACTAGTTTTTTTTTTGCTTTTTTCTCATTTTTTCTCTGAAATTCTTCAATACATTCTTCATTAGATGGTTCTCTGGCCTAATGGATAAGCATTTTGACCTAATCAGAAAAGGTCCGAGTTTCGATCCTCCCCGCCAGCTTTTGCCATTCCTCGATCGCTAGCATCATGGAAATGTATTTGGTAAGCTCTAGAGGTCCAAGTTCGATCCCTCTCTCGGTTTTTGCTTTTTTGATGACATCAGATTTCTCCAGATTCCATTTACGTCATTGAAATCATTGACGTACGTATACAACTCGTGACCGGTTACTACTGGATAACAATGCGTCAGAGATAATTGTCGTACAAATCATTATCATAATCGCTCCTTGGGGAGATTTGTACGGCGAATGTTTGGTTCCGAAAATAGATTTTGAGATCACTACGTCAATTATATCATAATTGTCGCTACGCTCGGTCTCAAGTTCGATCCTGTCAGCCGGTTTTTTGCTTTTTCTTAGTTAAGTAACCAGACTGAGTATCGACCTGTCGGATACGCAAATAGAAATACAGGTAAAGAAAATACAAATAACTTGGAGAGAAAGGCGGAAAGTTTGTAAAATTTACAAGAAAAATCGCAAAATCAGGAAAATTTGGTTAAAATTGAAAAAAAACAGTAAAATTTCTTTTAAAAAAATGCGAAGAGATTTGAAAAACTGAAGGAAAATCTTCGAAGTTTGCTTCAAAAAAAAAACAAAAAATTGAGGTTCGCTACGCTCGTTCAACTCTAAATAGTTAGATAATTTACAGGGACCAAAAACGGTTTCACAGCCATGCAACTTGATGTGAAAATAGACGGACTTACACGGGAACAACTGAGAAAGTCGATGGAAGCTGGAGAACGTGGTCTCGAGCACGTTTTGGCAAAGATGAACGTGATCAGAGATAGACCGAGGTGATTTTTTTGGCTCAAAAAGTGTTTTTTGTGAGAAAATCGAGAAAAAGAAGAGTCACTTTTCGGATCAAAAGTATATTTCTTGCTTAAAAATGATTTTATTTCGATTTTATTGATGGGATATGAGTAGTGATTTTATCTTATCGAAAATTGTTGAAAAATGTAAAAATTTTCAAGATAAAAGAGCAGTTTCAACTCTGAAAAAAACCCACACTTTCTTTTATTTAGGATGAATTAAGAATAGAGAACCGATTAATTGGTTTTTTTAGGGAAAAATTCAAGGAAAGCGTCCCGATCATCGAAAATATGAAGATTGAACCTTTCAAACGTGTCGTCTTGTTCCGAAATAACGCGTACAACTGCAAGCTGATCGAAGCGGAAACCGGAGTCAAAGTGAGCCGCGTCGCGCAACCGCGTCGTAACAAAGTTTTTCAGGTGACAGCTGACGACGACACAAGTGTCAGCCTGATGGCAGCCAATAGCTCAGCGATGGAGAAAGCGAAGGAATTCATAAAGAGGTTATTTTGTGACTGATCCATGTCGATATACAAAGATCGGACATTGGAAGTCGATTTTAGGTCAAACTTATGACTAATCCGAGTAGATAAACAGAGTTCGGACACTTTGAATTTCTTCATCGGAACCGATTTATGACTGATCCGAGTCGATATACAAAGGGCGGACAGCTTGTTGGCCAAAATAATAATTTTCAAAACAGTTTCTTACATAAAAATAGCGAATAAATAATAGCCTCCAAATATCAATCATTTATGTCTGCCATTCCATTCAAAAAAATGATTAAATTCAGAATAATGAACGAAAATGACTCCCCAGACTTCACATTCGGCCAAATTCTGTCGGTAGAAGTTTCGGAAGTGAGTTTTTCTTCGAAAATCTATTTTCATTTCTCTTTTTCGTTCAAAATATCCAAAGAAGGAAAAATACAAATTTTGATAATATTGTTTTCTCAGTTTTATTAGACAATTCTGCAAAATTGAAAGAACCAACAACTAAATTATGATGACATTAATTTTGAATAACGCGCCACTCCCGTAGAGCGCATTTCCGCCTCAATTATATTCCTCTGACTGTCTTCGTCTCTCACTCTCTTCTTTCTTCACATATGGCGATAGAAACGCGACAGTACTCAAACCTGATCAAGTTCATTATTTTTTTTAGATAAAAGACAAAGGAGTCTACGTGCTTTTACCGGGATCATCAAGACCAGTAAGTTTATAATTAAAATAATGAATTCAAATAGAAAATTTAGGTTTTCGTACAGTCCAAACATTTGACCGCAACTCCTGTCAGCCACACCGACGCTCTAGGATTGAGAGTAAGTTTCAGGTTCATAAAATATGAATTATAAGGTTTTTAAGTAAAAACCTTAGCGTTCTAAAATGCTTGCACGAATATCCAGAGTAGAGTGAATACAAAGAAAAAGCAAAAATCATGCCAGCGAGATGGATCGAACCTGACTTAAACCGGTTTTTTAGGATTCTGGGAGTGTTGAGATGGAGTAAATAGCGACTATTAGTATCTTTTTTTCAAAGTTGTGAATGAGGTGTAAATTGAGTTGTTTCAATCGAGAAAAGCAAAAACCATGGGAACGAGGGGGATCGAACCTGACAGCCATTGAACCAGATTCATGTGTAGATCTTACAAATTTGCAAGATTTCAGGAACTTTGAGGTGGAGTAGTCTTAGTGTGATTAATTGAAATGTTACCCTGATTATCACAAGTTATGATAGGATAGATTCCAATGTGTAACAACTGTGGAAATCGAAAAATTTTTGATTCAAAATACCAAGCTAAGCGGCGCGGTCAGGCGGAGCGAGCTGATAATATGTTTTAATTCGTTGGATTTTTATTAAAATTGTGAAAAAATTAGTTTTTTTAAAACTCAATTTCTAAATTTTTGAGTTCCCGCCAAGAGATGAAACAATTGTGTGTTGCGGTTTTGCGTTGCGACTTGCTTTTTGTTCATTTTTATCTGTTGGAGTTCTGAAAAAAGTGAAGTTTTTGAAATTTTGATTCTCCGCCAGATGGAGGCAATTCTACGCGGTGCGGTCTTGTGTTGAGACTTCTCAATTCGCGCCAGATGAAAATCATTTAATGCAGCGCTGTCGTGCGTCGCGGTCCAGTCTCACCAACCCCACCCGCGCAGAAACCGAAATTTCTCACAAGAGATCACTTCGAGAGACCTTTTCAGAAGACATCATTTTCTCAGAAATCATGATTTTTGCTGCGAATTAATGAGCTGAACAGCCTTTTCGCTCTAAAAATCCCACGTTGAATTTTTGAACGATGGTGTAATGGTTAAAGCGCTAGATCACTGCCACAAAGGGTCAAAGTTCGACCCTCGTATGATGCGTTTCGCCGCACAGGGTGAAAGTTTGATTCCCGTTTGATGCTTCTTGCAAAAATAGAAAAATGACATTCCGATCATATTTTAGTCACTGCGTATCACAGGTCGATACGAAGTTTGGTCTATTCCACGTTGAATTTTCTGAACAATGGTATAATGATTAAAGTCCGACCCCCCCCCCCCCTCTGTTGCTTTTTGCGTACAAAGTAAAAAACAAATAGCATCGAAACAAAACACAGAGTTCTAACCGCGTATCACATGTCGATACGCAGATGTGGATTCACGAGTGAAATCTGATATAATAATTTGCAAGTTATATATAAAACTCTTTTTGGAACCCTTGGTCCGGTGAATAAGTCTTTTGCTTTGTCCTGCGGAAGGTCCGAGTTCGATCCTATGACGAGGTTTTTGCTTTTTCCCGGTCATTGAGATCAACTCGTGACCGGTTACTACGGGATAACAATGCGTCAGAGATAATTGTCGTACAAATCATTATCATAATCGCTCCTTGGGGAGATTTGTACGACGAATGTTTGGTTCCGAAAATAGATTTTGAGATCACTACGTCAATTATATCATAAATGTCGCTACGCTCGGTTTCAAGTTCGATCCTGTCAGCCGGTTTTTGCTTTTTCTGAGTCAATCCACCAGAAAGAGTATCGACCTGTGGGTTACAAAGCTTGGAATATAAGTAGAGAAAATGGGAGAAAAACGGGAAATTTGCAAATACAACAAGAAAGAGTAAAAAAAATGATAAGTGTATTTATGAGAGCTTCCAATAAGATCGCCGCAAATCTACACTTATCGTGCTTTATGCTCCTTCAACTTCGTAAATCTACGTTTATCGCGACATTGGGTCTCAATTGGAAGAGTTATGCTCCTTCAACTCCGCGAGTTGACAAGGATTCTGTCCTATCTTTGCTATGCTAACTCGGACTAGTCACAAAACTGTTTGTCCTCCAAGTCGAAACCGCGACGCACACAAGCTATGCGGAGCGGTTTCGAGACCGATTTTCGAACTCCACCATGAAAGTGTAAACATCGAAAGTTTTGACGAGTGTGCCGTTATTTCTGAGAGCTTCCATCAAAATCTCATTATTTTTGGCTAACGACCCTCTTTAAATCTTCGTTCTTGGTTCCAAAACGTTTGAGTTTGTCGCTGCTCAGACTGAAATTTCATTTGAATTGGAAATGGGATGTGAAAAAATGCTGGAATTAAAAATGAGTTATAGTTTCAACACGCTGTTACGCGATGCAGTTGCGCTGCGTATCGGAGAGGGCGATACGCAGTTATTCCTGACCCAAGGCTTGATTTTTTCGAAGATCTGTAGATTTACGGGGTTGACGGAGCATAGGTCTTGCCAGTGGGATGATTGTAGATTTACGAGATTGAAGGAGCATATCTATTCCTAACGAGACTGAATGGCCAAGAGCGTAGCTAGGGGTGTTTTATGGTCTGTAGATATACGAGGTTGAAGGAGCATCCATCTTCCTAACGAGACCCAGAGCGTAGCTAGCAACACTCACCGGTTACCGTGATACGAAAAAAAGATATATCCTAAATGTGACAAATTTGCAAATTGGATTTTATATTTACGGGGTTGAAGGCGCACATCTCTTTCCAATGTTGCCCCGTGTGAGATAGGTGTAGATTTACAAGCTTGAAGGAGTATATATATTCTCAACGAGACCAAGTGTACAACTAGTGTAGATTTACGAGGTTGAAGGCGCATTCATCCACTAGTGGTAGTAGTTCCGGAATGTTTCCCGTAACTGTTGTAGATTTACGAGGTTGAAGGAGCATATATATTCTCAACGAGACCAAGTGTACAACTAGTGTAGATTTACGAAGTTGACGGCGCATTCATCCACTAGTGGTAGTAGTTCCAGAATATTTCCCGTGACTGTTGTAGATTTACGAAGTTAAAGGAGCATCCATCTTCCTAACGAGACCCAGAGCGTAGCTAGCAACACTCACCGGTTACCAAGATACGGAATGAATGATATCTCCTAAATGTGACAAATTTACAAATTGGATTTTATATTTACGGGGTTGAAGGCGCACATCTTTTTCCAATGTCGCTCTGTGTGAGATAAGAGTAGATTTACGAGGTTGAAGGAGCATAAATATTCTCAAGTGAACAACCAGTGTAGATTTACGAAGTTGACGGCGCATTCATCCACTAGAGGTACTAGTTTCGGAATGTTTCCTGTGACTATTGTAGATTTACGAGGTTGAAGGAGCATCCCTCTTCCTAACGAGACCCAGAGCGTAGCTAGCAACACTCGCCGGTTACCAAGATACGAAGTGAATGACAACTTTCAGATTGGTGACAAATTGACAGTGCAGTGGTTCGGACGCGACGAGCACACAGGAAACGTCCGGTTGTCAAGGAAAACGTTGGCGGGAGCGGCCATAAAAGCAAATCTGAGACGTTAGGCTTTATTATTATCGGACAGGTACCTTTTCTGGTCGAGACGAAGGTATTTTAGCTTGAAAATGATGTTTCTTGTCAGAAAAAGTGGAACTTGCCCTTTTTGAAATCATTATTTTGAGGTAAAAACTTAGAAAATATGTTTTTTTCTCGCATTTCTAACCCTAGAAAATTCAATTAGAGAAGATTTTCAACACTTTCCCAGAAAAAACTGCGATGTTTTGAGTTTCTAACTTTTCGGGTTCTAAGAATTCAAATTTGAAAAATTAACCAATTTTATTTTTTTCTCCGAAAAAATTTATTTAGTTCTAAAATTTCAACTCCCCAAATTTTTGTTCAGTGCAAGTCTAATTTCGGCGATATCTCGAAATTCTAAGATTTCGAATTCTAGAAAGTCGAATTTTCAAAGTTTGTTCAGTGCAACTCTAATTTTGGCGATTTTTCGGAATTCTAAGATTTCGAATTCTAGAAAGTCAAATTTTCAATGTTCGTTCAGTTCAAGTCTAATTTTGGCGATTTCTCGGAATTCTAAGATTTCGAATTCTAGAAAGTCAAATTTTCAATGTTCGTTCAGTGCAAGTCTAATTTTGGCGATTTTTCGGAATTCTAAGATTTCGAATTCTAGAAAGTCAAATTTTCAATGTTCGTTCAGTTCAAGTCTAATTTTGGCGATTTCTCGGAATTCTAAGATTTCAAATTCTAAGAATCCCAATCTCAATATTTCGACCAAAAAATGTCCGTCCACATGTGTTTTTCTTTCTTTTTCCGAACCGGTATTGTTTTTCCTTTTCGCTTGTACATTTTAGAATTAGACCACCTACTCATAGATGATTGTTACTCCTGTTATTCACATATTTGTTTTTGTTCAGCAATGAAACTTTTCACTTTTTCTCAGATCTTTGTAACGTTGACAGCAGTCGGAAAATTTTATCAGCTCCATAAATCTACAATCTCCTTCCACTGGTCCTGTTAGGAAGAGGGATGCGCCTTCAGCCTCTGTATGTTCCCTTCGTGACTTGATAAGATGAGCAAGGCTGCTCCTTGATCAATCCAATCAAGACCATTTCTCCTTTCCGGTCCTGCTAAGAACTGCACTGCGCCTTCAACCCCGTTAACCTGCACACTCTCTTCTACCTATTTGACAGTCATGTAAGTGAGCTTAATGCTCCTTCAACCAAGTTAACCTACAATTAGTCATGCGCCTTTAACCCCGTAAATCTACACACTTTCTCTCTTCTACCAATTTGACAGTCCTGTCAGGAAGTTGAATGCTCCTTCAACCCCGTTAACCTACAATTAGTCATGCGCCTTCAACCCCGTTAACCTACACACTCTCTTCTACCTATTTGACAGTCCTGTAAGTGAGCTTAATGCTCCTTCAACCCCGTAAACCTACAATCAGTCATGTGCCTTCAACCCCGTAAATCTACACACTCTTTTCTACCTATTTGACAGTCCTGTAAGTGAGTTTAATGCTCCTTCAATCCCGTAAACCTACAATAAGTCATGTGCCTTCAACTCCGTAAATCTACACACTTTCTCTCTTCTACCTATTTGACAGTCCTGTCAGTAAGTTTAATGCTCCTTCAACCCCGTTAACCTACAATTAGTCATGCGCCTTCAACCCCGTAAATCTACACACTTTCTCTCTTCTACCTATTTGACAGTATTGTCAGAAAGTTCAATGCTCCTTCAACCCCGTATATCCACACAGTTTCGTTTGTGTGTATTGTTCCTTTCATCATCATCGAGACCTTCATACGTCATGACACGTTTTCATCGAGTGATACGACGAATTGGGTAACCTAATAGGTCTCAAGAGTAGGGGTTTTCCGTTGTTATTGCTCAAACAATTAGTCATATGAGTGAGATTTATTGTTTTCAGCTTTTCTTTTCATATCACACCGTCCGATCTTTGGGGCATGCCGAGGCGGAGTAGTCGTAAAATTTGCAGTGTCTGGATGCATGTTGACTCGGAGAAGTCGTAAATTTCTCAGATTTATTCGCTCTATTGAATTTAGTAGATGTTTCAAACAACACCGTCCGATCTTTGTGGCATACCGACTTGGAGTAGTCGTAAAACTGTTCTTCGCACATTTTAAGCGTATTGACTCGGAGAAGTCGTAAAATTTTCTCCCCCTCCCCTGATTTCGGACATATTTACTCGGATAAGTACAACTCGGAGTGTTTGTAGAACTGTCCTCCGAAGTTTGCAAACATGTCGACTCGGAGTAGTAGTAAAATTTCCCAGATTGATCCGCTCCATCAGAACCAGTGGGGTTTTCATCTCAAACCGTCCGATCTTTGGGGCAGGCCGACTTGGAGTAGTCATAAAATCTGCACGTCCCATCTTCAGTCATGGCGGCTCGGATTAGTCTTGAAATTTTCCCATCGACTCCGGCAAGTCGCTTCTCCAACCGGCTGCGTATCGCCCGTTGTGATACGCAGCTCATCCAGGTGCACCGCCAACACGCGTCGCATGGGCGGTTCTAGGTAATTATATTTTATCACTTCTCGGATTATGGGCGGGCTTCTGGATGTTAGCCACGCCTCACCGAGGAGCAGCCCAAAGCTTCATTCGACACTTGTTGGCTCGACCGAGCTGGTCGGCCTCTTCTTCTCCATTCTCTCAGAAATCTTTTTTTTTAAATCTTGACATTAGGTTTAGGTCATTAGGACAACATCGCTTCTTACTTCTCATAGAGCGACCTTAAGAACTAATCAGCCTATTGTTTAGGTCCTAGTAACTTGGGTTGACTTAAGACCTAACAACTCTCCCCCTCCAAATCTTAGGTGAACTGAGAAGCTCTCGACCTTCGCAGCATACTCTAGCTAGCTTAGGCTAACCCTGAGATACCCTGGACCCTTGGGTCAACCCAGAATCTAACGACCCTTACCTTAGATTCTTAGGAGTTCCAGCCTTCTCTAGCTAGCTTAGGCCCTAGCAGCTTAGGCCATAAGCTAACTTGGGTCAATCCAGGATCTAACGACCCTAACCTTAGATTCTTAGGAGTTCCAGCCTTCACTAGCTAGCTTTGACCCTAGCAGCTTAGGCCATAAGCTAACTTGGGTCAACCCAGACTCTAATGACCCTAACCTCAGATTCCCTAATGTTCTAAGACAGAAGATAATTTTAGGTTCAATTAAATCATGCTTTTCACCAACACCAAGTTCTACCTTCTTCTCATTGTCGCCACAACTGCCATGGTGAGTTGAAAAAGCAAAAATTCAGTTGGCTACCGAGGGGATCGAACTTACGCTATGCCATGTTTTACTTTGAGTCAATTTTTTGAAGAAAAATGTCTTCTAGAAAAAAACGTTTATTTCAATATTTGAAAAATTAAAAAAGTGTGCGCCGTGAGGATTGAACCAGTAGGTCAAAATTGGAAAACCAAACAAAAACCAACTGCGCCATGCTTTCAGGCCACTCCGCTCCTCTCCAACGCGATCAACGATCTTCCACCGGCCAGCGAGAAGGTAAGTCCTGACTGCGTTTCACGGATAGGTCGATACGCAGTGGTACTGGCTGCGTATCACAACGAAGTCGATACTCAGTGACCTAACCTCGAGGTCGCGAACCTGTCGGTTCTTCATCGAATTTAACTCGAGGTGGAAAAGAGGTCGCTACTCACCTTCCCTGACTGCGTATCACAACGAGGTCGATACTCAGCTCTTCAAATCTGAAATTCTCAGAGCTCCAACGGATTCAACGGCCTTTCCAAGAAACAGATGTACGCTCTCCACTTCACTCTCGACGCTCTTCCAGAAATCTTCGGCAACAAGAACATGCTTCTGGTCCAGGAGACATTCACCGATGACAGCTCCATGGTCTGCTCCGGAAAAGCGTTCAATGGAATCGGTGAGTGGCTATAGCGCATTGCGTGTGAGCTAGGATAGAGAGCTTTTGCATCGGGGTTCGGATCCCGGAGTGAGCAGGTTTTTTGCTTTTTTGAGATATTGATTTCAGAAAACGTCGCTCGTCATCTGAAGGACGACACAATGATCCGGGAGTTCACGGTGGGTACTATGATCGTCTCGTCCTCTCTCTCGTTCTCTCTCTCTCTCGCTCCCTCTCTCTCTCTCGCCTTCTCTCTCTCGCCTTCTCTCTCTCTCTCTCTCTCGCTCCCTCTCTCTCGCCTTCTCTCGCCCTCTCTCGTCCTTTCTCGCCCTCTCTCGCCCTCTCTCGCCCTCTCTCGCCCTCACCCGCCCTCTCTCGCCCTCTATCGCCCTCTATCGCCCTCTATCGCCCTCTCTCGCCATCTCTTGCCCTCTCTCGCCCGCATCTCTCTACTATTATTTTCAGATCACCAGCGCTTCCCCCTTTGGCGAGATGTCAGCTAAAACCTTCGGTGTCCAGGGATCTTACCTTTGGAACGGATTCGCCACTAGACAATTCTTCCTGATCTTCGAAAAAGACACCGATGTGAGTGGTCTTGTGGGGAAATGGTTTTGCGAACGGGCGAGAGCTCGCGGGTTCGGAGCCGGTCAGTCGCGATCTTTTTTTGCTCTTTCTTGGGGAAATTTTCTACTGGTGAAAGAGAAGTCGCTTTTTCGAAACCTTAGCTCAGTGCAACCTCACTATACTGAAACGCGAGAGATCACAGGATCGACCTCGATCGGAACAGCTTATTTTTGCTTTTTCCAACTCTCAATTTTCCAGGGATTCTTCCGCATCGCCAAAAGCATCATTGTCGGATGCTAATTATACGACGACTTCGAAACTTTCAAAACCGGAAAGTTCTAAAACTAGTTATTCGAATCTATCTTCTTTTATTGTGATAATGTAAGGATTAGACTGCAAGAATAAAGTTTCGTATCGCTTCAATAGAGTTTTGATGAAGAGAGAGAGAGAGAGAGAGAGAGAGAGAGAGAGAGAGAGAGAGAGAGAGAGAGAGAGAGAGAGAGAGAGAGAGAGAGAGAGAGAGAGAGAGAGAGAGAGAGAGAGAGAGAGAGAGAGAGACAGAGAGAGAGAGAGAGAGAGAGAGAGAGAGAGAGAGAGAGAGAGAGAGAGAGGGAGAGAGAGAGAGAGAGAGAGAGAGAGAGACAGAGAGAGAGAGAGAGAGAGAGAAAGAGAGAGAGAGAGAGAGAGAGAGAGAGAGAGAGGGAAAGATAAAGTTTATTCAAAACCAATGTATTCGATGAATATCATCAACAAGGCGATTGTCAAACTGATCGATAAGTAGTCGATAAAACAATCAATAAATTTCCAATGGAGATTATACAGTATCACTTTGTCGTTTGTCCAAGTCGAGCTGTCCTCTGATTTGCAGGACCAGTGTCAGCATGAAGGCGCTGACGATGATTGAGAAAAGGTTCAGCGCGAAAACTGTTATGAACCATTGTTTCTTAGTGGCTGAAATTTGGATTTTAGAGACAAAAAATGTTTACTCTATTTTTGACCTCAACTTAAATTTTGACCCAGTTCGAGTGAACCTTGATGACCTGAGATTTTTACTTCATTTTTAACGTCATCTTCGAAGAATGTTAAGATTTTGGCCTTAATTTTGATCCAAAACCTGGTCCTGAGAACTGAGACCCTAAACCTTACGGACCTAATGTTTTGACCCCAAAGTAAGAGCTTTTTTGACCTCATAATGTACATTGTATACCGTATCACATGAGAAGATATGATATCTTACATGACTATGGTAACAGTACATGTCAGACAGAAAGACCTTCCTCACTGGTAAATGGTCATAGTACATGTCTTACATGGCTATGGTAACAGTACATGTCAGACATAAAGACATTACTCACTGGTCAATGGTCATAGTACATGTCTTAAATGGCTATGGTAACAGTACATGTCAGACATAAAGACCTTCCTCACTGGTCAATGGTCACAGTACATGTCTTACATGACTATGGTAACAGTACATGTCAGACATAAAGACCTTCCTCACTGGTCAATGGTCACAGTACATGTCTTACATGACTATAGTAACAGTACATGTCAGACATAAAGACCTTCCTCACTGGTCAATGGTCACAGTACATGTCTTACATGACTATAGTAACAGTACATGTCAGACATAAAGACATTACTCACTGTCAATGTTCACAGTACATGTCTTACATGACTATGGTAACAGTACATGTCAGACATAAAGACCTTCATCACTGTCAATGGTCATAGTACATGTCTTACATGACTATGGTAACAGTACATGTCAGACATAAAGACCTTTCTCACTGGTCAATGGTCATAGTACATGTCTTACATGACTATGGTAACAGTACATGTCAGACATAAAGACCTTTCTCACTGGTCAATGGTCATAGTACATGTCTTACATGGCTATGGTAACAGTACATGTCGGACTTTTACATAAACGACTTTCTTCTTACCACTTTCACGCTATGCCTTACATGTACAATAACATTTGGATTATAGAGTAGGAACTAAGCTTTTGACCTTTCTCAAATTTTGACTCTAGATCTTTGGAACCTCAGCTTTTACCCTAACTTTCCCATCTTAAACTTAATCCTCAAATTAGACCCTAAGTTTGTTGACCTTATATTTCGACCTCAAGCTAAGGTCAACATGATCATCAACCTTTATTTAGACCCTAGACGCTGAGATCCCTAGCCTTAATTTAATAGTTGCTAAGAAATTCATTCCTCGGATGTGCTTTTTCATCGTGATGGCTTAGAAACAGTTACCAAGTGACTTAAAAGCTTAGCTTTGATCTTAGCCCAGAGCCCAAAGGATTTCTGAGGACAACAGGGTCTTAAAAAAACTTACAGACAAAAAGTAGAATCGCTAACGAAGTGACATAGCCGGCGGCCAGCGTGTAAATGATCTGAAATCGGTGTCTGCAGAGTTGACACACACTGACGCGAGAATGCAGACTTTTCGGTTTTATCGATGAAATGTGCAGGAAAGTAGAGACTTCAGCTGTTTTTCCGACGCGTCGCTCAACCTTTATGGTTAAAAACAGCATGGAAGAACTTCATAGAAACACTGCCGCGTTGCTCAACCGCGCTGCTCAACTGCTTTGCTCAAGCGCGTTGCTCGACCCCATGGCAAAGAGTCCATAGTTGAAAACAGCATGGATGATTTTCATAGAAACACTGCCGCGCTGCTCAACCGCGCTGCTTGACCGCCTTGCTCAACCGCGCTGCTCAACCGCGTTGCTCGTCCGCGCTGCTCGACCCCGTGGCAAAGAGTTTATAGTTGAAAAGAGCATGGATGATTTTTATAGAAACACTGCCGCGCTGCTCAACCGCGTTGCCCAACCGCGCTGCTCAACCGCGTTGCTCGACCGCGTTGCTCAACCGCGCTGCTCAACCGCGTTGCTCGACCGCGTTGCTCAACCGCGCTGCTCAACCGCGTTGCTCGACCGCGTTGCTCAACCGCGCTGCTCAACCGCGTTGCTCGACCGCGTTTCTCAACCGCGTTGCTCGACCGCGTTGCTCGACCGCGTTGCTCGACCGCATGGCAAAAAGTAGTTGATAACAGCATGGATGAACTTTTTAGAAACACTGCCGCGCTGCTCAACCGCGTTGCTCGACCGCGTTTCTCAACCGCGTTGCTCGAACGCGTTGCTCGACCGCATGGCAAAAAGTAGTTGATAACAGCATGGATGAACTTTTTAGAAACACTGCGGCGTTGCTCAACCGCGTTGCTCAACCGCGCTGCTCAACCGCGTTGCTCAACCGCGTTGCTTAACCGCGTTGCTTAACCGCGTTGCTCGTCCGCGCTGCTCAACCGCGCTGCTCAACCGCGTTGCTCGTCCGCGCTGCTCGACCTCATGGCAAAGAGTTCATGGTTAAAAACAGCATGGATGAACTTTATAGAAACACTGCCGCGTTGCTCGACCGCTCCGCACAACTCACCTCAAACAGCACGCTGATAACCAAAAGCCACTTTTTCTCCTCCACAAATGAAAAAATGAACAGAGTTATGAACGCAATCGCCTGAAAATGGATGAAAGTTGGGATAAAATGGAAGTCACTCACACCTATGACATAAATCGGCAGAAAAAGCTCAAAATCGAGGTAGAAAAAGTTTGCTGCGATGGAGAAGAGGTGTATTATACAGAGAAGTCGGAGGGTGGTCTTAATATGTCATTTTTAGGTCATTAATGTTCAGTTTTGGATTGGTGACCTGAAAAAATGCCTCTAAATGAACGTTATTTTTGTAAAAATTGAAAATTTAGGATTTCAATGTCTCTTTTCATTTCAAATTAATTATGTGAACATGCAAAATGAGAGCAAAGAAAGAGAAAATTTTTTTTGGAATTTTTGTGGTAAAAAATTGGAACCCTAAAATAACACCTTAAATCACTCACCTGCGGTTTTACCCCACATATTTTGTACATGAATACGTCTCGAAAAAACGAAAACGGAACTTCTTCTGGTTATCATTTTGCTCTTATCTCTGACTTTTATGAGTGGGGTTTTATTTTTGATATTTTTCGTTTTTTCAATGAATTATACCCGATTATGGTGACTGATACACGGGAGTCGATTTTATTTCTGTTGGCCATTCATCCAGAACTATTCGGGAAGTCGAGTTACAGACTGTTGAAGATGAGCCATACTTGACGTCAACTTTGAAGACATGTAACTTCAGAACGAAGGCTCAGAATCTTATTTGAACAAGAGTTATATGCATTTTGAACAATTTTTAATCAATACCAAACAAAATGTCAACATTTTTTACCGACCCCAAAATCGAAAAAATCCATGGGCTATAGCCCACGGATTTTTTCATTTTTGACCAGAAATTTTTTGACACCGATCTACTTGAAACTATCGTCGTTTATAGAATCAACCGTGCTGATTCCATTTCTGTTGGCCATTCATCCAGAACTATTCGGGAAGTCGAGTTACAGACTGTTGAAGATGAGCCATTTTTGACGTCCACTTTGAAAACATGTAACTTCAGAACGAAGGCTCAGAATCTTATTTGAACAAGAGTTATATGCATTTTGAACAATTTTTAATCAATACCAAACAAAATCTCAACATTTTTTACCGACCCCAAAATCGAAAAAATCCATGGGCTATAGCCCACGGATTTTTTCATTTTTGACCAGAAATTTTTTGACACCGATCTACTTGAAACTATCGTCGTTTATAGACCCAACCGTGCTGATTCCATTTCTGTTGGCCATTCATCCAGAACTATTCGGGAAGTCGAGTTACAGAGTGTTGAACATGAGCCATTTTTGACGTCAACTTTGAAGACATGTAACTTCAGAACGAAGGCTCAGAATCCTATTTGAACAAGAGTTATAGGCATTTTAAACAGTTTCTTATCGATACCAAACAACTTCTCAACATTTTTTACCGACCACAAAATCGAAAAAATCCATGGGCTATAGCCCACGGATTTTTTCATTTTTGACCAGAAATTTTTTTGACACCGATCTACTTGAAACTATCGTCGTTTATAGAATCAACCGTGCTGATTCCATTTTTGTTGGCCATTCATCCAGAACTATTCGGGAAGTCGAGTTACAGAGTGTTGAAGATGAGCCATTTTTGACGTCCACTTTGAAAACATGTAACTTCAGAACGAAGGCTCAGAATCCTATTTGAACAAGAGTTATATGCATTTTGAACAATTTTTAATCAATACCAAACAAAATCTCAACATTTTTTACCGACCCCAAAATCGAAAAAATCCATGGGCTATAGCCCACGGATTTTTTCATTTTTGACCAGAAATTTTTTTGACACCGATCTACTTGAAACTATCGTCGTTTATAGAATCAACCGTGCTGATTCCACTTCTGTTGGCCATTCATCCAGAACTATTCGGGAAGTCGAGTTACAGAGTGTTGAAGATGAGCCATTTTTGACGTCCACTTTGAAGACATGTAACTTCAGAACGAAGGCTCAGAATCCTATTTGAACAAGAGTTAAATGCATTTTGAACAATTTTTAATCAATACCAAACAAAATCTCAACATTTTTTACCGACCCCAAAATCGAAAAAATCCATGGGCTATAGCCCACGGATTTTTTCATTTTTGACCAGAAATTTTTTTGACACCGATCTACTTGAAACTATCGTCGTTTATAGAATCAACCGTGCTGATTCCACTTCTGTTGGCCATTCATCCAGAACTATTCGGGAAGTCGAGTTACAGAGTGTTGAAGATGAGCCATTTTTGACGTCCACTTTGAAGACATGTAACTTCAGAACGAAGGCTCAGAATCCTATTTGAACAAGAGTTAAATGCATTTTGAACAATTTTTAATCAATACCAAACAAAATCTCAACATTTTTTACCGACCCCAAAATCGAAAAAATCCATGGGCTATAGCCCACGGATTTTTTCATTTTTGACCAGAAATTTTTTTGACACCGATCTACTTGAAACTATCGTCGTTTATAGAATCAACCGTGCTGATTCCACTTCTGTTGGCCATTCATCCAGAACTATTCGGGAAGTCGAGTTACAGAGTGTTGAAGATGAGCCATTTTTGACGTCCACTTTGAAAACATGTAACTTCAGAACGAAGGCTCAGAATCCTATTTGAACAAGAGTTATATGCATTTTGAACAATTTTTAATCAATACCAAACAAAATCTCAACATTTTTTACCGACCCCAAAATCGAAAAAATCCATGGGCTATAGCCCACGGATTTTTTCATTTTTGACCAGAAATTTTTTTGACACCGATCTACTTGAAACTATCGTCGTTTATAGAATCAACCGTGCTGATTCCACTTCTGTTGGCCATTCATCCAGAACTATTCGGGAAGTCGAGTTACAGAGTGTTGAAGATGAGCCATTTTTGACGTCCACTTTGAAGACATGTAACTTCAGAACGAAGGCTCAGAATCCTATTTGAACAAGAGTTAAATGCATTTTGAACAATTTTTAATCAATACCAAACAAAATCTCAACATTTTTTACCGACCCCAAAATCGAAAAAATCCATGGGCTATAGCCCACGGATTTTTTCATTTTTGACCAGAAATTTTTTTGACACCGATCTACTTGAAACTATCGTCGTTTATAGAATCAACCGTGCTGATTCCACTTCTGTTGGCCATTCATCCAGAACTATTCGGGAAGTCGAGTTACAGAGTGTTGAAGATGAGCCATTTTTGACGTCCACTTTGAAGACATGTAACTTCAGAACGAAGGCTCAGAATCCTATTTGAACAAGAGTTACATGCATTTTGAACAATTTTTAATCAATACCAAACAAAATCTCAACATTTTTTACCGACCCCAAAATCGAAAAAATCCATGGGCTATAGCCCACGGATTTTTTCATTTTTGACCAGAAATTTTTTTGACACCGATCTACTTGAAACTATCGTCGTTTATAGAATCAACCGTGCTGATTCCATTTCTGTTGACCATTCATCCAGAACTATTCGGGAAGTCGAGTTACAGAGTGTTGAAGATGAGCCATTTTTGACGTCCACTTTGAAGACATGTAACTTCAGAACGAAGGCTCAGAATCCTATTTGAACAAGAGTTAAATGCATTTTGAACAATTTTTAATCAATACCAAACAAAATCTCAACATTTTTTACCGACCCCAAAATCGAAAAAATCCATGGGCTATAGCCCACGGATTTTTTCATTTTTGACCAGAAATTTTTTTGACACCGATCTACTTGAAACTATCGTCGTTTATAGAATCAATCATGCTGATTTCATTTCTGTTGGCCATTCATCCAGAACTATTCGGGAAGTCGAGTTACAGAGTGTTGAACATGAGCCATTTTTGACGTCAACTTTGAAGGCATGTAACTTCAGAACGAAGGCTCAGAATCCTATTTGAACAAGAGTTATATGCATTTTGAACAATTTTTAATCAATACCAAACAAAATCTCAACATTTTTTACCGACCCCAAAATCGAAAAAATCCATGGGCTATAGCCCACGGATTTTTTCATTTTTGACCAGAAATTTTTTTGACACCGATCTACTTGAAACTATCGTCGTTTATAGAATCAATCATGCTGATTTCATTTCTGTTGGCCATTCATCCAGAACTATTCGGGAAGTCGAGTTACAGAGTGTTGAACATGAGCCATTTTTGACGTCAACTTTGAAGACATGTAACTTCATAAGGAAGGCTCAGAATCCTATTTGAACAAGAGTTATATGCATTTTGAACAGTTTCTTATCAATACCAAACAAAATCTCAACATTTTTTACCGACCCCAAAATCGAAAAAATTCATGGGCTATAGCCCACGGATTTTTTCATTTTTGACCAGAAATTTTTTTGACACCGATCTACTTGAAACTATCGTCGTTTATAGAATCAACCGTGCTGATTCCATTTCTGTTGACCATTCATCCAGAACTATTCGGGAAGTCGAGTTACAGACTGTTGAAGATGAGCCACTTTTTGACATCAACTTTGAAGACATGTAACTTCAGAACGAAGGCTCAGAATCTTATTTGAACAAGAGTTATATGCATTTTGAACAGTTTCTTATCAATACCAAACAAAATCTCAACATTTTTTACCGACCACAAAATCGAAAAAATCCATGGGCTATAGCCCACGGATTTTTTCATTTTTGACCAGAAATTTTTTTGACACCGATCTACTTGAAACTATCGTCGTTTATAGAATCAACCGTGCTGATTCCATTTCTGTTGACCATTCATCCAGAACTATTCGGGAAGTCGAGTTACAGAGTGTTGAACATGAGCCATTTTTGACGTCAACTTTGAAGACATGTAACTTCAGAACGAAGGCTCAGAATCCTATTTGAACAAGAGTTATAGGCATTTTAAACAGTTTCTTATCGATACCAAACAACTTCTCAACATTTTTTACCGACCACAAAATCGAAAAAATCCATGGGCTATAGCCCACGGATTTTTTCATTTTTGACCAGAAATTTTTTTGACACCGATCTACTTGAAACTATCGTCGTTTATAGAATCAATCATGCTGATTTCATTTCTGTTGGCCATTCATCCAGAACTATTCGGGAAGTCGAGTTACAGAGTGTTGAACATGAGCCATTTTTGACGTCAACTTTGAAGGCATGTAACTTCAGAACGAAGGCTCAGAATCCTATTTGAACAAGAGTTATATGCATTTTGAACAATTTTTAATCAATACCAAACAAAATCTCAACATTTTTTACCGACCCCAAAATCGAAAAAATCCATGGGCTATAGCCCACGGATTTTTTCATTTTTGACCAGAAATTTTTTTGACACCGATCTACTTGAAACTATCGTCGTTTATAGAATCAATCATGCTGATTTCATTTCTGTTGGCCATTCATCCAGAACTATTCGGGAAGTCGAGTTACAGAGTGTTGAAGATGAGCCACTTTTTGACATCAACTTTGAAGACATGTAACTTCATAAGGAAGGCTCAGAATCCTATTTGAACAAGAGTTATATGCATTTTGAACAGTTTCTTATCAATACCAAACAAAATCTCAACATTTTTTACCGACCCCAAAATCGAAAAAATTCATGGGCTATAGCCCACGGATTTTTTCATTTTTGACCAGAAATTTTTTTGACACCGATCTACTTGAAACTATCGTCGTTTATAGAATCAACCGTGCTGATTCCATTTCTGTTGACCATTCATCCAGAACTATTCGGGAAGTCGAGTTACAGACTGTTGAAGATGAGCCACTTTTTGACATCAACTTTGAAGACATGTAACTTCAGAACGAAGGCTCAGAATCTTATTTGAACAAGAGTTATATGCATTTTGAACAGTTTCTTATCAATACCAAACAAAATCTCAACATTTTTTACCGACCACAAAATCGAAAAAATCCATGGGCTATAGCCCACGGATTTTTTCATTTTTGACCAGAAATTTTTTTGACACCGATCTACTTGAAACTATCGTCGTTTATAGAATCAACCGTGCTGATTCCATTTCTGTTGACCATTCATCCAGAACTATTCGGGAAGTCGAGTTACAGAGTGTTGAACATGAGCCATTTTTGACGTCAACTTTGAAGACATGTAACTTCAGAACGAAGGCTCAGAATCCTATTTGAACAAGAGTTATAGGCATTTTAAACAGTTTCTTATCGATACCAAACAACTTCTCAACATTTTTTACCGACCACAAAATCGAAAAAATCCATGGGCTATAGCCCACGGATTTTTTCATTTTTGACCAGAAATTTTTTTGACACCGATCTACTTGAAACTATCGTCGTTTATAGAATCAATCATGCTGATTTCATTTCTGTTGGCCATTCATCCAGAACTATTCGGGAAGTCGAGTTACAGAGTGTTGAACATGAGCCATTTTTGACGTCAACTTTGAAGGCATGTAACTTCAGAACGAAGGCTCAGAATCCTATTTGAACAAGAGTTATATGCATTTTGAACAATTTTTAATCAATACCAAACAAAATCTCAACATTTTTTACCGACCCCAAAATCGAAAAAATCCATGGGCTATAGCCCACGGATTTTTTCATTTTTGACCAGAAATTTTTTTGACACCGATCTACTTGAAACTATCGTCGTTTATAGAATCAATCATGCTGATTTCATTTCTGTTGGCCATTCATCCAGAACTATTCGGGAAGTCGAGTTACAGAGTGTTGAAGATGAGCCACTTTTTGACATCAACTTTGAAGACATGTAACTTCATAAGGAAGGCTCAGAATCCTATTTGAACAAGAGTTATATGCATTTTGAACAGTTTCTTATCAATACCAAACAAAATCTCAACATTTTTTACCGACCCCAAAATCGAAAAAATCCATGGGCTATAGCCCACGGATTTTTTCATTTTTGACCAGAAATTTTTTTGACACCGATCTACTTGAAACTATCGTCGTTTATAGAATCAAACGTGCTGATTCCATTTCTGTTGACCATTCATCCAGAACTATTCGGGAAGTCGAGTTACAGACTGTTGAAGATGAGCCATACTTGACGTCAACTTTGAAGACATGTAACTTCAGAACGAAGGCTCAGAATCTTATTTGAACAAGAGTTATATGCATTTTGAACAGTTTCTTATCAATACCAAACAAAATCTCAACATTTTTTACCGACCCCAAAATCGAAAAAATCCATGGGCTATAGCCCACGGATTTTTTCATTTTTGACCAGAAATTTTTTTGACACCGATCTACTTGAAACTATCGTCGTTTATAGAATCAACCGTGCTGATTCCATTTCTGTTGACCATTCATCCAGAACTATTCGGGAAGTCGAGTTACAGAGTGTTGAAGATGAGCCATTTTTGACGTCCACTTTGAAGACATGTAACTTCAGAACGAAGGCTCAGAATCCTATTTGAACAAGAGTTAAATGCATTTTGAACAATTTTTAATCAATACCAAACAAAATCTCAACATTTTTTACCGACCCCAAAATCGAAAAAATCCATGGGCTATAGCCCACGGATTTTTTCATTTTTGACCAGAAATTTTTTTGACACCGATCTACTTGAAACTATCGTCGTTTATAGAATCAATCATGCTGATTTCATTTCTGTTGGCCATTCATCCAGAACTATTCGGGAAGTCGAGTTACAGACTGTTGAAGATGAGCCATACTTGACGTCAACTTTGAAGACATGTAACTTCAGAACGAAGGCTCAGAATCTTATTTGAACAAGAGTTATATGCATTTTGAACAGTTTCTTATCAATACCAAACAAAATCTCAACATTTTTTACCGACCCCAAAATCGAAAAAATCCATGGGCTATAGCCCACGGATTTTTTCATTTTTGACCAGAAATTTTTTTGACACCGATCTACTTGAAACTATCGTCGTTTATAGAATCAACCGTGCTGATTCCATTTCTGTTGACCATTCATCCAGAACTATTCGGGAAGTCGAGTTACAGAGTGTTGAAGATGAGCCATTTTTGACGTCCACTTTGAAGGCATGTAACTTCAGAACGAAGGCTCAGAATCCTATTTGAACAAGAGTTATATGCATTTTGAACAATTTTTAATCAATACCAAACAAAATCTCAACATTTTTTACCGACCCCAAAATCGAAAAAATCCATGGGCTATAGCCCACGGATTTTTTCATTTTTGACCAGAAATTTTTTTGACACCGATCTACTTGAAACTATCGTCGTTTATAGAGTCAACCATGCTGATTTCATTTCTGTTGGCCATTCATCTAGAACTATTCGGGAAGTCGAGTTACAGACTGTTGAAGATGAGCCACTTTTTGACATCAACTTTGAAGACATGTAACTTCATAAGGAAGGCTCAGAATCCTATTTGAACAAGAGTTATATGCATTTTGAACAGTTTCTTATCAATACCAAACAAAATCTCAACATTTTTTACCGACCCCAAAATCGAAAAAATCCATGGGCTATAGCCCACGGATTTTTTCATTTTTGACCAGAAATTTTTTTGACACCGATCTACTTGAAACTATCGTCGTTTATAGAATCAACCGTGCTGATTCCATTTCTGTTGACCATTCATCCAGAACTATTCGGGAAGTCGAGTTACAGACTGTTGAAGATGAGCCATACTTGACGTCAACTTTGAAGACATGTAACTTCAGAACGAAGGCTCAGAATCTTATTTGAACAAGAGTTATATGCCTTTTGAACAATTTTTAATCAATACCAAACAAAATCTCAACATTTTTTACCGACCCCAAAATCGAAAAATCCATGGGCTATAGCCCACGGATTTTTTCATTTTTGACCAGAAATTTTTTTGACACCGATCTACTTGAAACTATCGTCGTTTATAGAATCAACCGTGCTGATTCCATTTCTGTTGACCATTCATCCAGAACTATTCGGGAAGTCGAGTTACAGAGTGTTGAACATGAGCCATTTTTGACGTCAACTTTGAAGGCATGTAACTTCAGAACGAAGGCTCAGAATCCTATTTGAACAAGAGTTATATGCATTTTGAACAATTTTTAATCAATACCAAACAAAATCTCAACATTTTTTACCGACCCCAAAATCGAAAAATCCATGGGCTATAGCCCACGGATTTTTTCATTTTTGACCAGAAATTTTTTTGACACCGATCTACTTGAAACTATCGTCGTTTATAGAATCAACCGTGCTGATTCCATTTCTGTTGGCCATTCATCCAGAACTATTCGGGAAGTCGAGTTACAGAGTGTTGAACATGAGCCATTTTTGACGTCAACTTTGAAGGCATGTAACTTCAGAACGAAGGCTCAGAATCCTATTTGAACAAGAGTTATATGCATTTTGAACAATTTTTAATCAATACCAAACAAAATCTCAACATTTTTTACCGACCCCAAAATCGAAAAAATCCATGGGCCCACGGATTTTTTCATTTTTGACCAGAAATTTTTTTGACACCGATCTACTTGAAACTATCGTCGTTTATAGAATCAATCATGCTGATTTCATTTCTGTTGGCCATTCATCCAGAACTATTCGGGAAGTCGAGTTACAGACTGTTGAAGATGAGCCACTTTTTGACATCAACTTTGAAGACATGTAACTTCATAAGGAAGGCTCAGAATCCTATTTGAACAAGAGTTATATGCATTTTGAACAATTTTTAATCAATACCAAACAAAATCTCAACATTTTTTACCGACCCCAAAATCGAAAAATCCATGGGCTATAGCCCACGGATTTTTTCATTTTTGACCAGAAATTTTTTTGACACCGATCTACTTGAAACTATCGTCGTTTATAGAGTCAACCATGCTGATTTCATTTCTGTTGGCCATTCATCTAGAACTATTCGGGAAGTCGAGTTACAGACTGTTGAAGATGAGCCATACTTGACGTCAACTTTGAAGACATGTAACTTCAGAACGAAGGCTCAGAATCTTATTTGAACAAGAGTTATATGCATTTTGAACAATTTTTAATCAATACCAAACAAAATCTCAACATTTTTTACCGACCCCAAAATCGAAAAAATCCATGGGCTATAGCCCACGGATTTTTTCATTTTTGACCAGAAATTTTTTTGACACCGATCTACTTGAAACTATCGTCGTTTATAGAGTCAACCATGCTGATTTCATTTCTGTTGGCCATTCATCCAGAACTATTCGGGAAGTCGAGTTACAGACTGTTGAAGATGAGCCACTTTTTGACATCAACTTTGAAGACATGTAACTTCATAAGGAAGGCTCAGAATCCTATTTGAACAAGAGTTTTATGCCTTTTGAACAATTTTTAATCAATACCAAACAAAATCTCAACATTTTTTACCGACCCCAAAATCGAAAAAATCCATGGGCTATAGCCCACGGATTTTTTCATTTTTGACCAGAAATTTTTTTGACACCGATCTACTTGAAACTATCGTCGTTTGTAGAGTCAACCATGCTGATTTTATTTCTGTTGGCCATTCATCCAGAACTATTCGGGAAGTCGAGTTACAGACTGTTGCAGATGAGCCATTTTTGACGTCAACTTTGAAGGCATGTAACTTCAGAACGAAGGCTCAGAATCCTATTTGAACAAGAGTTATATGCATTTTGAACAATTTTTAATCAATACCAAACAAAATCTCAACATTTTTTACCGACCCCAAAATCGAAAAAATCCATGGGCTATAGCCCACGGATTTTTTCATTTTTGACTAGAAATTTTTTTGACACTGATCTACTTGAAACTATTGTCGTTTATAGAGTCAATCATGCTGATTTCATTTCTGTTGGCCATTCATCCAGAACTATTCGGAAAGTCGAGTTACAGACTGTTGAAGATGAGCCACTTTTTGACATCAACTTTGAAGGCATGTAACTTCAGAACGAAGGCTCAGAATCCTATTTGAACAAGAGTTATATGCATTTTGAACAATTTTTAATCAATACCAAACAAAATCTCAACATTTTTTACCGACCCCAAAATCGAAAAAATCCATGGGCCCACGGATTTT
Organism: Caenorhabditis parvicauda; assembly: GCA_963978915.1. Taxonomy (NCBI): domain Eukaryota; kingdom Metazoa; phylum Nematoda; class Chromadorea; order Rhabditida; family Rhabditidae; genus Caenorhabditis; species Caenorhabditis parvicauda. The sequence goes on from OZ022252.1 coordinate 2,348,059, forward strand.
TTCATTTTTGACCAGAAATTTTTTTGACACCGATCTACTTGAAACTATTGTCGTTTATAGAGTCAATCATGCTGATTTCATTTCTGTTGGCCATTCATCCAGAACTATTCGGGAAGTCGAGTTACAGAGTGTTGAACATGAGCCATTTTTGACGTCAACTTTGAAGGCATGTAACTTCAGAACGAAGGCTCAGAATCCTATTTGAACAAGAGTTATATGCATTTTGAACAATTTTTAATCAATACCAAACAAAATCTCAACATTTTTTACCGACCCCAAAATCGAAAAAATCCATGGGCTATAGCCCACGGATTTTTTCATTTTTGACCAGAAATTTTTTTGACACCGATCTACTTGAAACTATCGTCGTTTATAGAATCAATCATGCTGATTTCATTTCTGTTGGCCATTCATCCAGAACTATTCGGGAAGTCGAGTTACAGAGTGTTGAACATGAGCCATTTTTGACGTCAACTTTGAAGGCATGTAACTTCAGAACGAAGGCTCAGAATCCTATTTGAACAAGAGTTATATGCATTTTGAACAATTTTTAATCAATACCAAACAAAATCTCAACATTTTTTACCGACCCCAAAATCGAAAAAATCCATGGGCTATAGCCCACGGATTTTTTCATTTTTGACTAGAAATTTTTTTGACACTGATCTACTTGAAACTATTGTCGTTTATAGAGTCAATCATGCTGATTTCATTTCTGTTGGCCATTCATCCAGAACTATTCGGAAAGTCGAGTTACAGACTGTTGAAGATGAGCCATACTTGACGTCAACTTTGAAGACATGTAACTTCAGAACGAAGGCTCAGAATCTTATTTGAACAAGAGTTATATGCATTTTGAACAATTTTTAATCAATACCAAACAAAATCTCAACATTTTTTACCGACCCCAAAATCGAAAAAATCCATGGGCTATAGCCCACGGATTTTTTCATTTTTGACCAGAAATTTTTTTGACACCGATCTACTTGAAACTATCGTCGTTTATAGAATCAATCATGCTGATTTCATTTCTGTTGGCCATTCATCCAGAACTATTCGGGAAGTCGAGTTACAGAGTGTTGAACATGAGCCATTTTTGACGTCAACTTTGAAGGCATGTAACTTCAGAACGAAGGCTCAGAATCCTATTTGAACAAGAGTTATATGCATTTTGAACAATTTTTAATCAATACCAAACAAAATCTCAACATTTTTTACCGACCCCAAAATCGAAAAAATCCATGGGCCCACGGATTTTTTCATTTTTGACCAGAAATTTTTTTGACACCGATCTACTTGAAACTATCGTCGTTTATAGAATCAATCATGCTGATTTCATTTCTGTTGGCCATTCATCCAGAACTATTCGGGAAGTCGAGTTACAGAGTGTTGAACATGAGCCATTTTTGACGTCAACTTTGAAGGCATGTAACTTCAGAACGAAGGCTCAGAATCCTATTTGAACAAGAGTTATATGCATTTTGAACAATTTTTAATCAATACCAAACAAAATCTCAACATTTTTTACCGACCCCAAAATCGAAAAATCCATGGGCTATAGCCCACGGATTTTTTCATTTTTGACCAGAAATTTTTTTGACACCGATCTACTTGAAACTATCGTCGTTTATAGAATCAACCGTGCTGATTCCATTTCTGTTGACCATTCATCCAGAACTATTCGGGAAGTCGAGTTACAGAGTGTTGAAGATGAGCCATTTTTGACGTCCACTTTGAAGACATGTAACTTCAGAACGAAGGCTCAGAATCCTATTTGAACAAGAGTTAAATGCATTTTGAACAATTTTTAATCAATACCAAACAAAATCTCAACATTTTTTACCGACCCCAAAATCGAAAAAATCCATGGGCCCACGGATTTTTTCATTTTTGACCAGAAATTTTTTTGACACCGATCTACTTGAAACTATCGTCGTTTATAGAATCAATCATGCTGATTTCATTTCTGTTGGCCATTCATCCAGAACTATTCGGGAAGTCGAGTTACAGAGTGTTGAACATGAGCCATTTTTGACGTCAACTTTGAAGGCATGTAACTTCAGAACGAAGGCTCAGAATCCTATTTGAACAAGAGTTATATGCATTTTGAACAATTTTTAATCAATACCAAACAAAATCTCAACATTTTTTACCGACCCCAAAATCGAAAAATCCATGGGCTATAGCCCACGGATTTTTTCATTTTTGACCAGAAATTTTTTTGACACCGATCTACTTGAAACTATCGTCGTTTATAGAATCAACCGTGCTGATTCCATTTCTGTTGACCATTCATCCAGAACTATTCGGGAAGTCGAGTTACAGACTGTTGAAGATGAGCCATACTTGACGTCAACTTTGAAGACATGTAACTTCAGAACGAAGGCTCAGAATCTTATTTGAACAAGAGTTATATGCCTTTTGAACAATTTTTAATCAATACCAAACAAAATCTCAACATTTTTTACCGACCCCAAAATCGAAAAATCCATGGGCTATAGCCCACGGATTTTTTCATTTTTGACCAGAAATTTTTTTGACACCGATCTACTTGAAACTATCGTCGTTTATAGAATCAATCATGCTGATTTCATTTCTGTTGGCCATTCATCCAGAACTATTCGGGAAGTCGAGTTACAGAGTGTTGAACATGAGCCATTTTTGACGTCAACTTTGAAGGCATGTAACTTCAGAACGAAGGCTCAGAATCCTATTTGAACAAGAGTTATATGCATTTTGAACAATTTTTAATCAATACCAAACAAAATCTCAACATTTTTTACCGACCCCAAAATCGAAAAATCCATGGGCTATAGCCCACGGATTTTTTCATTTTTGACCAGAAATTTTTTTGACACCGATCTACTTGAAACTATCGTCGTTTATAGAATCAACCGTGCTGATTCCATTTCTGTTGACCATTCATCCAGAACTATTCGGGAAGTCGAGTTACAGAGTGTTGAAGATGAGCCATTTTTGACGTCCACTTTGAAGACATGTAACTTCAGAACGAAGGCTCAGAATCCTATTTGAACAAGAGTTAAATGCATTTTGAACAATTTTTAATCAATACCAAACAAAATCTCAACATTTTTTACCGACCCCAAAATCGAAAAAATCCATGGGCCCACGGATTTTTTCATTTTTGACCAGAAATTTTTTTGACACCGATCTACTTGAAACTATCGTCGTTTATAGAATCAATCATGCTGATTTCATTTCTGTTGGCCATTCATCCAGAACTATTCGGGAAGTCGAGTTACAGAGTGTTGAACATGAGCCATTTTTGACGTCAACTTTGAAGGCATGTAACTTCAGAACGAAGGCTCAGAATCCTATTTGAACAAGAGTTATATGCATTTTGAACAATTTTTAATCAATACCAAACAAAATCTCAACATTTTTTACCGACCCCAAAATCGAAAAATCCATGGGCTATAGCCCACGGATTTTTTCATTTTTGACCAGAAATTTTTTTGACACCGATCTACTTGAAACTATCGTCGTTTATAGAATCAATCATGCTGATTTCATTTCTGTTGGCCATTCATCCAGAACTATTCGGGAAGTCGAGTTACAGAGTGTTGAACATGAGCCATTTTTGACGTCAACTTTGAAGGCATGTAACTTCAGAACGAAGGCTCAGAATCCTATTTGAACAAGAGTTATATGCATTTTGAACAATTTTTAATCAATACCAAACAAAATCTCAACATTTTTTACCGACCCCAAAATCGAAAAATCCATGGGCTATAGCCCACGGATTTTTTCATTTTTGACCAGAAATTTTTTTGACACCGATCTACTTGAAACTATCGTCGTTTATAGAATCAACCGTGCTGATTTCATTTCTGTTGGCCATTCATCCAGAACTATTCGGGAAGTCGAGTTACAGAGTGTTGAAGATGAGCCATTTTTGACGTCCACTTTGAAGACATGTAACTTCAGAACGAAGGCTCAGAATCCTATTTGAACAAGAGTTAAATGCATTTTGAACAATTTTTAATCAATACCAAACAAAATCTCAACATTTTTTACCGACCCCAAAATCGAAAAAATCCATGGGCCCACGGATTTTTTCATTTTTGACCAGAAATTTTTTTGACACCGATCTACTTGAAACTATCGTCGTTTATAGAATCAATCATGCTGATTTCATTTCTGTTGGCCATTCATCCAGAACTATTCGGGAAGTCGAGTTACAGAGTGTTGAACATGAGCCATTTTTGACGTCAACTTTGAAGGCATGTAACTTCAGAACGAAGGCTCAGAATCCTATTTGAACAAGAGTTATATGCATTTTGAACAATTTTTAATCAATACCAAACAAAATCTCAACATTTTTTACCGACCCCAAAATCGAAAAATCCATGGGCTATAGCCCACGGATTTTTTCATTTTTGACCAGAAATTTTTTTGACACCGATCTACTTGAAACTATCGTCGTTTATAGAATCAATCATGCTGATTTCATTTCTGTTGGCCATTCATCCAGAACTATTCGGGAAGTCGAGTTACAGAGTGTTGAACATGAGCCATTTTTGACGTCAACTTTGAAGGCATGTAACTTCAGAACGAAGGCTCAGAATCCTATTTGAACAAGAGTTATATGCATTTTGAACAATTTTTAATCAATACCAAACAAAATCTCAACATTTTTTACCGACCCCAAAATCGAAAAATCCATGGGCTATAGCCCACGGATTTTTTCATTTTTGACCAGAAATTTTTTTGACACCGATCTACTTGAAACTATCGTCGTTTATAGAATCAATCATGCTGATTTCATTTCTGTTGGCCATTCATCCAGAACTATTCGGGAAGTCGAGTTACAGAGTGTTGAACATGAGCCATTTTTGACGTCAACTTTGAAGGCATGTAACTTCAGAACGAAGGCTCAGAATCCTATTTGAACAAGAGTTATATGCATTTTGAACAATTTTTAATCAATACCAAACAAAATCTCAACATTTTTTACCGACCCCAAAATCGAAAAAATCCATGGGCCCACGGATTTTTTCATTTTTGACCAGAAATTTTTTTGACACCGATCTACTTGAAACTATCGTCGTTTATAGAATCAATCATGCTGATTTCATTTCTGTTGGCCATTCATCCAGAACTATTCGGGAAGTCGAGTTACAGAGTGTTGAACATGAGCCATTTTTGACGTCAACTTTGAAGGCATGTAACTTCAGAACGAAGGCTCAGAATCCTATTTGAACAAGAGTTATATGCATTTTGAACAATTTTTAATCAATACCAAACAAAATCTCAACATTTTTTACCGACCCCAAAATCGAAAAATCCATGGGCTATAGCCCACGGATTTTTTCATTTTTGACCAGAAATTTTTTTGACACCGATCTACTTGAAACTATCGTCGTTTATAGAATCAATCATGCTGATTTCATTTCTGTTGGCCATTCATCCAGAACTATTCGGGAAGTCGAGTTACAGAGTGTTGAACATGAGCCATTTTTGACGTCAACTTTGAAGGCATGTAACTTCAGAACGAAGGCTCAGAATCCTATTTGAACAAGAGTTATATGCATTTTGAACAATTTTTAATCAATACCAAACAAAATCTCAACATTTTTTACCGACCCCAAAATCGAAAAATCCATGGGCTATAGCCCACGGATTTTTTCATTTTTGACCAGAAATTTTTTTGACACCGATCTACTTGAAACTATCGTCGTTTATAGAATCAACCGTGCTGATTTCATTTCTGTTGGCCATTCATCCAGAACTATTCGGGAAGTCGAGTTACAGAGTGTTGAAGATGAGCCATTTTTGACGTCCACTTTGAAGACATGTAACTTCAGAACGAAGGCTCAGAATCCTATTTGAACAAGAGTTAAATGCATTTTGAACAATTTTTAATCAATACCAAACAAAATCTCAACATTTTTTACCGACCCCAAAATCGAAAAAATCCATGGGCCCACGGATTTTTTCATTTTTGACCAGAAATTTTTTTGACACCGATCTACTTGAAACTATCGTCGTTTATAGAATCAATCATGCTGATTTCATTTCTGTTGGCCATTCATCCAGAACTATTCGGGAAGTCGAGTTACAGAGTGTTGAACATGAGCCATTTTTGACGTCAACTTTGAAGGCATGTAACTTCAGAACGAAGGCTCAGAATCCTATTTGAACAAGAGTTATATGCATTTTGAACAATTTTTAATCAATACCAAACAAAATCTCAACATTTTTTACCGACCCCAAAATCGAAAAATCCATGGGCTATAGCCCACGGATTTTTCCATTTTTGACCAGAAATTTTTTTGACACCGATCTACTTGAAACTATCGTCGTTTATAGAATCAATCATGCTGATTTCATTTCTGTTGGCCATTCATCCAGAACTATTCGGGAAGTCGAGTTACAGAGTGTTGAACATGAGCCATTTTTGACGTCAACTTTGAAGGCATGTAACTTCAGAACGAAGGCTCAGAATCCTATTTGAACAAGAGTTATATGCATTTTGAACAATTTTTAATCAATACCAAACAAAATCTCAACATTTTTTACCGACCCCAAAATCGAAAAATCCATGGGCTATAGCCCACGGATTTTTTCATTTTTGACCAGAAATTTTTTTGACACCGATCTACTTGAAACTATCGTCGTTTATAGAATCAATCATGCTGATTTCATTTCTGTTGGCCATTCATCCAGAACTATTCGGGAAGTCGAGTTACAGAGTGTTGAACATGAGCCATTTTTGACGTCAACTTTGAAGGCATGTAACTTCAGAACGAAGGCTCAGAATCCTATTTGAACAAGAGTTATATGCATTTTGAACAATTTTTAATCAATACCAAACAAAATCTCAACATTTTTTACCGACCCCAAAATCGAAAAATCCATGGGCTATAGCCCACGGATTTTTTCATTTTTGACCAGAAATTTTTTTGACACCGATCTACTTGAAACTATCGTCGTTTATAGAGTCAACCATGCTGATTTCATTTCTGTTGGCCATTCATCTAGAACTATTCGGGAAGTCGAGTTACAGACTGTTGAAGATGAGCCATACTTGACGTCAACTTTGAAGACATGTAACTTCAGAACGAAGGCTCAGAATCTTATTTGAACAAGAGTTATATGCATTTTGAACAATTTTTAATCAATACCAAACAAAATCTCAACATTTTTTACCGACCCCAAAATCGAAAAAATCCATGGGCTATAGCCCACGGATTTTTTCATTTTTGACCAGAAATTTTTTTGACACCGATCTACTTGAAACTATCGTCGTTTATAGAGTCAACCATGCTGATTTCATTTCTGTTGGCCATTCATCCAGAACTATTCGGGAAGTCGAGTTACAGACTGTTGAAGATGAGCCACTTTTTGACATCAACTTTGAAGACATGTAACTTCATAAGGAAGGCTCAGAATCCTATTTGAACAAGAGTTTTATGCCTTTTGAACAATTTTTAATCAATACCAAACAAAATGTCAACATTTTTTACCGATCCCAAAATCGAAAAAGTCCATGGGCTATAGCCCACGGATTTTTTCATTTTTGACTAGAAATTTTTTTGACACTGATCTACTTGAAACTATCGTCGTTTATAGAGTCAATCATGCTGATTTCATTTCTGTTGGCCATTCATCCAGAACTATTCGGAAAGTCGAGTTACAGACTGTTGAAGATGAGCCATACTTGACGTCAACTTTGAAGACATGTAACTTCGGAACGAAGGCTCAGAATCCTATTTGAACAAGAGTTATATGCATTTTGAACAGTTTCTTATCAATACCAAACAAAATCTCAACATTTTTTACCGACCCCAAAATCGAAAAAATCCATGGGCTATAGCCCACGGATTTTTTCATTTTTGACCAGAAATTTTTTTGACACCGATCTACTTGAAACTATCGTCGTTTGTAGAGTCAACCATGCTGATTTTATTTCTGTTGGCCATTCATCCAGAACTATTCGGGAAGTCGAGTTACAGACTGTTGCAGATGAGCCATTTTTGACGTCAACTTTGAAGGCATGTAACTTCAGAACGAAGGCTCAGAATCCTATTTGAACAAGAGTTATATGCATTTTGAACAATTTTTAATCAATACCAAACAAAATCTCAACATTTTTTACCGACCCCAAAATCGAAAAAATCCATGGGCTATAGCCCACGGATTTTTTCATTTTTGACTAGAAATTTTTTTGACACTGATCTACTTGAAACTATTGTCGTTTATAGAGTCAATCATGCTGATTTCATTTCTGTTGGCCATTCATCCAGAACTATTCGGAAAGTCGAGTTACAGACTGTTGAAGATGAGCCATACTTGACGTCAACTTTGAAGACATGTAACTTCAGAACGAAGGCTCAGAATCTTATTTGAACAAGAGTTATATGCATTTTGAACAATTTTTAATCAATACCAAACAAAATCTCAACATTTTTTACCGACCCCAAAATCGAAAAAATCCATGGGCTATAGCCCACGGATTTTTTCATTTTTGACCAGAAATTTTTTTGACACCGATCTACTTGAAACTATCGTCGTTTATAGAATCAATCATGCTGATTTCATTTCTGTTGGCCATTCATCCAGAACTATTCGGGAAGTCGAGTTACAGAGTGTTGAACATGAGCCATTTTTGACGTCAACTTTGAAGGCATGTAACTTCAGAACGAAGGCTCAGAATCCTATTTGAACAAGAGTTATATGCATTTTGAACAATTTTTAATCAATACCAAACAAAATCTCAACATTTTTTACCGACCCCAAAATCGAAAAAATCCATGGGCCCACGGATTTTTTCATTTTTGACCAGAAATTTTTTTGACACCGATCTACTTGAAACTATCGTCGTTTATAGAATCAATCATGCTGATTTCATTTCTGTTGGCCATTCATCCAGAACTATTCGGGAAGTCGAGTTACAGAGTGTTGAACATGAGCCATTTTTGACGTCAACTTTGAAGGCATGTAACTTCAGAACGAAGGCTCAGAATCCTATTTGAACAAGAGTTATATGCATTTTGAACAATTTTTAATCAATACCAAACAAAATCTCAACATTTTTTACCGACCCCAAAATCGAAAAATCCATGGGCTATAGCCCACGGATTTTTTCATTTTTGACCAGAAATTTTTTTGACACCGATCTACTTGAAACTATCGTCGTTTATAGAGTCAACCATGCTGATTTCATTTCTGTTGGCCATTCATCTAGAACTATTCGGGAAGTCGAGTTACAGACTGTTGAAGATGAGCCATACTTGACGTCAACTTTGAAGACATGTAACTTCAGAACGAAGGCTCAGAATCTTATTTGAACAAGAGTTATATGCATTTTGAACAGTTTCTTATCAATACCAAACAAAATCTCAACATTTTTTACCGACCCCAAAATCGAAAAAATCCATGGGCTATAGCCCACGGATTTTTTCATTTTTGACCAGAAATTTTTTTGACACCGATCTACTTGAAACTATCGTCGTTTATAGAATCAACCGTGCTAATTCCATTTCTGTTGGCCATTCATCCAGAACTATTCGGGAAGTCGAGTTACAGACTGTTGAAGATGAGCCATACTTGACGTCAACTTTGAAGACATGTAACTTCAGAACGAAGGCTCAGAATCTTATTTGAACAAGAGTTATATGCATTTTGAACAATTTTTAATCAATACCAAACAAAATCTCAACATTTTTTACCGACCCCAAAATCGAAAAAATCCATGGGCTATAGCCCACGGATTTTTTCATTTTTGACCAGAAATTTTTTTGACACCGATCTACTTGAAACTATCGTCGTTTATAGAGTCAACCATGCTGATTTCATTTCTGTTGGCCATTCATCCAGAACTATTCGGGAAGTCGAGTTACAGACTGTTGAAGATGAGCCACTTTTTGACATCAACTTTGAAGACATGTAACTTCAGAACGAAGGCTCAGAATCTTATTTGAACAAGAGTTATATGCATTTTGAACAATTTTTAATCAATACCAAACAAAATCTCAACATTTTTTACCGACCCCAAAATCGAAAAAATCCATGGGCTATAGCCCACGGATTTTTTCATTTTTGACCAGAAATTTTTTTGACACCGATCTACTTGAAACTATCGTCGTTTATAGAGTCAACCATGCTGATTTCATTTCTGTTGGCCATTCATCCAGAACTATTCGGGAAGTCGAGTTACAGACTGTTGAAGATGAGCCACTTTTTGACATCAACTTTGAAGACATGTAACTTCATAAGGAAGGCTCAGAATCCTATTTGAACAAGAGTTTTATGCCTTTTGAACAATTTTTAATCAATACCAAACAAAATGTCAACATTTTTTACCGATCCCAAAATCGAAAAAGTCCATGGGCTATAGCCCACGGATTTTTTCATTTTTGACTAGAAATTTTTTTGACACTGATCTACTTGAAACTATCGTCGTTTATAGAGTCAATCATGCTGATTTCATTTCTGTTGGCCATTCATCCAGAACTATTCGGAAAGTCGAGTTACAGACTGTTGAAGATGAGCCATACTTGACGTCAACTTTGAAGACATGTAACTTCGGAACGAAGGCTCAGAATCCTATTTGAACAAGAGTTATATGCATTTTGAACAGTTTCTTATCAATACCAAACAAAATCTCAACATTTTTTACCGACCCCAAAATCGAAAAAATCCATGGGCTATAGCCCACGGATTTTTTCATTTTTGACCAGAAATTTTTTTGACACCGATCTACTTGAAACTATCGTCGTTTGTAGAGTCAACCATGCTGATTTTATTTCTGTTGGCCATTCATCCAGAACTATTCGGGAAGTCGAGTTACAGACTGTTGCAGATGAGCCATTTTTGACGTCAACTTTGAAGGCATGTAACTTCAGAACGAAGGCTCAGAATCCTATTTGAACAAGAGTTATATGCATTTTGAACAATTTTTAATCAATACCAAACAAAATCTCAACATTTTTTACCGACCCCAAAATCGAAAAAATCCATGGGCTATAGCCCACGGATTTTTTCATTTTTGACTAGAAATTTTTTTGACACTGATCTACTTGAAACTATTGTCGTTTATAGAGTCAATCATGCTGATTTCATTTCTGTTGGCCATTCATCCAGAACTATTCGGAAAGTCGAGTTACAGACTGTTGAAGATGAGCCATACTTGACGTCAACTTTGAAGACATGTAACTTCAGAACGAAGGCTCAGAATCTTATTTGAACAAGAGTTATATGCATTTTGAACAGTTTCTTATCAATACCAAACAAAATCTCAACATTTTTTACCGACCCCAAAATCGAAAAAATCCATGGGCTATAGCCCACGGATTTTTTCATTTTTGACCAGAAATTTTTTTTGACACCGATCTACTTGAAACTATCGTCGTTTATAGAGTCAACCATGCTGATTTCATTTCTGTTGGCCATTCATCCAGAACTATTCGGGAAGTCGAGTTACAGACTGTTGAAGATAAGCCACTTTTTGACATCAACTTTGAAGACATGTAACTTCATAAGGAAGGCTCAGAATCCTATTTGAACAAGAGTTTTATGCCTTTTGAACAATTTTTAATCAATACCAAACAAAATGTCAACATTTTTTACCGATCCCAAAATCGAAAAAGTCCATGGGCTATAGCCCACGGATTTTTTCATTTTTGACTAGAAATTTTTTTGACACTGATCTACTTGAAACTATCGTCGTTTATAGAGTCAATCATGCTGATTTCATTTCTGTTGGCCATTCATCCAGAACTATTCGGAAAGTCGAGTTACAGACTGTTGAAGATGAGCCATACTTGACGTCAACTTTGAAGACATGTAACTTCGGAACGAAGGCTCAGAATCCTATTTGAACAAGAGTTATATGCATTTTGAACAGTTTCTTATCAATACCAAACAAAATCTCAACATTTTTTACCGACCCCAAAATCGAAAAAATCCATGGGCTATAGCCCACGGATTTTTTCATTTTTGACCAGAAATTTTTTGACACCGATCTACTTGAAACTATCGTCGTTTATAGAGTCAACCATGCTGATTTTATTTCTGTTGGCCATTCATCCAGAACTATTCGGGAAGTCGAGTTACAGACTGTTGCAGATGAGCCATTTTTGACGTCAACTTTGAAGGCATGTAACTTCAGAACGAAGGCTCAGAATCCTATTTGAACAAGAGTTATATGCATTTTGAACAATTTTTAATCAATACCAAACAAAATCTCAACATTTTTTACCGACCCCAAAATCGAAAAAATCCATGGGCTATAGCCCACGGATTTTTTCATTTTTGACCAGAAATTTTTTTGACACCGATCTACTTGAAACTATCGTCGTTTATAGAGTCAACCATGCTGATTTCATTTCTGTTGGCCATTCATCTAGAACTATTCGGGAAGTCGAGTTACAGACTGTTGAAGATGAGCCATTTTTGACGTCAACTTTGAAGGCATGTAACTTCAGAACGAAGGCTCAGAATCTTGTCAATATACGCTCATTATGTGGCCTTTTCCTTCTAGTTTCAACATGTTCAAATAATTTATTGTGTTTACAAAAGTCAAAACCGTACAACAATGGTCTCCTCGTTTAGGGGAACTTGCAACATTCTTTCTTCGATGAATTCAGAGTTTAGGATGCAGTGCAGTGTGTTCTCTGTCTGGAATTTGTTACTAACCTAGGTCGACATGACAGGATGGAATCAGGCTCAATGTATCTGAACTACAAAAATGTATACTGTAACTTAACTACAAGCCACCTATGTCATTTCAAGAGAACTGTTAAGTCTTTCTTACGAGCCTCTAGTAATACGGTAACTGAACCATAAACATTCAAAGTTTTTGTAGCTAAACTACAACCGTTTCATAATACTGTAACTGAACTACAAGAAGGATTACGGTATCTGAAAAACAAACATCCAGAGTTACTGCAGCCGCAATGCGACCATCTAGGGTAACTGGAACTGAACTACAAGCCTTTCACGATACTGTAACTGAACTACAAGAATGATTACGGTATCAGAACTAAAAACATTCAGAGTTACTGTAGGCGAACTTCGAACATCTAGCGTTACTGTAACTGAACTACAATCGTTTCATAATACTGTAATTGAACTACGAGAAGGATTACGGTATCTGAAAAACGAACATTCAGAGTTACTGTAACTGAACAACAAGCCTGTCATGATGCTGTCTCTAGACGACAAAAAGGATTACGATATCTGAACTACAAACATTAACTGTAGCTGAACTTCGAGAATCTAGGGTTACTGTAACGGAACTACAAACCTTTCATGATACTGTAACGGAACTACAAGCCTTTCATGATACTGTAACTGAACTACAAGCCTTTCATGATACTGTAACTGAACTACAAGCCTTCCATGATACTGTAACTGAATTACAAAACGGATCACAGTATCTGAATTAAAATATCTAGGGTTACTGTAAATGAACTACAAAACGTATTACGGTATCTGAACTACAAAAAACGTTCTCACCACATCCCTGCCGGAGTCGTTTTTGTACCCCGTGAATGCTTTCTCACGGTCTTTAAGACATAATCGAACTCCATCTTTCATCAGAACTGTTGCTTCTTTGTAACTGTCTCGACCTGGAAATTTCCACTTCAAACTGTTTGAATTAGGTT
>OZ022252.1:2361892-2380065 GCA_963978915.1 Caenorhabditis parvicauda
AGAAACGTTGAACGGTTCAAGTGGCTGATGCTTGTGTAAGAAGTCACTGATTTGAGGTTATTAGGGTGTCGGTACGCGTCGCGGTCGAGCGACGCGCGCGGAACAGTGAGAACTAATTTGGATAACAGAAAAGTGAAAACTACAATAACTTGGATGATGCTTACGTTATGCGGAAAAAGTCACTGATTTGAGGTTATTAGGGTATATGTGCGTTGCGGCTCTGCGTTGCGGTCGAGCGTCGCGGTCAGATACTCTAACGGCAGAAACTACAATAATTTGAATTATTCTTGTGTTATACAAAGTCAATGAGATGAGATTCTTAGGGTATCGGTGCGTCGCGGTCGAGCGTTGCGGTCGGGTTCGAAATTAATGAAAAGTAAAATGAAAAATTCTATTATAAAACATCAAATTTGAAAACTGTTGAGCGTCGCGTTCGAACAATGCGGTCGGAATAACAATCTACAAACACACTGTTCCTGTGGGACACTGCTTGTGACAATTCTAAGCGTCGCGTGCCAGCGACGCGGTTGGGATTGTAAAAAGGTGCTGAGAAGTGGAGTGATTTTATGAAAAAAATGGAAAATTCTCGAAAAGACGGACAATGGCCATGACTCAATGTACAAACTTCTTATCGGCGTCAACATTAAACCTCTTGAAACGACATGAGGTGTTGACTATCTGGTCTCTCTCTCTCTCTCTCTCTCTCTCTCTCTCTCTCTCTCTCTCTCTCAGTCTCTCTCTCTCTCAGTCTCTCTCTCTCTCACTCTCTCTCACTCTCTCTCTCTCTCTCTCTCTCTCTCTCTCTCAAAAAATTTAAACAGCAAGATCTATTACCTAAAGGTTCTTAACATGCGGAAAAAGTAAGTTGATCTGTCTAAACAAGCGTAATTAGATGGTAGAAGTCCATGACTGGTTCTGCTTGTTTGTTCAATCAGTCACACGTCTTTCAGAGAATAAGAGAGAGAGAGGGAGGATAGACTCTCAAGAGTCAATGAATAAGAATGTTTACCGTTTGTAATATACCCAATACAACATTTGGTTCATTCACAAGTTTGGTGGATGGTGAACTTCGCGAGGTTCGCAATGATTGGTAGAAATTGAGTATGAAAATCAACAAAATGGGTTGGTTTTGAGCTTCGCGAGGTTCAAAATGATAAAAAAATGACAAAAAATGGTTCTAAAACAAAACTTCTTGAACCTCAAGAGGTTCAGGAATAATTTTCATACCGACAAAAATGGAATAGTTTTTTGAAAAAATACACGAAAACTAGGTAGGTGGTGAGCCTAGCGAGTGTCAAAAATGTTCATAGGAGTACTGTTTTATGGCTAATCCGAGTCGATATGGCGGGGAAAAGAAGTGACATGCGTCCGCTCTGTGGCTTAAAGTCAGTTCGGCCAATTTTCAGCTAATCGTATGGTGCTATGATTTGTAGTTGGAAAAATCTCACAATGCAAAATGTTTCGTGTTCGAAGTGTAAACCACAAGAATTGTGATTCCTAGGTCACGGGAGAGTCTAGACCGGAAAATTCAATTCCGGAGTTCTAGTCCACGAAAAACAGACGACTTATAGCGCGCAATCAATGATAAAAAACAGTATTGGAGAGTCTAGACCACTAGAATAATAATTCCTAGACCACACCAGAGCCCAGACCAGGGGAAAATCAGAAATCCTAGACCACGGGGGTGTCGTCCAGTTAGTGGTACTAACTCAAGTGGAACTGGTCACAGAAACAGATTTCGAAATGCTAGACCAGGGAAAAATCAGGAATCCTAGACCACGCGGGTGTCATCCAGTTAGTGGTACTGACTCAAGTGGAACTGGTCACAGAAACAGAATTCAAAATGCTAGACCAGGGAAAAATCAGAAATCCTAGACCACGCGGGTGTCATCCAGTTAATACTGACTCTAGTGGAACTGGTCACAGAAACAGAATTCAAAACGCTAGACCAGGAAAAATCAGAAATCCTAGACCACGCGGGTGTCATCCAGTTAGTACTGACTCAAGTGGAAGTGGCAGATCGGACATTTGAATGTCAAAATTAATAAGCGCGAGAGGTGGCACGCACGACGAAAACCAGGTGAACAAACAAACAGAACGGAAGGAACGACGCGTCTTTTTTTGAACCACAAATCTCTTATCGGTTGGCAACTTTTGCGAATTGTCGTCGAATTAGACGTCATTTGTGCAATCTTGGTACCGTTGTTATGAGTTATGACGTCATTTCTGCATTCAGAATACGAATTGTCGTCGAATTAGACGTCATTTGTGCAAGCTTGATACCGTTGTTATGAGTTATGACGCCATTTCTGCATTCAGAGTACGGATTGTCGTCGAATTAGACGTCATTTGTGCAATCTTGGTACCGTTGTTATGAGTTATGACGTCATTTCTGCATTCAGAATACGAATTGTCGTCGAATTAGACGTCATTTGTGCAATCTTGGTACCGCTGTTATGAGTTATGACGTCATTTCTGCATTCAGAGTACGAATTGTCGTCGAATTAGACGTCATTTGTGCAATCTTGGTACCGTTGTTATGAGTTATGACGTCATTTCTGCATTCAGAGTACGGATTGTCGTCGAATTTGACGTCATTTGTGCAATCTTGGTACCGTTGTTATGAGTTATGACGTCATTTCTGCATTCAGAGTACGAATTGTCGTCGAATTAGACGTCATTTGTGCAATCTTGGTACCGTTGTTATGAGTTATGACGTCATTTCTGCATTCAGATTACGGATTGTCGTCGAATTAGACGTCATTTGTGCAATCTTGGTACCGTTGTTATGAGTTATGACGTCATTTCTGCATTCAGAGTACGAATTGTCGTCGAATTAGACGTCATTTGTGCAATCTTGGTACCGTTGTTATGAGTTATGACGTCATTTCTGCATTCAGAGTACGGATTGTCGTCGAATTAGACGTCATTTGTGCAATCTTGGTACCGTTGTTATGAGTTATGACGTCATTTCTGCATTCAGAGTACGGATTGTCGTCGAATTAGACGTCATTTGTGCAATCTTGGTACCGTTGTTATGAGTTATGACGTCATTTCTGCATTCAGAGTACGAATTGTCGTCGAATTAGACGTCATTTGTGCAATCTTGGTACCGTTGTTATGAGTTATGACGTCATTTCTGCATTCAGAGTACGGATTGTCGTCGAATTAGACGTCATTTGTGCAATCTTGGTACCGTTGTTATGAGTTATGACGTCATTTCTGCATTCAGAGTACGGATTGTCGTCGAATTAGACGTCATTTGTGCAATCTTGGTACCGTTGTTATGAGTTATGACGTCATTTCTGCATTCAGAGTACGGATTGTCGTCGAATTAGACGTCATTTGTGCAATCTTGGTACCGTTGTTATGAGTTATGACGTCATTTCTGCATTCAGAGTACGAATTGTCGTCGAATTAGACGTCATTTGTGCAATCTTGGTACCGTTGTTATGAGTTATGACGTCATTTCTGCATTCAGAGTACGGATTGTCGTCGAATTAGACGTCATTTGTGCAATCTTGGTACCGTTGTTATGAGTTATGACGTCATTTCTGCATTCAGAGTACGAATTGTCGTCGAATTTGACGTCATTTGTGCAATCTTGGTACCGTTGTTATGAGTTATGACGCCATTTCTGCCTTCAGAGTACGGATTGTCGTCGAATTAGACGTCATTTGTGCAATCTTGGTACCGTTGTTATGAGTTATGACGTCATTTCTGCATTCAGAGTACGAATTGTCGTCGAATTTGACGTCATTTGTGCAATCTGGATACCGTTGTCGTAAATTATGACGCCATTTCTGCATTCAGAGTACGGATTGTCGTCGAATTAGACGTCATTTGTGCAATCTTGGTACCGTTGTTATGAGTTATGACGTCATTTCTGCATTCGGAGTACGAATTGTCGTCGAATTAGACGTCATTTGTGCAATCTTGGTACCGTTGTTATGAGTTATGACGTCATTTCTGCATTCAGATTACGGATTGTCGTCGAATTAGACGTCATTTGTGCAATCTTGGTACCGTTGTTATGAGTTATGACGTCATTTCTGCATTCAGAGTACGAATTGTCGTCGAATTAGACGTCATTTGTGCAATCTTGGTACCGTTGTTATGAGTTATGACGTCATTTCTGCATTCAGAGTACGGATTGTCGTCGAATTAGACGTCATTTGTGCAATCTTGGTACCGTTGTTATGAGTTATGACGTCATTTCTGCATTCAGAGTACGGATTGTCGTCGAATTAGACGTCATTTGTGCAATCTTGGTACCGTTGTTATGAGTTATGACGTCATTTCTGCATTCAGAGTACGAATTGTCGTCGAATTAGACGTCATTTGTGCAATCTTGGTACCGTTGTTATGAGTTATGACGTCATTTCTGCATTCAGAGTACGGATTGTC
This sequence comes from Caenorhabditis parvicauda, assembly GCA_963978915.1. Lineage (NCBI taxonomy): Eukaryota > Metazoa > Nematoda > Chromadorea > Rhabditida > Rhabditidae > Caenorhabditis > Caenorhabditis parvicauda. The sequence goes on from OZ022252.1 coordinate 2,366,300, forward strand.
GTCGAATTAGACGTCATTTGTGCAATCTTGGTACCGTTGTTATGAGTTATGACGTCATTTCTGCATTCAGAGTACGAATTGTCGTCGAATTAGACGTCATTTGTGCAATCTTGGTACCGTTGTTATGAGTTATGACGTCATTTCTGCATTCAGAGTACGGATTGTCGTCGAATTAGACGTCATTTGTGCAATCTTGGTACCGTTGTTATGAGTTATGACGCCATTTCTGCCTTCAGAGTACGGATTGTCGTCGAATTAGACGTCATTTGTGCAATCTTGGTACCGTTGTTATGAGTTATGACGTCATTTCTGCATTCAGAGTACGAATTGTCGTCGAATTTGACGTCATTTGTGCAATCTGGATACCGTTGTCGTAAATTATGACGCCATTTCTGCATTCAGAGTACGGATTGTCGTCGAATTAGACGTCATTTGTGCAATCTTGGTACCGTTGTTATGAGTTATGACGTCATTTCTGCATTCGGAGTACGAATTGTCGTCGAATTAGACGTCATTTGTGCAATCTTGGTACCGTTGTTATGAGTTATGACGTCATTTCTGCATTCAGATTACGGATTGTCGTCGAATTAGACGTCATTTGTGCAATCTTGGTACCGTTGTTATGAGTTATGACGTCATTTCTGCATTCAGAGTACGAATTGTCGTCGAATTAGACGTCATTTGTGCAATCTTGGTACCGTTGTTATGAGTTATGACGTCATTTCTGCATTCAGAGTACGAATTGTCGTCGAATTAGACGTCATTTGTGCAATCTTGGTACCGTTGTTATGAGTTATGACGTCATTTCTGCATTCAGAGTACGGATTGTCGTCGAATTAGACGTCATTTGTGCAATCTTGGTACCGTTGTTATGAGTTATGACGCCATTTCTGCCTTCAGAGTACGGATTGTCGTCGAATTAGACGTCATTTGTGCAATCTTGGTACCGTTGTTATGAGTTATGACGTCATTTCTGCATTCAGAGTACGAATTGTCGTCGAATTAGACGTCATTTGTGCAATCTTGGTACCGTTGTTATGAGTTATGACGTCATTTCTGCATTCAGAGTACGAATTGTCGTCGAATTAGACGTCATTTGTGCAATCTTGGTACCGTTGTTATGAGTTATGACGTCATTTCTGCATTCAGAGTACGGATTGTCGTCGAATTAGACGTCATTTGTGCAATCTTGGTACCGTTGTTATGAGTTATGACGCCATTTCTGCCTTCAGAGTACGGATTGTCGTCGAATTAGACGTCATTTGTGCAATCTTGGTACCGTTGTTATGAGTTATGACGTCATTTCTGCATTCAGAGTACGAATTGTCGTCGAATTTGACGTCATTTGTGCAATCTGGATACCGTTGTCGTAAATTATGACGTCATTTCTGCATTCAGAATACTAACTGTCGTCGATCTCGATGTTATTTGTGCAATTTGGGGTATTGTCGTAGGTTACAGCGTCAAATCTGCATTCAGAGTGCAAACTGTCGTCTGACGCCATTTGTGCAATCTGGGACATTGTCGTATGTTACGACGTTAAATCTGCTTTCAGAATGCGAACTGTCGTCGAATTCGACGCCATCAGTGCAATTTGCGGGCACTGTCGTAGGTTATTACGTCATGACTGCATTCAGAGTGCGATTGTCGTCAAATTAGACGTCATTAGTACAAATTGGGGGCATTGTCGTGAATTACAATGTCGTGTCTGTATTCAAAGCGATTGTCGTGAGTTGTGATGTAATGTTTGCATTCAGAAAAATGTTGTGATTTCTCTGGAAATTCAAGAAAAAACCTTCCATTCAAATTCGAAACAGTAGTCGTGAGGTATGATGTCAGGTCTGTGTTTGGAAAGTGTCGTCAGTTGTGACGTCATGTCTGCATCAATGCAATTGTTGTTTTTCACAGTAGAAAACGTCACGTCTAACGCATTAAGCAAGATATTTCCAGACGGTAAAACGTCACATTGTCGTGAGATGTGATGTCTCGTCTGCATTCTGTCAAATTTACTGTCAATAACAGCAAGATTCACACAAAACACCACACCACACGACATTCATTCTCTCAAAGCCATATATACAAGTTTATTGTTCAACCCGGTAATCAACGATACGATGAGATCACAAAAATGCCGTTTGGTAGTGGGGGGCGGAGCCAAGCAATCAGGTTAAACTGAACTGCCAATATTCGATCCGCTCATGAAAGTACAAAGCAGGGACGACTTTTTCCGACTTTGTTCTTGGAAAATTATCCGTGATCGCCTGAAAATTGATTTTTAAAGGAAATTCATCGAAAAAAAAGATAACTTTTCATGCCAAACTCAGTTTTTCTCTCATTTTTCACAGAGAACCGTCAGGAAAAACATAAAAACTGAAACTTTCAGGGTAAAAATAACAAAATCGATCTGATACAAGCGGAAGTCAGGCCGTCAAATGGTTGGCTCCGCCCCTGAACGTCAAATGGTTGGCTCCGCCTATCCGCTCGGATCAGATCGGTTGAACTCAAATCAGGGTGGAGAAAATAGGTTTAAACACGTTTTCGTTGATTTTTCGAGGTTTTGTAAGCTGTTTCATTAAATTCACTTCAAAGTAGGGTCATTTTTGGTATTAAAAATAAAGAAAAATTGAAAAATCTCAATTTTAAATTTTTATTATTTCATTTAAAAAATCTATCTGTCTAAATCGTTCTCTCCAAAAAAAAATCTTTTTGATGTTGACAAAAAATTTTGTCCTAAAAAAAGGAATTTCCGGTCTAACTTTTCCACCGCAAGGTCCTTGGGGTTGAAATTTCGATTTCTAGACCATTTTTTGCCGAAAAATTGATTGGTGGCACTATTTCATTGAAACAGCTCGATTCAACCGACAAAAACGTGCTTTTTTCACTCAAACTCTTCAAATTCACTCACTTTTTGGTGTAGTTTATAGTGAGCTCATGTGAATCAATGGTGGGTGTGGTTTCGTGTTGTTATTTTGGCTGCTGGGTACGGTTGAAATGGCATACCTTGAAGGTGTTCGTGAGATCGCGGTGGTTCCTCGACTTCGGTATGGGTGGAGGACCAGGTGACGGAATTGCTTGTTGAAGCATAGGGTGATTACTCTGCAATGGTAATTTTCCCTGGTGGTTTAGTGGTCTGTGCGGTTGGTTGGGGAGCGAGAGGTCGGGGGATCGAACCGCATGCAAAACATGTTTTTGCTTTTTCTTGCAAATGATAACAGTATGTTTTTTGTTTCCGTCAAGGGTTCAACCCCCCCCCCCAAAACGCAAATTTTTTCTTTTTCTAAAAATTTGAATCTCTATCCTAGTGGTCTGCGCAGCTCTCTTAAACTCAAAATGTCAAGGGTTCGATCCCCTTCGGAGACACAATTTTTGCTTTTTCTCAAAATTTGCAAAAATGATACAGTTGTCTGCACAGCTCTCTTAAACTCAAAATGTCAAGGGTTCGATCCCCTTCAGAGACACAATTTTTGCTTTTTCTCATGATTCGCAAAAATGATACAGTTGTCTGCACACCTCTCTTAAACTCAAAATATCAAGGGTTCGATCCCCTCCGGAGGCACAATTTTTTTGCTTTTTCTCCAAATTTGCAAAAATGATACAGTTGTCTGCACAGCTCTCTTCAACTCAACATGTCAAGGGTTCGATCCCCTCCGGAGTCACCGTTTTTGCTTTTTCTCAAAATTTTCAAGAAAGATACTGGGGTCTGGGCTGCTTTCTCCAGCTCAACATGTCAAGGGTTCGATCCACTCCGGAGACAAAATTTTTGCTTTTTCTCACCCATCCAGCGTATGGACTAAGATCCACGAAAAAGTCGTCAGGAGAAAGTTTGGCCAACGATTCGGTGAATTGCTCAACTGCTCAAAATCAAGCGGAACTGGGAAACCAAGAGCTATGTAGAAATAGGATACTAGCTCTGCGACATACAGTAACCCTTGCAGCGTCACCTAAAAATGGTGGTTACTGTAGGTTTGGTAGGTCAAAACCTGCTGAACAAAAGCTGCTTCAACCGCCCTTCGTTTGACCTGTTGGACTGTCTCGAATGAGGTGGCGGCCTAGGAAAGCGAATTTTGGAAAAGTTCGGACCAGGTGTCGGTTTACCTGTTTTCTTCTGTTGTGAAAGTGCATGCGGAAGAATGTGCAACAGTTTACTACAGCAAACATTGAGATGATGATCAGGCCTCTGGAATATTCTGATCAACGCTTCGCCGTGATGCGTCGCTTTGCCGCATCGCTTGACCGCATTGCTCAATCGCTCCGTTAGGCTTCACTGCCAGTACGCTCAACCACTTTGCCAAGCCGCTTCGCCCAGCCACGTCACCCATCCGCGTCACCCAGCCGCGTCACCCATCCGCATCGCACTAACCTGAAAAATTCGGCATAGTAAACATAAGACATTTCACACGGAGGACTGATATAATCCAACATCCAACGTTCTTTTGAGAATCCCATGATGCATGAATCTGAAATTTTAGGTCAATTTTAAGTAATTTGAAAAACTTTAAGGTACGTTTGGGTCAAATTTAAGGTGAGTTAAGGTCAAATTTAGGTCAGATTAAGATCAAGTTTGGGTCAGGTTAAGATCAAGTTTAGGTCAGGTCAAATTTAGGGTGAGTTAAGGTCTAATTTAGGACATATTCAGATTTTTTGAAAATTAAACGTTAAGTTCAGGGAAAATTCAAGACATTTAGGATACTTCATGTCAATGAGCAGCTAGTTTGGGTCAAATTTAGAGAAAATTCTGGTCGAAAAATTTAGCGAAAAATTCAAAAATTGAAAAAAACTCACTATAGACCAAAAACCATGAGAAAAAGAAGGAAATCCCGACTATCGAAGTCACCAAAATTGTCGTGAACGTTTCTGTGAAGATATTCTGATAACTTGTCGGGAAGTAGAGGGAGATGAACCTGAAAAAATCGATGTTTTTAGAGGAAACTTCTGAAAATCAACTCTTTCTATCAATTCTAATAAAAAAATGTGAAAAAATTTTTTTTCTAAAAACCTTACCGTGGCACATATCTTCCTCTACCTGTAAAAAAGTCTGACCTCCGTAAATCGGTTACTTAGTTACCGTAGCAGTTTCGCTTTGAAATACATAAACGATTAAGTAATGCGCCTTCAATTTCAATGGACTGAAAGTAAGAATAATAATTTAAATCCACAAAGATCTAACTGTTCGTTGTGAGAGTCCCGACCCTACCGTACTCAGTTTACAAAAATGCGACTGCCGCGAGTTTGAAATCGGTTAGACTTTTTGCTAGATATGTGCGTGGGAAAAATGCCTTTTCATACCAATTTTCATAAAATTTTCTCACAGAATTGAAATTTTTTCCTAATTCTTCAAAAATTACCTGTTGAAGCTTATGATAAGATGGGTATAGATAGAGATATCGTAGCAAACAAGACACAACTGCCCAAACCTTGACGCGTATTCAACTTTTTGAAGCACCTCAATGTCGCTGAATCACGATTGTCTTTTGGAAAAGTCTGAAAAACTTACAAAAATAAAGTTGGAGCAAAGTAAAAAGCCCAAACTGATAGGAAAATGGCATCTCCGAAGGCCTGAAAATTGAGAAATATTGATTTGCGCGTCATTTTTGGTGTTTTGTCTGCAAAAATCATTTAAAAATCCCCTCTCATAGAGCATAATAACTTCTGGTTACTGTATCGAGAGGGGAATAAAAACGTGGAGACGTGAAACTTTATTTCGAGGCGGGAATTCAAAATGATCAGTAAATGTTAGTCCTAGCCTCTGGTTACTGTATCGAGAGGGGAATAAAAACGGAGACGTGAAACTTTATTTCGAGGCGGGAATTCAAAATGATCAGTAAATGTTAGTCCTAGCCTCTGGTTACTGTATCGAGAGGGGAATAAAAACGTGGAGACGTGAAACTTTATTTCGAGGCGGGAATTCAAAATTCTCAGTAAATGTTAGTCCTAGCCTCTGGTTACTGTATCGAGAGGGGAATAAAAACGTGGAGACGTGAAACTTTATTTCGAGGCGGGAATTCAAAATGCTCAGTAAATGTTAGTCCTAGCCTCTGGTTACTGTATCGAGAGGGGAATAAAAACGTGGAGACGTGAAACTTTATTTCGAGGCGGGAATTCAAAATGATCAGTAAATGTTAGTCCTAGCCTCTGGTTACTGTATCGAGAGGGGAGTAAAAACGTTGAGACGTGAAACTTTATTTCGAGGCGGGAATTCAAAATGATCAGTAAATGTTAGTCCTAGCCTCTGGTTACTGTATCGAGAGGGGAATAAAAACGTTGAGACGTGAAACTTTATTTCGAGGCGGGAATTCAAAATGATCAGTAAATGTTAGTCCTAGCTTCTGGTTACTGTATCGAGAGAGGAATAAAAACGTGGAGACGTGAAACTTTATTTCGAGGCGGGAATTCAAAATGCTCAGTAAATGTTAGTCCTAGCCTCTGGTTACTGTATCGAGAGGGGAATAAAAACGTTGAGACGTGAAACTTTATTTCGAGGCGGGAATTCAAAATGCTCAGTAAATGTTAGTCCTAGCCTCTGGTTACTGTATTGAGAGGGGAATAAAAACGTGGAAACGTGAAACTTTATTTCGAGGCGGGAATTCAAAATGCTCAGTAAATGTTAGTCCTAGCCTCTGGTTACTGTATCGAGAGGGGAATAAAAACGTTGAGACGTGAAACTTTATTTCGAGGCGGGAATTTAAAATGATCAGTAAATGTTAGTCCTAGCTTCTGGTTACTGTATCGAGAGGGGAATAAAAACGTGGAGACGTGAAACTTTATTTCGAGGCGGGAATTTAAAATGATCAGTAAATGTTAGTCCTAGCTTCTGGTTACTGTATCGAGAGGGGAATAAAAACGTGGAGACGTGAAACTTTATTTCGAGGCGGGAATTCAAAATGCTCAGTAAATGTTAGTCCTAGCCTCTGGTTACTGTATCGAGAAGCGAATAAAAACGTGGAGACGTGAAACTTCATTTCAAGGCGGCAATACGAAGTGAAATTCAAATTTGCGCGTCTTTAATTGAAGTTTTGTCCGTAAAAATCAGTGTATGCGTACACTGCACATAACCTGACGCGCAATTTCCGAAAAACCTTACTTGTAACTGCAAAAGTCGTCCAAATGAGTTTCGAAGCATGGATAATCGTTTGATGTAGACTGCGATGAATGCATTGAAAACGACTCCGGAGAAAGAGGTCTAAAATTTTTAGAATAGTTTCCGTCGTGGCAGGTCTACATTGTCTCAAAAATATCGCTAACTTTCGTTTAGTTTAGAGAAGAACTTGAAAAATACAGTTACAGCTTTCGTCGTTGGAGTTCCATTTTTTTCATCGAAAAATAAATAATTTTTGGTTCAACCAAGGGAAAAAACCTTTAAAAAACAGTTTTCGTTGTGTGCGGTCTAATTTTTATTCCGAAATACAGATATTTCATCCAACTTCAAGTGAAAAACTCAAAAAAAACACCAAAAAGTAGTTAATTTAACATTTTTTCGAAGTTTGAAACTTACGATGAAAATAACTACTGATGCTAATCTATCAACTTCTGTCACTGGATGTGTTGTGGTGTTGCTCATAAGACGCTGAAATTTGTGCATTTCGTCGTGAGTTACGATGTCAGATCTGTATTTTGCGAAAATTGTCGTGGGGTATGATGTCTGGGCCGCAAACACTCAAAAACAGAAGTTATGCTATGAGGTGATAAGGAAAACAGATAACTTATCAGATTGGGAAAATTTCGTCAAATATGATGTTTGATCTGAACTTTGTCGCATGGTCATGGGTCAGTTCTGAAGTGTCGTCAGATATGATGTAATATCCGCAAACACTCAAAAACAGAAGTTATTCTAGAAAACAGTAATAGATGATAAGCAAGGTAGATAGCTTATCTAACTTGAAAAATATCGTGAATAATGATTTTTGATCTGAACTTTGTCGTAAATTCATGAGTCATTTCTGAAGTGTCGTCAGATATAATGCAACATCCGCAGACACAAAAACAGAAGTTATTCTAGAAAACAGTAATAGATGATAAGAAAAGTAGATAACTTATCAGATTTAAAAAAATGTCGTCAAACATGATGTTAGGTCTGAACCTTGTCGTAAGGTCTAGAGGTCAGTTCTGAAGTGTCGTCAGATATGATGTAATATCCGCAAACACTCAAAAAACAGAAGTTATTCTAGAAAACAGTAATAGGTGATAAGCAAGGTAGATAGCTTATCTAACTCGACAAATATCGTGAAATATGATGTTTGATCTGAACTTTGTCGTAAGGTCATGAATTTGTCCGTAAACACAGAAACGAAAAAGTTAGATAGAAAACAATATAAGGTGATAAGAAAAAAACTGATAGCTTATCTGACTTGGAAAATGTCGTCAAATTTGATGTTCGATCTGAACTTTGTCGTAAGGTCATAAATTTGTCCGAGAACACAGGAACAAAAAGGTTTGTTAGAAAACAATATAAGGTGATAAGAAAAACAGATAACTTATCATATTTGGAAAAACGTCGTCAAATTTGATGTTCAATCTGAACTTTGTCGTAAGATCATGTGTTCAGCGTTCACCAAGCAAAACTGAACTGCAAAATGTGAGTATCATTAAATTCATACGGCTGATTAGGTTTTTTCAACGGTCACGAGAGAAGGGCAGGTGAGACCTTATTAGGACGAAAAAAGCTGTGGTTCTGAGTTTTGGCCTGACACAATTCTCAGAAAAGGCAAAAATCGGGTTCCAAACCTAGGCGCGGAAAGTCAGTTTTGAGAAAAAGCTAAATTTCTAGTTTCCGATAGGACCGAACCCAGGTCTCCAAGTTGGTAGGAATCCAGAAATACCACTGAGCTATAACCGATTAATCAAAAATGAGGTGAAATCTGATGAAATGTCTTCTCTAACAAAAGAACTATGCAAAAAACAATTCTCGGAAAAAGCAAAAATCTATAGTTTTTGTTCCGGGATAGAACCCTGATCTCAAGTCTCCTACAAAATCTCAGGGACCACTAAGCTACAACACGTCTGCAATCAGAAAATGGAATTCTCAGAAAAAGCAAAAATCTTTAGTTTTTGTTCCGGGATAGAACCCTGATCTCAAATCATCAACAAAATCTCGGGGACCACTGAGCTACAACACGTCTGCAATCATAAAATGGAATTCTCAGAAAAAGCAAAAATCTATAGTTTTTGTTCCGGGATAGAACCCTGATCTCAAATCATCTACAAAATCTCGCGGACCACTGAGCTACAACACGTCTGCAATCAGAAAATGGAATTCTCAGAAAAAGCAAAAATCTTTAGTTTTTGTTCCGGGATAGAACCCTGATCTCAAATCATCAACAAAATCTCGGGGACCACTGAGCTACAACACGTCTGCAATCATAAAATGGAATTCTCAGAAAAAGCAAAAATCTATAGTTTTCGTTCCGGGATAGAACCCTGATCTCAAATCATCAACAAAATCTCGGGGACCACTGAGCTACAACACGTCTGCAATCAGAAAATGGAGTTCTCAGAAAAAGCAAAAATCTATAGTTTTTGTTCCGGGATAGAACCCTGATCTCAAATCATCAACAAAATCTCGGGGACCACTGAGCTACAACACGTCTGCAATCAGAAAATGGAATTCTCAGAAAAAGCAAAAATCTATAGTTTTTGTTCGGGGATAGAACCCTGATCTCAAGTCTCCTACAAAATCTCAGGGACCACTAAGCTACAACACGTCTGCAATCAGAAAATGGAATTCTCAGAAAAAGCAAAAATCTATAGTTTTTGTTCGGGGATAGAACCCTGATCTCAAATCATCTACAAAATCTCGGGGACCACTGAGCTACAACACGTCTGCAATCATAAAATGGAATTCTCAGAAAAAGCAAAAATCTTTAGTTCTTGTTCGGGGATAGAACCCTGATCTCAAATCATCTACAAAATCTCGGGGACCACTGAGCTACAACACGTCTGCAATCATAAAATGGAATTCTCAGAAAAAGCAAAAATCTTTAGTTTTTGTTCGGGGATAGAACCCTGATCTCAAATCATCTACAAAATCTCGGGGACCACTGAGCTACAACACGTCTGCAATCAGAAAAGACGAAACCAGTTGGATAGTGGACGTCTTGAATTTCCGTCCTTTGGCATCGAATTTCAGTCGTTGAATCTTGAAGATCAGCGTTCAGCGGTGCGGGTTGGAAAAAAGAAGATAAAACAGAAGCGAAAATCGCCAACGGCAGAATTGAATTAATAGAGAGAGAGAGAGAGTGACCATGGAACTTTGCCAGCAACAAAAAAAGAAGTTTTGCAGTTCAGTCATGTGCGAGATCGTTGTATTAGCTTAATCAGTTCTTATGAAAAACGTCACTAGGTAGAGGGAGGGGTAGGTATGATGTAAATGACCTAACCGCTTAGGTCAGGGCTCGGGTTGAGGCCTGAGTTTGGACTAGGCTCCAAAATTCAGACCTAACGTCATATTATGATTGAATTTTGGTCACTCTTACGGCGTAGACAAGATTATTGCAAGCTTGAGATCAGTTTTACAGCTTAGGTTAAGCGTGGGTCAAAACTAAACTTCCTATTTGAGATAGGAGTAACGTTTGGGTCACTCTTACGGTCTATAGGAGAGGTTAAGCTTAATGTCAAAACTTAGATCTAACGTCAAATTAGGGTAAAGTTTGGGTCGTTTTTCCGGCCCAGATAAGCTTAGGGTAAATCTGACGCTTCACTTAAGCTCAAGGCAGGTTCGATTCTAAAACTAGAACTCCAGCCTAATCCGAAAGGCTATAGTCTATTTAAAACTAGAACTCCAGCTTATTCCGAAAGGCCATAGTCTATTTAAAGGTCCTCGCCTAATCTAACAAGGGTAATAACCAAAAAGAGCAGTCTTTCGTCACACAGGCTCTCTGCAAGAAATTGGAATTCGCTTAAACTGACCTAAGCCGCCCTAATTAAACGTTAATTTGAGAAGGAACCTATAGTGTCAACGTCGGAACTAAACAAACAAACTTTTGACATTTTAGCCACCTTCGCAGAGAGATTCTGTGGTTTAGTGATTGAGGATTAATCTGTCGTCTAGTGGTCTGAGGAGTAGTCTTTTGTAGCATGGGTTCGATCTCGGAGGTCAACTTTTTGTTTTTTCTACTATCTAAAGGTTAAGTGATTGAGGCTTAATCTGTGGTCTAGTGGTCTGAGGAGTAGTCTTTTGTAGCATGGGTTCGATCACGGGGGTCAACTTTGTTTTTCTACTATCTAAAGGTTAGGTGATTGAGGATTAATCTGTGGTCTAGTGGTCTGGGGAGTAGTCTTTTGTAGCGTGGGTTCGATCTCGGAGGTCAACTTTTTGTTTTTTCTACTATCTAAAGGTTTAGTGATTGAGGATTAATCTGTGGTCTAGTGGTCTGAGGAGTAGTCTTTTGTAGCATGGGTTCGATCTCGGAGGTCAACTTTTTGTTTTTTCTACTATCTAAAGGTTAAGTGATTGAGGCTTAATCTGTGGTCAAGTGGTCTAAGGGGTCGGATTTTGTAACGCGAGTTCGATCTCGGAGGTCAAAGTTTTGTTTTTTTTAACCATCTAGAGGTTGAGTGATTGAGGCTTGATGTGTGGTCTAGTGGTCTAGGAAATAGAAGTTTATAGGGTGGGTTCGATCACAAAGGACGACTTTTGCTTTTTCTCCGTCACTCCTTCCTCGAGGCTAAATGGGATTAACTCGTGGTCTATGAAACTTTATGATCTGTGCCCTAGTGGTCTAAACATCGGGAACAACCCTCTCAAGTTCGATTTTTCTCACAACTTTTGTTTTTTTTTTTCAAAACTCACCATCTCCGAAGCTTTTCTGTAGAGAAGATGACGCGAGAGATCTGAAAAAAAAGTATTGAATTTCAAAAACGCATTAAGATATGAATATCAGTCTAGACGTATCGTCTTGGTTTCATTACCCAAGTTTGAGGTAGGGAGGGCGGAGTTCTCATTAGAGCACAAATGCTCTATAAATCATGATTCGAGTTTGAATTTGAGGTTGTAATGAAGATTTCGAGGAATGAAAACCAAGCGACGCGTGCAAGCGTTGCGGTTCTCTCATGGGAGCACAAATGCTCAACAAATCATGACTCAAGTTCCGAATGGAGGCTATAATGGAGCAATTGACGGTCAAAGAGCACGCAACGCGTCCAAACGTCCCGGTTCTCTCATTAGAGCACAATTCCACGAATCGAGGTGTGAAATGTGTTTTGGGGGTTGGAACGTTCATAAAACATTCAGCAAAGGGGGTAAAATTTGCACCAAGCTTTTATTACCTTCCGGTTGATACAATTTTCAACATTTGGAGAGACTCAAGTTTTTTGAGCCGAAGGATCTTACTTAGGCCTTGGGTTAGGGCTTAGGCTGGACTGAACAGCAAAACCCACAAAAGGTCCGCGCGTGGCTACAATGGTCAATGAACTAACGTCGGAGCGGCGGATATCCAGCTTATGGCTTAGGTTCGGCCTAACGATCATAGGCCAGCTTGAAGAAAATCAGCCTAATGCTCAAAATAGTCAAGTAGACAAAGGACTAACCAAGACTCAAGAAAATATAACTTCAGATTGAGCCCAGTCCAAGCCAACCTTCTCGGCTTATATAGAAACTAAGCCACAAAATTTGGTCCAGCCTATGGCCTAATTCAACCTGATTCAACATCAACTCCAAGAAATAAGTGAAACTTATTGAGACAAGTGACTAGCATAATCTCAAGATTAGACACAAAAACTAGTGGCCTATGCTTCATGTAAGCCTACAATAATGAGAAAATGTTTAGAAATATCAAAATTGTAGATCAAGACTACGAAATATCTGATTTAAAAAAAATATTTAGAATTTTGTAAGGAAAATCAGTTTCGACTTGCTAAACTTATGCTCGTTCCTAGCGTTTAAGTCGCTTAGAGCCTAAGACTAAGGATCAAAACCAAGTTCTAAACTTAGGCGTTAGCTCGCAGAAGGTCACATGGACACTGACACGGCGTTGCTCTTTTTTCGATTAAATTGTCACCAGTTAATCGGCTGGACTTTGTACATATGAAAAAGAGAATAAAGCGGAAGTCTAGACCAGCCTAAACCAGCCTAGGCCAGTTCAAACCAGCCTAATTTGGCCTAAACCAGCCTAAGCCAGCCCAAGCCAATCTAAGCCAACATAAGTCTGCCTAAACCAGCCTAAACCAACCTATGTTAGCCTAAGTGAACCTAAACCAGTCCAAGCCAACCTATATAAGCCTAGGCCAACCCAAACCAGCCCAAATCATCCAAGGTCAGCCTAAGCCAGCCCAAATCAGCTTAAGTCGGCATGAGTCAGCCCAAACCAATCTAAGCCAGCCTGAGCCAGTCTAATCCAGCCTAAGCCAATCTAAACCTGTTGAGGTCAGCCTAGGCTAATCTCAACCAGTCTAACTCAGCCTAAGCCAACCTAAGCTAGCCTAAACCGGCCCAAATTAGCCTAAGTCAGCCTAAGCCATCCTAAGTCAGCCGAAGTCGACATAAGCCAACCCAAGCCAACTTAACCAAGCCTAAGCCAGCCCGAGTCCAAAAGAAGATCTCATTTCGCATCCAGCACGTTATTATTAAGAAATATCCTTACTTAGAAAGATGAGCTTACTCCTTCATAAATTAGTAATTACATTGCAATGAAGGTACTTCATCAACAAAGCACTTTTCTTAATTAGCACGTCTGTGTGGGATACGGTGATGACGTGGACCGCGGTCGCGACACGCAGCGCGTTGGTCAATCGATTTTACGAATGTCGTAATGTGCAGGTCGAGATCAAGTGGA
>OZ022252.1:2380265-2385265 GCA_963978915.1 Caenorhabditis parvicauda
TAACTCAGAATTTCAATTGATTTCTATCCGTTTTGAGCTCATAAAGACTGTCCAATAGAGTCACACATTTAAATTCATGAAGATCTAGTTGGATCTAGTTGAAGCATTTTGAGCTCAATCACCCTGTCCCATAAAAATAAAGCCATACCACTCCATTGATCACCGGTGGTGCTCCTCTTGCGAGTTTTTTGATGTAACACGACGCCAGAAGATATTGAATTAGTTCCTCACGGCTTTCGAACCTTCCAACCACCTTATTTGTCCACGTCTGGAACTTATGATGAACATGGGATATAGGAACCGCCCCTTTTGCTCCGACCCTTCCGCCCCGCCCCTTTTGCTCCGCCCCTTTTTCCGAATTTTCGAAAAATGTCATCTCGAGTTGAACGAATCGGTTTCAAAATAATTTTAGTTATTCAAACTTCGAATTCCTAATAAGGTCGCTCCGCCCACTTCGCCCCGCCCACATTCTTTTATACTTTTGAAGTGAACTACAACGAAAAGTTTTAGAAATAATATTTCCTAGTTATTTGAGTTGTTCTAGATTTTCTGTTACCCTCATACGGTGGCTCCGCCCCTCTGGCCCCGCCCTCTTCGTCGAGGCTCAGAAAAATCAATAAAATTGACTCACCGCAGGATCGGTAACTGAAACAAACAGTTTTCCTTGGATCGGTGAAATATCTTCTGGCACCAGGCGTTCGATGATCTGTAATGCAGTCGAATTTTGACCCAGGGTTCAATCTCCCTATCTATTTTTGCATTTTCTCGGGACCACCCACGATGAAATAGGGTTGGCTGTTTTTAGTTAGTTTTTTCTTTGTGAAAGCCTTCGTTTTCTTATTAATAGTGTAACGACAATATCCAAATTCCGAAGTATCCCCTTCCTACAGTAACTCTTTTCTACAGTAACCTTCTTCAACAGTATCTAAACTCTACAGTTACCGTACTCTACAGTCATCACTTCCTACAGTATCCGTACTCTACAGTAATCATTTTCTACAGTATCCGTACCCTACAGTAATCACTTTTTACAGTATCCGTACTCTACAGTAATCATTTTCTACAGTATCCATACTCTACAGTTATCACTTTCTACAGTATCCGTACTCTACAGAAATCACTTTCTACAGTAATCTTTTTCTACAGGATCCATTCTCTACAGTAATCACTTCCTACAGTATCCACTCTCTACAGTATCCGCAAATCACATTATCCATAATCTACAGTAATCACTTCCTACAGTATTCACTTTCAACAGTATCCGTACTCTACAGTAATCACTTTCTACAGTATGCACACTCTACAGTAACCACTCTCTTTAACGATCGGATATTCCGAATTCGGTTCAATTACCCAACTTTGAGGTAAACTCACCTGCGAAAGCAACTCGAAACCATCAGCTATAGCTCTCAAGTTTTCCATGAACGAGTTTTCTGCTCTTGAAGCTTGACTGTAGATTAGGTTCTTACAGTATGCGCAGCATCTTGCCAGCTCACTGAAATTCGGTTACTGTAGGGTTACTGTAGTAGGTCAAAAATCTTACTCTCCGCTGTAAAAAGCCACCAGACATGCGGCTATGCTTCCAGCTGACGCGCCGCCCATGATAGTCACTTTTTCGAGGAATCTCTGGAAAAAATCGATAAATAATCGATGACGAAAAACTGATCGATGACGTCATCACCTGTCCGTGCGCCAGGAAACACTCCAGGACACCGATTTCGAAAATGACCAAGAATCCACATGCGGCAAAGGATAGAGCAACACTGTCACAATCTGTAAGTGAAAAAGTTTTCGCGGGTTTTTAAAGAATTCAAATTTTTGGCGCGAGTTTCAAAATCTTTTTTCAAATTAATTTAATAAATTTCATTTTTAAAAATTTTTTCGCGGTATTTTTTCAAATTCAATTTTTAGGCGGATTTTCGAAACTTGCTTTTTTCAATTTTTCAAAATAATTCAAATTCAATTTTTCTCGGGCTTTTTCGATTTGACAGTTATTCGATAACGTTTCTCAAATCAACTTTTCGCGGGCTTTCCACATATCTAGCAAAAGGTCTAACCGATTTCAAACTCGCGGCAGTCGCATTTTTGTAAAATGAGTACGGTAGGGTCGGGACTCTCACAACGAACAGTTAGATCTTTGTGGATTTAAATTATTATTCCTATTTTCAGTCCATTGAAATTAAAGGCGCATTACTTAATCGTTCATGTTTTTCGAAGCGAAACTGCTACGGTAACTAAGAAACCGATTTACGGAGGTCAGACTTTTTTACAGGTAGAGGAAGATATGTGCTTTCCCGAGTTCAAACTTCCGGCGGCAGTTCAGAAACTTTTCAAAGTCGAATAATTTAAAAAAGCCGTGCGCCGACCCACCGCGGGTTCCGCCAAAAACTTCAAACCTGCGATGCTTTCTTGTGCTCTTTGTTGTGAAATAGTTCTGGAAATCGAGAATCCACTTATCGGAGCTATTTGTTCGCTTAGGTCCGTCGTACTCGGGAAGGTTTTGGTACTCGTCCGATCTGATGTGACGCTACTTTCGCTTTTTCTGAATATTTCGGGTTTTTCGAGTATTAGCCCCTTTTCTGGCCATTTTGGACCACCCACTAAGAAAATGTGATATTTCCATCTAGTAGCGGGGCACTAGGTTCAATGCCCTTTCGATTCACCATTTTTTGCATTTTCCCAGCAATGAGAAGAATCTTCATGGTCGTTTCCTTCCAGTATGTCCCCAAGTTCGATCCTCTCGCAAAGCGGTAGTTTTTGTCTTTTCCCAGGATCATTCAACTCGAAAAGGATCCAGCGTGTTCTAACGGCCCTCAGAAGCTCTCAAGTTCAATCCTTCCGCGAGGTCAAATTTTTGCCTTTTCCCAAGACCACCCACGACGAAAAGAGACTTCATGATCATTTCCATCTAGTATATTGGCTACCAGGTTCGATCCCCTAGTGATGCTCTATTTTTGCGTTTTCCCTAAACCACCCACGACGAAAAAAGACTTCATGATCATTTCCATCTAGTATATTGGCTCCCAGGTTCGATCCCCTCACAATGCTCTATTTTTGCCTTTTCCCAAGACCACCCACAATGAAAAAGTCATACCCTCGCTGTTCCCAAGTGGCTCCCGGGTTCAATCCCCTTGCCGTGCGTCAATTTTTGCTTTTTCCCACACACAACAAAAACCTCTTACCTCTCCTTCGTCGAAACCCTCTCCACCTCAGAATCCTGCTCAACTTCCGACTGCTTCACAAATCTAATTTCAGGCTGTAAAATTTCAATTCAAACCCGTAGCTCAGTGGATCCAGCTCCAACCGGCTCGCCAGTGTTTGCTGGTTCGGTTCCACCCATCTATGTCATTTTTGCGAAACCTTTTCTTCCAAAGACGATTGTTCTCGCGAGGTTACTTGATCATTGGTCACTTTTTTTCTTCTACATCTTAGGATCGTGCGGCACATTTTCGATAAAAATGGCGTAAGGGTCGACGTGGAAAACAGGAAAAAACCACGTTTCACGTTTTTTTCAAGATGGCTTTTCTAGCGAAGAAAACGTCACAAATGGGATAGTTGTAGATTTACGGGGTTGAAGGCGCATCTCTCTTCCTAACGAGACACATATCTAGCAAAAAGTCTAACCGATTTCAAACTCGCGGCAGTCGCATTTTTGTAAACTGAGTACGGTAGGATCGGGACTCTCACAACGAACAGTTAGATCTTTGTGGATTTAAATCATTATTCTTACTTTCAGTCCATTGAAATTAAAGGCGCATTACTTAATCGTTCATGTTTTTCGAAGCGAAACTGCTACGGTAACTAAGAAACCGATTTACGGAGGTCAGACTTTTTTACAGGTAGAGGAAGATATGTGCGAGACTCAAAGTGTGGCTATTGTAGATTTACGGGGTTGAAGGACCATATCACTTCACAACAGAGATACGCAGCACGGATTTTCATAGTTTTGATTTTCAAAAAAACTCCCCGAGGAGAGCAGCGCGACGCGGAAAGCAACGCGGAAGTCAAAAAATGACGAAAAAACATTCATTTTGGTAGTTTATCCATGCAATCTTTGAGATTCTTGAAATGGCTGGCCATTGTTTTCCTCGCGTCGGGGTCTTTCTTCCAACACATATCGACCACGTCGATGACCGCTTGCGGAGTTCCCTGAAAGTTGCAATGCGGAGCGGTCACGCAACGCGGTTTTACCTCTGGCATTTTCATACGATAGTCGTGAACCACAATTTTTGCTCTGGTTTGGAGATTGCTTAGGCCGGGATAAGGTTCAGCACCGTCGGCGAAAATTTCCCAAACCATTACTCCTGAAAGAGGAGGTTGAGAGAGAGAGAGAGAGAGAGAGAGAGAGAGAGAGAGAGAGGGAGGGAGAGAGAGAGAGAGAGAGAGAGAGAGAGAGAGAGAGAGAGAGAGAGAGAGAGAGAGGAGAGAGAGAGAGAGAGAGAGAGAGAGAGAGAAGAGAGAGAGAGAGAGAGAGAGATAGAGAGAGAGAGAGAGAGAGAGAGAGAGAGAGAGAAACCATACCAAAAGCCCAGATGTCCGTTTTCAATGAATAAATCTTGTCTTGCATCGCTTCTGGAGCTAGCCACTTCACAGGTGTCTTTTCTAGTGTTGTATCCACAATCAGGAGTCGATCATCGGACATTCCAAAGTCGGAAATTTTGATCTCCTGAAGAGGTCAAAAAGTTCAAAAAAATCTAGCAATATTGATACACACGCGCAGTAGTAAAGTGTCGGACCAAGCAGCGAGCACTAACTCCGCCCCTTCGTAAATCCTACATCGCCGAAGATCACTAAGCATTGCGGGTTCGGATCCACCTGGCTATTTTTGCAGTTTCCAGTCAAATCTTACATTCTTCTCCGATAATAAGCAGTTTCGGGCTGCAATATCCCTGTGAATGCAAGCTTGTCGCTCCAGATAGGCCAGTCCGTCTGCCGCTTCGACCACAAATTTCATTTTTTCTGCCACTGACAGTTTTCCCTTGTTTTTTCGTAGATACGAG
>OZ022252.1:2390265-2461943 GCA_963978915.1 Caenorhabditis parvicauda
GGTATTTCCCTTAAGAGCCTAAAATACTCAACTCTGAGCCCAAATTTCAGAAAACACATTGTGAATCTGTTGACCAGCTCGCCGGTTGCGTTAAAGCCTTCGTAGTTGACGTCTGCGGTCAGTATGATTGGGTTCCACTCCAGGAGGTGAGAAAAAAATCAGATGAATTTGAAAATTAAAATTTCAGTTCTTCAAAAAATTCGCAGATCTTAATCTGGTCCAGTGCGAATTCAAGAATATTGCATGAAAAAGTTTTGAAATTTTTTTTTTGGGAAAATAAAGGTTGATGCATTTTTTTCAATTCTGTCATGTCACCGGCCAGTTGCATATTATTTTTCTTCCATCTTCATCATGAAACTCAATAAACTATTAGCGAGGGTCGCCGACCCGCCGCGGGTTCCGTCAATTTAAATTCTCCTACGAACATAGTTGAGTCATTAACAGGTTTTCATTCAAAAGCATAACTTAAATTTCAACCAAAAGCTCAAAATATCATTGACAAAAGTCGTCGAACCACCGCGGGTTTCGCCGATTTCAAGTTTTCTGTTTTAACAAAAATCGTGTAGCACATATCTTCCTCTACCTGTAAAAAAGTCTGACCTCCGTAAATCGGTTACTTAGTTACCGTAGCAGTTTCGCTTTGAAATACATGAACGATTAAGTAATGCGCCTTCAATTTCAATGGACTGAAAGTAAGAATAATAATTTAAATCCACAAAGATCTAACTGTTCGTTGTGAGAGTCCCGACCCTACCGTACTCATTTTACAAAAATGCGACTGCCGCGAATTTGAAATCGGTCAGACTTTTTGCTAGATATGTGGTGTAGAATAAAGCTGATACCAAGCCACAATTTAAAATGCTTCATCACGAAACTCAAAATATCATTAAAAGAGGTCGCCGACCTGTCGCAGGTTTCGCCGATTCGCCCATTTTCACTTTAAATTCGTTCACTAGAAAAGTCTCCCGCAAATTTTATCCGAGATCGAAAAAACAACGAAAATTCACCACAACTGAACATGAGTTAGACGGAGATGGTCGAGAGTGCCGGGAATGGGTCATCCTTACTGACGACCAGTTTGCTGTGCTGATGCGAGATGTAGCCCTTGATCTTCTTCTGAAAATTCTCTTTTTTCTCTCTCTCTCTCTCTCTCTCTCTCTCCCTCTCTCTCTCTCTCTCTCTCTCTCTCTCTCTCTCTCTCTCTCTCTCTCTCTCTCTCTCTCTTCTCTTTCTCTCTCTTTCTCTCTCTCTCTCTCTCTCTCTCTCTCTCTCTCTCTCTCTCTCTCTCTCTCTCCCCCTCTCTCTCTCGCTTCCTCCCTCCCTCTCTCTCTCTCTCTCTCTCTCTCTCTCTCTCTCTCTCTCCCAATTAGAAGTGAAATCAAAAAACTTACAGTCGCAATCAAATTTGCGATAATGCACTCGAGCTCATCAAGATCAACATCTTTCACTCCAACAAAGTTCAGTGCAGAGAGAAATGCATCCAAGGCGAAAATATGACCACCGACTATTTTGCACCTGGAAGAGTATACTTTAATTCCAACTTGGAGAATAATAAAAAATAAAGAATAACTCTTCCCAACATCTGATTGGAGAAACTTCTCACAATCCTATACTTCACACCTCGGCAAAAACATAAGACAATATAACCGCTTCGCAACCGCTTTGCCGACCTCCGCTTTCATTTTCGAAGGTTTTTGTGCTTTAATAAATGTTTCATTAGACATAATAAGCTGGTAGTCCTCGCTACGCTCAGAGCCTCCTTTTCCCTTTTTTCATTACAAAATCACATATTCATACTTTTTAATTGAAAAAAAGTGGTTTTGAGAGGCAAGGTCCTTGCTATTTCTCTCTCCCACGCTCTCCTCGCTGTCCGCTTCCGCACTCCCCGAACAATCCTAATTCGGCTAACACTAATGCAAGTTTGGCTAGAACTAATGCAACAACCTCCGAGGGCCCCCAGTGGTCACGCGAATAGTGCTGGAAAAAACGTGCAGCTGTGACCGAGTGGTTAAAGTGTTAGCTCAGAGGCGGCGATTTCAATCAGATCTGGCCAAAAACACATCAGATCTGGGGAAATGCACGTCGGCGTTGGCACGATCTGCTCGTATTTTGGCCAGATCTGACGTGTTTTTGGCCAGATCAGATTTGAATATTTTTTCTCCCAAATTGGGTTCTTCACTCAAAATAACACTTTTATATTTATAAAATATTTATTTTACAAAACTACACCAACAATTTATTTTTTTTTCTTCCACTGGTGTCGGGTTCGGGATCGAGGGGACTTGTTGTGGGCAACTTGATCTTTCACTATTCTGCTCTAGCACCTCCTGCAATGAAACAGTGTTTATCGAGATTAGAAATTTGAAAATCTGGCAGTTCTGTCTACGACAAGGCAGCGATGTCAGAACCATGTCTACGACTAGGCAGCGATGTCAGAACCATGTCTACGACTAGGCAGCGGTGTCAGAACCATGTCTACGATTAGGCAGCGGTGTCAGAACCATGTCTACGACTAGGCAGCGGTGTAAGAACCATGTCTACGACTAGGCAGCGGTGTCAGAACCATGTCTACGACTAGGCAGCGGTGTCAGAACCATGTCTACGACTAGGCAGCGGTGTAAGAACCATGTCTACGACTAGGCAGCGGTGTCAGAACCATGTCTACGACAAGGCAGCGATGTCAGAACCATGTCTACGACTAGGCAGCGGTGTAAGAACCATGTCTACGACTAGGCAGCGATGTCAGAACCATGTCTACGACTAGGCAGCGGTGTAAGAACCATGTCTACGACTAGGCAGCGATGTCAGAACCATGTCTACGACTAGGCAGCGGTGTCAGAACCATGTCTACGACTAGGCAGCGGTGTCAGAACCATGTCTACGACTAGGCAGCGGTGTCAGAACCATGTCTACGACTAGGCAGCGGTGTAAGAACCATGTCTACGACTAGGCAGCTATGTCAGAAACATGTTTACGACTGTACAGCAATGTGAAGAAAAATACCTTGAAAGTTCAAAAGATCCGTTTCTAGTCTGTTCTCTTATGTCCTCTACTGTCCTGTTACAGCTACTTGCTTTCTCTTTCGAATTAGTCCTATCTTCATCCCATGAGTCTAGAAAGTATAAAATAATATTCTTACTTCCTCGCAGTTTACCTCACGAGTTTGGTTTTCAAGTAATTTATCTGAATGTTTCGGCATACTGGATTTAAGATATGAACGAGTTCGATCCATATTCCTTATAAAATAATTTTTAGTTGAACGATAAAACAAACCCCTTTTTCAGCCATTTTTCCTGATCGCAACTTCCTCCTCTTTAGACTTATTGATTGCAGCTTCCCTGCGAGAACCAAATTTCAACTTTTTGGAAATTGCAAATCATCTTGATGCGCTGAAATTTTAACATTAGGGGAGGACCAGATTTGTTGTGCAATTTGCATATTTGCTTTTCTGTTACTTTACTTTTACTGTTAATAGTGTTACTTTGTAACTAGGCGGGCAATTAGTAAATCGCATCCCACCGCATCCCGTTTTTTTTCAGACGCCTGTAACTTTGTTTGGAACAGCCCAATCACCTTGTATTTAGACTCAGTTTAAACGTTAATCTGACCCAAACCTAACTTAATCTTTGAAAAAAGGTGTCCATGCGATGCGAAAAAAGTTATCACATCTCGTTTTTGTAAATGGGATGCGGAATGCGATGGGATGCGATTTACTAATTGCCAACTAGACGACTTGACTGTTTACTTTTGTGAACAAAGCAGGTAACTAGAAGTTATTAAACAAAAGAATCCCATCAAGACGAAAATTCGAATAATCTATTCTAATGAAAAAAGGCTATTTGGTCACACTGTCTTTCCGCGGCATTTTCTCAGCTCATAGGAGTCGGATCAGAACAATGTAAACGCCATCGGAAAGGTACTGTTGAAGCGGAGATGCGCATCAACTTTTTAATTCGATCAGACCGCGCGCTGCTGCGCGGCACGGATTTCCGTAGTTTTGAAATTCAAACGTGTCCTCAACGTGATCCATTTATCGCCTAGCATTTTAATTTTTGAAAATGGAGCTTTTGAGAAGTTCCAAGTTGTCTGAAAGTTCACGTTTTCCTTGAAAGACGTTCGTTTGTTCTTTGTTTCGAGTATCAAAACTGGCGGGAAACAGTAATAGGTGGGGCGCGAAGCGCCCCTTAAGAGTGCTTGTTGATTCAGTAAAACACGCAAACTTACCTTTCCTCGGCATATGAATGATTTCATTACCTTAAAATCAAGAACAACAAGTACAATTCGAAGAACATAATCTGAAAGTTACTCACCTGTCTTCATGACAACTAACTACGAACTAACTATCATTATCGTGACGTCAAGAGAAATGCGTTACTTCGAGAGACCTGGAAACGAAATTTTGAAGAAATGCTGTGGAAATGACTGTGATAACTGCGAACACTTATTAGAAAAACATCATATATACCTTCCATTTTCAGTAAACTGATGAAACAAAAGAGAAAAATGATTTAAAAAGGCAAAAAACAGCTCAATGGAAACAGGAAAAACGAAAATAAAAACATTTGATCTACTGCTACAGTAACCCATGCTCATCAATTTTTACTTTTAATTTTTGATACTTCAACTTTTTCTGTACAAAACTGCGAGGATTTTGGACACATCTCATAGCGAATGAACAAAAATGTTATAAATTAATAAAAGTTCCCAAGCAGAAAATCTAGGTAAAGTAAAATGGAAAATACAAACAAACCAGTACCATTCGATTCAGGACGAACATTTCGACGAATAAAAGTATAGATGTACTGAAAATTTGTAAGAGTCAAGCACAAATACCTTAGAACTCATAAAATTCCTTCAACACTTATCTGCACTTCGTCTGGGGTCAATTGGGAAAAATCAAAAATCTGGCCAGAACTGATTTAAAGCGCATCAGATCTGGCCAGATCTGACTCGATTCAAACCAGATCTGATTGTCTTTTTAAAATGTAGTTTATGGATAGTGAAATATCATCCAGACTGTGAAAATGACCTTTAGAAACTATTATCAAAGTGAAAAATCGGTTTTAATAACTTCTTCGATGAAAAAACAGTTTCCGAAAAGACTTTTGGAAAATCAAGTCAGATCTGGCCAGATCTGATTGGTCTCAATTGATGAAATCGTCATTTTACACATGAAGAAATGAGTTTTTCTGAATCAAATTTTAAGATACATCTGTTGAGACCATTCCCTAGGTGATAATATAGTTTCCGAAGGGATCCTAGCACCACGCCAGATCTGATGTGTTTTTTGCCAGATCTGATGCGCTTCGCCGCCTCTGAGAGGTCTCGACGCCCTCAATGCGCGTTCGAATCCCCTCCCAGCCACTTTTGTACAACTCCTCCCCCAACCAAATCCAAAAAGGACCACCCAAAAATCAGCTTCAACCATCGGGGGCGGAGCAAAGGGGGCGGTCCCCTTGTTCTATTATTAATATGATGATGAACGTTTTGGACTGTTCCTAAAAATAGTTTACCCACTTCAAACATTTTTCCGTTACGATTTGTGAATCTGGGTTTAAAAAAGTAGGGAAAGAAAAATCTCTTGCACTACAGTAACTGAAATTTGATCTACTCTATAGACTTTTCTTGCTTACACTTCTCAACTGCGTTTGCCGCAGTGTGTACTCTGATTTTTGACAGTTTTTTCAAAATTCTGAAAATCTTTTTTTTTTGCAAAAAATAGACTTTTTCTCGAATCTTATGTTTAGGAAAATCAGAGCTGCAATACTTCAAGAGATTATCTTTAACATTGTTAAGCTCCACTTTATATATACGTTTCTCTCTAAATATTCATAAATCCGAACAATAATTCATCTGACTCTTCAAAATCAACTTTTTTCAAGTCCAAAAACTAACACTTTCTTGAACAGCGTTCTGAACGTTATCAGTCGAAGCTTCTCCAACATCAAAAAGATTCCACATTGAATGAAGAACTTCTCATTTTTAGAGAGCGCTCGGTCCAATTGGTCTAGATTTCCTTCTTTCACTGCTTCTACTACCTGGAAATTGTTTTACTACTACTCCGAGTCAATCAATGTTTATGAAAAACTTGGTCTCCTGGCAATAAACTTTGTCATGATCCAACAGACCCTAGGTTCGAGTCCCACTAGCATTATTTTTGCTCATTTCAATTAAGTACTACTCCGAGTCAACATAGCAAAGATCGGACATCAATGTTTATGAAAACCTTGGTATCGTGGGCATGGGTATCGAGACCCTAGGTTCGAGTCCCAATGGCATCATCTTTTGTTTTTTCTTATTTTCATCAGACTTTTTATTAGGTACCAATCCGAGTCAACATAGCCGATGTTTATGAATAACTTAGAAGCGAACCCGCAGGTTCGGATCCCCCAGCCGCATTCTTTTTTGCTTTTCCTCACATTTCTACAGGAAAATTACCTCTTGGAACTCATCAAGCTCATACTTATGGAGCAGTGCTCTACTCGGCATGTGGCCAAGAAACATTTTCACTGGAATGAGATAGACCAGAATTCTTCTTTTGTTCGATTTGCATTCAACTGGACAGTTCCGGAAGGCGTAGGACAGGGACTTTTCAGCTAAAAATTAAAAATATTTTCCATTTTTGACTTTTTTCTTCAATTTTTTTCGGCCAAAATCAACTCTCATCGTTTTCCAAGGATTTTAAAACAACTTTCTATGCTTAAAATGAGAAACGTTTTTTTATACGTTTTTCATAGGTTTTACAACAGTATAATTTAAAATTCTACTGAAAACTGAATAAATGATTAAAATCTTTGGAAATGATAAACATCAAAACATCAGTTTAAATTGAAAATTTGCTTTCTTCATGAAAAATTGAAAGTATTGTTGAAATACTTACCCAAATTGAGGTTGGCATCGAACATGGCCTTCCTTCCAAGGAAATAGTAGTAAGTAACCTTGTCTGCCATGGAAAATTCGTGGAACATGCTCTCCGAGTTCTCAATCGTACGGATAAGCGGTGTAAGCAGGTTGAGCTTGTTGATCTGAACAATTTTTCGTTGTTAAGTAGCAGAGTTTTACGGAACTTCCGGAAAAAATTCTTCTCTCTCTCTCTCTCTCTCAATCTCTCTCTCTCACTCTCTTTCTCTCTCTCTCTCTCTCTCTCTCTCTCTCTCTCTCTTTCCCTCTCTCTCTCTCTCTCTCTCTCTCTCTCTCTCTCTCTCTCTCCCTCTTTCTCTTTCCTTCTCTCTCTCTCTCTCTTTCCCTCCCTCTCTCTTTCCCTCCCTCTCTCTCTCCCTCTCTCTCTCTCTCCCTCTCTCTTTCTTTCTCTCTCTCTCTCTCTCTCTCTCTCTCTCTCTCTCTCTCTCTCTCTCTCTCTCTCTCTCTCTCTCTCGCTCTCTCTCTCTCTCTCTCTCTCTCTCTCTCTCTCTCTCTTTCTCTCTCTTTCTTTCTCTCTCTCTCAATCTCTTTCTCTCTCTCTCTCTTTCTCTCTATCTCTCTCTTCTCACGGAAAATCCCTTCAGAAAAGCAAGCAAAGTAAATTCTGAATGAGAACATAAAAAATTTGTAGTTTTCAGAAGTATCATGTTAATGGCATTCAGGATCTCTATGAATTTTAATTTTCTTCACAATTCAATTCCATTTTTAAAGAAATTGTCAATGAACCTTTTTTTTTCACTGACGACCGTGAGGAAGAAAAATATTTTCGTGTGATGATTTTTGTCAAAATTTTTCTACGAAAAACCATAAAATGGCTAATTTCGTAAAAATTACCTTGAAGTAAATCCGGAAGAGTTGATTCGTCATGTTCAATATCGCCACCCTCTTCGTGTCTCTGCTTTCGGCTCGCCTGGAATCATTTTTTTCGCTTTGTTTTTTCTTATCATCATATTATTAATTGACAAATCCTCCGCCCACTTTGCCCCGCCCCCTTTTTCGTGAGGCAAATTTTTGGGTGAAGCTTTTTGGTTTTGGTTGTGGGGGAAGGGGTTGTGCAAAAGTGGCCGGTAGTTGACGGGATTCGAACGCGCATTGAGCGAGTAGAAATCCAACGCTTTAACCACTCGGTCACCGCTGCACATTGTTTGCGAGCGCTGCACACGTGAACACTGGGGGCCCACAAGTTGTTGCATTGGTTCTAGCCCGAATTGCATTAGTTTTCGCCGTACTTGAATTGTACAGGGAGTGTGAAAGCGAACAGGGAGTGAAAACTACTTATTTTTTCAATAAAAAGGTCTGGATATGTGTTTTTGTAATGAAAAACGGCTCTGAGCGTAGCGAGGACTACCTGCTTGTCATCATTTAAAATAAGAATTCACAGGGAGTCTTCGATCTCAACTTTTAGCCATCAAAAGTGCAGAGAACATAACTACATTTTTAAACACAAACATTTTTACTTAATAAGCTATTGTGGGATATTTCGAGGAGACTAACCAGTATTGATATCGAAAATGCACGGTGTAACACTTTTGGCTATTCCAAAAGTGGGCGTAACGGAGGCGGGACAACCAAGGGTGGTCGGTCAAAAATCGCTTACTTGAAAGAATTTTCAAATCGTGACCTTAACTACATTTTCGATGTCTCCTCAAAATATCTTACGACAACTTCAACAACAATTTTCTTGTTCATTAAGGACTGAAATAAATGGGTAAAAATACCAAAAGACGGCTGCAAAGCGGTCATCCGGAGCAAAAATTTGAATCTATTGATTGGGGTAGACTGATTCGCGCCTTTTTTGAAACTCCACCCGCACTCGATTTTTTTGATCTTGGCACTCCGTGAAATGTACAGTTAAGGTCTCGATTTCAAAATTTTGTAAGTAAGCGATTTTTGACCGACCATCTTTGGTTGTCCCACCCTGTTACGCCCACTTTTGGAATGGCCGAAAGTGTTACACCGTGCGGGATTTAAAAACCTACTCTGTCACGCAAGTTCTGAAACTTTCCATGAGACAATTGGCAGAAGTCTCGAAGAACGACACCGCTGACTCTCCTTCATCATCTTGTGCAGCCACGGCGTCTGCCTAAATACAAAAATACTCTTTGTCATCTCTGGGAACTAAAAATCGACAGAGTTCGGGTAAACATCAAACATCAACAAAAGTCTAGACCTCATTTGAGTTTTAAAAAACCTGGATTTATCGGAGTTCACCTACTCTGGCCTGAATTTACCAGAACTAGCCAGGATTTTTACTGATCTGGCCAGAATCTTCCCTATTCTGACATGAACATACCAGGATTAACCTGGCATACCTGGACAAACTAGACGTTTCCCGATTTTACTCGGATCGCCAAATCTGGCATGAATTTACCTGGACTGTTTATTTCCTATAGTCTTTAATGACATTTTTTCAATCACCTATTCCCATTACTGAATACCTCACCATAATAGGAATACTAAACTTGTAGAATCTGTTCAAAAAAGATTCCCACGAAATGTTTTCATTAGACTTTCCGATTCCAAAACTCGGAGAAACATTTACGACCATAGGTTTTAGAATTTGAGACTGAAAAACCGTTTGATGGTTAATTACTAACCCATTAAATCGTTTCACACAATATTCAGAACATCAGAGAAGAAGACTCAACTACTTCATCAAAATCAAACTTAAAATCACTTTCATACTTGTTTGTAGGTTTATTTTTTCAAATTGATCGTTGCTACTCACGCTCGGGTAAAAAAAGTACATTAGATCTAGGAAAAAGTGAATATGGAAATTGCCCGATCTAATACACTTCTTCTTAGATCTCATCTACGTTCACCTCCTTTTTTTGGAAAAAGTAAATTAGATTTAATAAGATCTAGTTAACTTAATACGAAAAAGTGTACTGAATCGTTTCTATTAAGAATCATTTCCTCAAGGAGGGCTTACAAGGTGAAAAAAATTTTTTGTGATGATCAAGTTTAAACTTTGATCAAATCTTATCATCGTACCTAACTAGTGCTTTGAACCTTACCTAAGCATAAAATTTGAGGTGTCGACAAAGATAAATGAAAAAATGATTCTTAATAAAAACGATTCAGTACACTTTTTCGTATTAACTGATCTAGTTAACTTCTCTATCTCTAAATTTCAACAATCAAAAAAGTAAGTAAGAAATCGAAGTTTTATAAATTCTGAAAAATACGGTTTCTTGTAATTTTAGTTGGGTTAGAAATATATAAGTTTCGTTCCGACACACGTTCTTAAATCTAATTAACTTTTCTCTAGAACTAACTCACTCTCATTTACCATGTGAGTACCCTTGTTATGCCAATTCTAGTATTTAAAAAAAACCTCTTTTGCCAGAAGCCGCAAATCTGTAGATATTTGATAGAAAACTGGAAGGAACCAATTCTCATCTTTTCGCTTCTTTAGAACCTCTTTGTTGAATGTTTGAATCATCTGAAATCGTGTGAGTGAGGGTTACTGTCATGAGCAGGTTTCAGCGCAGACGGGACGCTGACCTGGCGTAGTCATAAAAACTAGCCTACTCGGCAAAGAATCGGCAAGTTCCAGAGCAGACGTAACGATGGCCTGGAGTATTCATAAATCTACCTTTCTCAACACTTCTTTTCTGATGCACACAACTTAAAGCCCGAAATCGTATCGACTAATTTTGTTTTTTTATTGTCGACATAACGTACTTCAACGAGGATGAAGCTCAAAAAAGATCCAGAACTAAAACCGTCCAAAACCATACGAACCAGTAAAATGTAACAAAAAGTCGGATTCAGATAAATCCAACTCCATTTTTCAATGTTCAAATGGGATCTCTGAGTCACAATTGCGCAAAAATGAAATTTTCCTAAACAGAAGTTGGACGTGAAATAATTTCTACGGAAGAAAGTCGAACAAAACAAAAAATATTTTGAAGCAACTCCAGATGGATTGCGTAGATAAGAATTTCAACTTAATACGAAAAAGTGTACTGAATCGTTTCTATTAAGAATCATTTCCTCAAGGAGGGCTTACAAGGTGAAAAAAATTTTTTGTGATAATCAAGTTTAAACTTTGATCAAATCTTATCATCGTACCTAACTAGTGCTTTGAACCTTACCTAAGCCTAAAATTTGAGGTGTCGACAAAGATAAATGAAAAAATGATTCTTAATAAAAACGATTCAGTACACTTTTTCGTATTAACTAGAATTTCATTGTTTATTTTCCTTACACTTTATATTTTTTCAAGTTTGCAAAATTCATCACACGGAAGTCAAAACTTGGGTGCGAATAATATTATTTCTATACGATTCTCAAATATTTTTTTAAACAACAAAAGATTAATTCAATTTTATAGAAAAACTTAAAAATCTGGGCAATTCGATATTTTCTTCTGGGAAACATTGGAAAAAAATCTCCAAATTTTCACTTTTCTATCGGACAAAAAGATGAAAAAAGCCATTTTTCAATCTAAATTAGTGAAATCATACGGATTTGTCCTAATTTATCAAATTCATCGTTAAAGTCACCTGAACTTGAGTAGAATGTGCTGCCACCATATTGTGAGTGACATGAATTGAGTGCAGTACATGAAGATGTAAGCAGGTGAGCTCATCGAATTCAACATCTGATACCCTTTCTCGCCTGGTCTTCGACCCGTATTCTTCTAACTGAAACGGAAAATTGTTAACGGAATTTTTTGTTAAATGCAATTTAACCATTAACGGGTCTGTTAAAAGTGAAAAACTGTTAATTTACCGACCAATAATTCCGTGAAAACTAAAAGCGATTTTTCTGTTACAATCTTGGTCAATAATGCATTTAAAAAATGAATAGAATCGTAATATAACTTCTTTAAATTTAAATTTGTAATATTAGCTGATTTAAAGATTAACGGTTTCGTTAAATTTTGAAAAATCGGGAATTTCATAAAAAGGCAGACCTATGGGTCGATCGTCTACAAATTCGTGAGAGAAAATGAAAACTTGTGAGAATGAAGACAGGTTTAATATCGTTCAAACTGAAGTGGGCCAAAAAACTGAACACGTAAAAATCAAAATTCTGACGTGAAAGAATCTTTTCTAATAATGATTTGGTCAAACTACAATCTCTTAGTTATGATATTGGAAAGTGACCTCTACGTGACCGTTTCATCATAAGACATTTCAATTTCACATCGTAATTATCTCTAGTTAGAAATGAAAATGAAATAACTATAGTGACGAAACGGTGCCCATCAGAGTTGCACGGAAGTAAAATTTTTCAAAACGGAAGACAGAAGTGAAATTTTTTTCGGAAGTCGGAAGTAGAATTTTTTTAACGGAAGTCGGAATTCACTGCAACTCTTGTGCCCATGTTCCATTGTTTAATTGGCCTTTTTCATTTTAAAAAAATCTCACGTGCAAGCTTCTTTCTTTCGCATGTGAATCCGAAATAGATAGGAGCTTTGCCAGAGCTTCTGCCGATTTCCAATCGGCTCGGCGAGTTAGTCTTAAGGTTTTGATGAGTGAGGTAATTTATCAAGATTCAAACCTTTCTATCTGCTCAAAGTATTCCTCTAAATTACTAATCATCGGGATTCTGATATTTCTGAATAGCTTCCATTAAGATGACCTTTCATGGGAAGAATGAAAGAATCGCTGGCAAAAAATCAATCTAATAGTTCAAAAAAAAATGTTTTTTTGAATTTTAATGTCGTTTAGAACTTTCAAAAAGACATTAAAAATTTCGAATTCACAGAATTTTTTCAAAACAATTAAGAGAGGAAATATTCAGATACCAGCATGAATTAGAAAAATTCTTGGCTAACAGGTACACAAAATGAATACATTCATTTTTCAAACAATACAGGAATATTAGAAAGCCACATATCTTTCTCTACCTGTAAAAAAGTCTGACCTCCGTAAATCGGTTACTTATTTACCGTAGCAGTTTCGCTTTGAAATACATGAACGATTAAGTAATGCGCCTTCAATTTCAATGCACTGAAAGTAAGAATAGTAATTTAAATCCACAAAGATCTAACTGTTCGTTGTGAGAGTCCCGACCCTACCGTACTCATTTTACAAAAATGCGACTGCCGCGAATTTGAAATCGGTCAGACTTTTTGCTAGATATGTGGAAAGAGAAATTTAAGGAGATTCAGAAAGAATAAGATTTTAAAAATACGTTTGAAAAGCATGCGTCACTTGCAGAAATTCCAAACTTTCATTACTACAGAAATCAAACTTTTGATCTACCATTATTACAGTAACCGAAATTTTTGCAGGCTCAAGTTGTACACACTGCGTCAAGCGCAGTAGAAAAGTGTCGGATCAAGCAGCGAGGGGGGGGCGACCAATAAGCAGCGAGCACAAACCCCGCCCCTTCGTAAGTCCCGCGTTTCCGATGATCAAATTACAGTTTCTATAGCCGAATAACCTTTTCTGAAACGTTTTTTTTCGAACAAATGATGGAAAGTAGGAGAAATTAGTAGTATAGTGTCTTCTTGTAGACTGTGAGAAGAATTCCGCAAAAATGTTACGAAAATATCTGAAAAAATGACAGGAAATAGTTAACATACGTGTGTCTAAAAGCGGTTAAAAATTCATGACCACATACAAAATTTAAATCACAGTCACTTTAAAATGTAACACTGAGAACCATAATTCTTGAAAATAACAAACGTGGGAAAAATATATTAACTGTGAAAGTCTGTTGTAGATTTCAATGCACCTTGACCAGATGACCTTCCTGTTTCTCAGACGGTTGTACCTGCAAACAGATTCATAGATATTGAAACATTAAAAAATAAAAAAAAATCAAGAAAACGTTCACTTTGGTTGAATGGTTACTTTCTAAAAATCACAGGTGAATAATGAAAAAAATGTCGATAATGTTTTACATTTTCGAAAATTTACCTTCACAATGTACACTGGAATCTGCTTGTGCCATCATGTCAAAACCTGGTTAGTCGACCCAATCAAAGACGCGTGCCATAGCCAGGTTTCTGAAAACGAAAATGATTTGTTGGTAGAAGTTATGGGAGAATGATGGAAGTATGATACATGTAGAGAGGAGACATCAGGAGTATTTATTTAATGTGTTTGAGTTTGTTTCATTCCGAAATGACCATTTTCTAGCTTTATAGAATTAAAATTCTGTTGGGAATGTTTACTTCACTAATAGCACGGATTGTG
Organism: Caenorhabditis parvicauda; assembly: GCA_963978915.1. Classification (NCBI taxonomy): domain Eukaryota; kingdom Metazoa; phylum Nematoda; class Chromadorea; order Rhabditida; family Rhabditidae; genus Caenorhabditis; species Caenorhabditis parvicauda. The sequence goes on from OZ022252.1 coordinate 2,404,347, forward strand.
AGATTAACCATTGAACTAAATTGAAAAACTGGAAAGTTACATCATTTGCAATTTTCCAATAGCAAATAGCAGAACAAATTCGCTTGATAACATGAGAAAAAGCGAAGAATAGGGAAAAAGAATGAAAAAATATTTTCGAAAATATTGATGTGCGGTCGCGCCCTGTAGAGAACCGCGTTGCAGGAGCCTGCAACGCGCCGGTTCAAATTCCATTTTCGGTGTCGCGGTGCACATATATCGCTAGAAGCATGGCCGTTTTCAAACGCGCTCTAATCTCAATTTTGCAGAATGAGTACGGTAACTCTCACAACGAACAGTTAGATTTTTGTGGATTTACATATTATTCTTACTTTCAGTCCATTGAAATTGAAGGCGCATTACTTAAATCGTTCTTGTATTTCGAGGCGAATTTAAGTTCCCGATTTACGGAGGCCAGATTTTTCAACAGGTAGAGGAAGCTATGTGCGGTGTGTTGTAGAAATCGTAAAAAATCAATGTTGTTCGAAAGATTCAATCAATTTTCAAGTTCTCATGAATGTAGGAGAAAAATTTCTTTTCTGTGGCAAATTCTTCAAATTGCAGATTTTTTGAATTTCTAATTCGATTTAATTGAGAGTAATTATGAAGTGTTGCATTTACAGTAGGTAAAAAAAGTTAATAAAACTTTTCTTCATGAACTTGTACGCAAGTGTATACGAAATAAATACATTCATTGACCAAATAATAAAAAACGCACATACAAAAATTTTGGAGAGAAAAATTCGACACCATAAAAGACCCGGGTTTAATCCATGAGATAACTTATTAACCCGAGTAAATTTTTAAAGAAAAAGAAGTATGGGAAGGCTAATAAAAATGGTATCATTTGAAGCTAAATTCAAAATATAATCTAAAGACTATTCACAGGACCTACTCTGAGAAATTCTCAGAAAATAACCGGATAATTAGTGATAATCAGTTCTAGCGTCGCTCCTACTTTGGTCAGGTTCCTTCTCTGAAATATTTGATTTAGGAGAAACGAATACAGAACCGTTCATGAACTCATGAATGTTTTTTTTTATTTCAACAATCAAAAAAAAAAACGTTTTTCCAGCATTTCTTAAAGAGTCTTACATCCGATTCCGACGAATTTGTCAGTAACATCGTCTTCCTAAAAAAAATTCGACTTTTATGTTTTTTTCGATGACGTTGTCTACGACGTCACCGACGTCGTCAGAGTCGGATATCAGATTCTACAATATAGCTTGACAAAATAGAACTTCTTTTGGAAAAAAAATCTATGATGTCATCGACGACGTCGTCGGAATCGAATGTCAGGTGTCAAAAAATGAATTTTAGTTCATTATGAAATTTGTGGTTTAAAAAATCGAGAATTATAATCCATTATAATATGTGAGGTGAAAACCGAGTATTATTATAATTTATAATGTTCGTAAAAAGTGGAAGTTTTCATTTGAACTGACTAAAGTGAAACAGGTATATTATAATTTATTATAATGTTTGGGTTTTTATTTACGACTATTATAATAAATTATAATACTCGTGGTTTTCATTATAATGCTGTGAAATCTTCTAAATTTATTATAATATTTATTATAATGTTTGGGTTTTTATTTACGACTATTATAATAAATTATAATACTCGTGGTTTTCATTATAATGCTGTGAAATCTTCTAAATTTATTAAAATACTCGTATTGTTCATTATAATACTATGATAGTTCCTTATAATACTCGTATTTGGTTACCCGAGCATAAACATACAAACTCTGATTTTTTGGCATCTATCATTTTGGTAGTTTCGGATTGGTCTGTAACCTCCAGAGGTGTCGAAGAATACATTTTATGCAGTTTTTGAAAATGTGGAAAAAATAGGACATAACTGCACAATATGATGTTTTTCATTAAGTTTTAAAATCACGCATTATTTTTAAATTTTTCACTGTTACATTGACATGTACAGTATAATCTCAATTTACCGATCCACTTTGTTGAAGTAACCAGAAATTTTGTCACTTTTATTTGAATTCAGAAATTGGTTTTCAAATTCATCACAAAATATACAGCGCGAGACTACTATGTTTGATCATCACGACAATCAGCCTTTTGATCTACAACTCCATGACTTTGTTACAGTAACCGTTTTGAAAAATCATACCATATGAGCATCGAGTACGTGGTTCCTCCAACGGTCTGTGTACGCTGAGCAACATGGTAACGCCTTGTGAAACTGTCGAAAATGTTCGATGAATTCCTTAAAAGTACGCGTTTAAATCATTCTTGTCACAAAATTTATGACCCTGAGTCCTAATTACAAGGCTATGCGTCGAATCTAGATGAAAGTTCAGAGTGACGCTTTTCTATTTTAATGAGATCGAGGAACAGAGGGAGAGAGGGAGAAAGAGAGAGAGAGAGGGAGAATTAAAGAGACTGTGAAAGAGAGAGAGGGAGAATTAAAGAGACTGTGAGAGAGAGAGGGAGGGAGAGGGGGAGAGAGACTGAGGGAGAGAGAGAGAGAGAGAGAGCGAGAGAGAAAGAGCGAGAGAGAGACCTAGTAAAATGATTGAACGAACAGTTTCTGCGCCTTATCGTCAAAATTCTAGCGGAGAGCGTAGAGAGGAATATTTTTTGTTACAACATGTATTTTGAAAAATCTCACATTGGTTTTCAGCGTTGTGAAATTCCTGCAAACTGTGCACTGGTATTCGAGGGTGAGGCAATGTACGAATTCATGAGGAATCTGGACGGAATCGCTCTGAAAAGCCTCGGACGTCGATCCACAAACCACACAGCAGTAGGTATTTCTGAAATGTTCTTTTGAAAACAAGATGATACTAGAAATTCGAACGCAAATTCAACTTTACTTTCGCAAATTAAAAAAAAAAACTGAATATGACCACAGTGGACTTTTCAATTATTCGTTTTCCTTCAAACTGCGTAAGAACACGAAAAACTTCATTGTTCAATAATTTTTGTTACAAAATAATGGGAAAAAGGTAAAAGTCACATCCTACTGAACATCTGAACTCACCTTTTCGCCAGGTGTTCATCTTGGTGAACTCTTGCAGAAATTGGCGATGTAAACCTTGTGAGACACATCCTGAAACAACGAATTATTCTGTTGGAAGTCTTCATACACTACGAATAATTTTCCGACAATCGTGTATGGACCACACTACGGTAAACGTAGTTGAAAAGCGTGAGTCGAATCGACAAATCGATAGAATAGATCAACTTTCACGATAAACAAATATTAAGAACTTTCGAATCAAAACATATAATTTTGACAAAATGTAGGAAACTTACGGTGTGCTGTGTGTATATATCAATCCGTGTTGCTCGTTACGATGAAAGCGAAACATCCCTTCGTTCGGAAATTCTGATGGGCAATCGGAGCAAATTAACGATTTGGTCCATGGAATTCCTGAAAAAGTTCAGTTTTACTTCAACATCAACGACGTCAAGATCTATAGTATCATTGACAGGACCGCGGACATCGCGACTCTACAGGGTGTAATTGATCTGATTTACAACTGGTCCAGTTGGAACAAGCTTACGCTGCCAGAGAAAAAGACCCAGATGATAACCCTGGGAAAACGTAGAGTGGATTCAACTCATACGTTGGGTAATAGCGATTTGATATCCAGAGTTAGTAAAGTAAGTGATCTAGGATTTATTGTAACAGAAGATCTTTCATTTAGGGAACATTGAAGAACGTACGTCAACAAAGCTAAATACATGACCCACACAATTTTTAAAACTTTAAGTAGTCGAAGACCTAACTTTTTAACAAAACTTTTCACAACGTACGTTAGGCCAATCATTGAATACGGGACTACAGTGACTTCCCCTGGTCTAATAAAAACGCGGAACCTCATCAAATCGGTCCAGTGCGATTACACTAGGAAAATTCACATTCGCCTCCGCGGCTACAGACTGTTTTAGGCGAAGAAAAGGCAATTTTCTTAAAACGCGCGTATCGCCAATCTAAAGCTCCAGGAACTTGCGGATAATAATATAACCGCGAAAAATTCTACACGGGAAAGTTGAGATTAATCCTGAAGACTTATTCAAAATTACAGAGTCAAAAACAAGAGGTACCTAGCGGAAACTCTCTTACGACGTACCAAAGAAAAAGATTCGGTAAAACGCACTTGTGCATCGTGCAGTTAAAGCGTACAACGCTCTTTCAAAGAAGAAAAGATCCGAACCATAATGTTGTGACTTAACGAATTTTACACAATTTAACACACCTTTGACATATATAATTTTCTTCTTTTTTGTTTCTTTTAATATCGCCTTCAAACATAAACTATCTATCTATCAAAGTTTTTTCGAGTTTTATACTGCCGAACTGAGATAAGACGTTGATTTCTGGCTGTGACATGAACGTCTAGATCAAATGCGTTTGTATTAAGGGGAGTTGCAGGGAATTCCGACTTCAGCTTGGAAAACTTAACTTCCGACTTCCGTAAAAAATTTTTTCGTGAAAAATGACGAATAAATAATAATGCAATCGTTGTCTACACAGTCTGGTTAATCTGAGAACAAGCGAATATACGATATCTCTAGGTTTTTTCGACTGTCAAATTGGGAAAAAAATTTCACTTCCAACTTTCGGTACATCAAGACTCCTATTCTGTTTTAGTTCATTCCTGTTAAAAACTCACCTCTGTAATGTTGCGTGTACATATGAACAACCCCATCTCTGAACGAGGCAAGGGAGATCTTGCAAACTTGACAGTAAATAGAGGACATCATGTTGTGGACCCGGTGCTGCATGACTTCCGCGTGGCTCACCAGAATCGTATCACACTGAAAGGGTTATTGACTTAGGATTTTCGTCTAGTGGTCACGTCGAGATTCTCGGAAATTTTTTCGGAAGAGAGAGAGAAAGAAAGAGAGGGGGGGGGGAATGAGAGAGAGAAAGGGGGAGAAGGAAAGCGAGAGAGAGAAAAGGATAGAGAAAAAACTTCAAAATTTACCACATGACACTTCGAGTTCTTCTGCATCGTCTTGACTATTTCAATTTTTGACGAGTTGCTGATCGCCGATTCATACTCCTTTCCAAGCAAAAAAGTGTAGTTCGGTACGATGGGCTCTGTCCCATCGACCAGGGTGATCATAAGTTCACGCAGCGTCAGATTGTACGGTCTCCAATGTCTCACGCAGATTTTGAATTTCCCCGGGTTCGTTTGCTCGTGCACGCGGAGCTGAAATAAATCAATGTAGATATCCAACTTATTTGCCATTTGCGAGAGTGAACGCGAACAATATGCAGTACAGAAACAGAGAAAAATGTGTCTGTTCACCTCGGTAGGAAGAAAGTTGAAACTCACCGCTTTCGAGGCTTCCAGCACGAAAGGCCTGGTTGGATGATCAGCCTTATCTATCAAATCGCGAAAGTGCGGCCATTTTTGAATTGGAATCGAAATCATCTCTTTTTCACACCGCAAAGAGTTGTCAAAAGTGAAGAATGCTGCACAAGCGACACATGGGGCCTGCAAATTGTGGTAGTTGAAACAGATGAGTCTCACATAGTTTTGTTGAACGCGTTTAATAAACTGATGATCATGGAAAAAACACCATCCATTCTTCGCTTCTATGAACATAAACAATCACGATGGTAAAATGAAAAAAGGGCGAATACAAATTGCTCAAATTTTCATGGAGATGGAGAAAAACTACTCACCGCTGACTGTTGGGACGGAATTATCATCCCTCGATGTGCCACTGGTAGAATCTGTGGAGTTAAGTTGTTCTGACGCAACGGAAAGTGTCCTTGTGGTCGTGGAATGAGTGGCACACGCATCATCTGTTGTTGTTGTTGTTGATGTTGATGTTGTGCTACTGCTTGTGGCGATGAGAACACGATGTTGCCAACTCCAGTTGGAATCATTTGCTGAACTGATGATGACCCATGGGCTGCTTGTGGATATGGGAAGGTGGGATTGCGACTCCCAATAGGAACCATTTGATGTAACCTCTGTGCTGCTTGTGGTGATGGGAAGGTTGCATTGCCGATTTCAGGCGAAATCTGTTGATGTGATGATGAACTGTGAACTGCTTGTGTCGTTGAGAAGATGGGACTCCCAACAGAAATCTGTTGATGTGATAATGATGCTTGCGCCGGTGAGGAGATGGTTGAATTGTCACACCCAGTCGATCGATCTGGACTCTGGATTTCCGACGACCCCAAGGACGTGGTGAAAATCGGACCATTTGTACGTGTGTCAGGTACTGGTGTCGGATCCGAAAATCTGCGATTTTGCACAGATTCCACGGTGGGAGCATTAAGCGGTGCTGGATTCGGCGTCATATTTGATGTACGCACGTGTTGAGCTGGTGCAGAGTATGGAACTGGCTGGTGGAGAGAGTATGTCGGGTTGGCGATTCGTTCCACCGTACGCAGTGGTTGTTCCAACTGTTGTCTTATGGACGACACAGGAGCTATCGATCCCGATATGTCCATCGCATCATCCTCATGTGTGTCCGACACGTTCGCAGCTGCTACTGAGGGTTGTGAAACTCTTCTCGGCCTTTTATTTTCAGGAGCGCTTTCTTCATTGCTCGGCGTACCAGGTCTCGTGGTTCTAGAAGTTGACATCGTTGAATCATCCGAAACCATGGATGCAGAAGGTACGGCGCTCACAATCTGTAACGAAATGACATCGTCACTTATCAAATAAACGATTTGACCAACAATCGGCCAACTTGAAATTACAAAGAAAAGACCGTTGGATTTCCATGCTGTGAATGTTATACTTAACAGAAATTGACCTTTAGAATTATTTGAACCCTGAGTGGAAACCTAATTAATAAGCATAACTGCAACGTAGTATATCAGGTCGACCCCCTAAATCAAGCCATGCCTGACAACTATTTTTGTTCAGCAAGAGTGAAAATATTCCTGAGCTTTTTGTTCCGAGAATGCTGAACATCGAAAACTACTGCTTTTGTTTTCCTCATGGAGAACTAACCATTTTTAAAAGATTTTTGAAAAGGTAAGTAGAAAAAAATTTCACGACATCAAATTTACCTGATCAAGTGCTTGAAGATTGTTTGTTGGATTGATCGTTACCGGGATCTTATGAATGGATGATCGTTTCTTTGATTGTGCCTGGAATTTTTACATTATATCTATTTTGTTCGATAGCGCAAGATAATATGCTCAAAATAAAGAAAAACAAGGAAATACGGATTTTCTAGGAGACGTGGAAAATAAACCAGATGGAAAAAGTGAATAATAAATAATAAGCGAGGAATTTTTATTTCCGAGAATACGTTCAATTTTTGTTATGTTCCGAATAGAAAAATACATTTTTCGTCCTATACTTGTAATTTCGATACTCGTAACTTTTGAAATTTTGTCCACTTTTTGCGAAATGTAATTTATGATAGTTTTCCTGAACATTTTTCCAGGCTGCTCACCTTGTTGAACGTTTTCAAGAACTGCTCGTAGATTGACATACCACTTGCCTGTGGGTAGAGCGGGGAAAATTCCTTCCCATTCAACTTCGATGATACCAGATTGTCGTGGTAAGCACGAGTTACCTGAATTCAGTTTAGTAAAATTCAGAACCATTTGATGTTGAAGTCGAGAGTCACTTCATATCTTCAATAATCTTCTTTGAGAGATGTACAGCGTTATCTTTAGTGAACGGAAACTTCGATTGAACCTGGTATAACTCTTTTAAATTCTTATTTCAATAAAGTATCCGCTCTTTTTCTCTTAGAAGCCCATTTTTGAGTGCTCAAACACATCAAAGATGAATGCAAAACAGCTGGGAGATATTTAAGCTTGTAATACGCGAATTACATGCACAGAGAGAAAAGAAAGAAGACCGAATTAATCGCACGCCTCAAAACTTCAGAAGAAAAAGATCTTCGCAATTAGCAACCTCATTATCTTTCCAATCGGATAATTCATACTTTTTCGAAGACTCAATAGTGTTGGAATTCACTGAATGATCCCGGTTTCGAGAAAAAATACTCACAATCGCACCACAACCTTCAACTTCGCAGACGGCTGTCCTGTTCATGTATATCAATCCACCATGACTGCATTTGCTGGCACGTAAGAAGCGACCCTGCAGAAAAGAAAAGATCATATGCCAAGGTACCTTAGAACCTGTCTACCAGAGTTGCACGGAAGTAAAATTTTTCAAAACGGGAGTCGGAAGTCGGAAGTGTAAAAAGGGCGGAAGTCGGAAGTAGAATTTTTTCAACGGTAGTCGGGAATGCAAAAAAGTTGAAAAAACCCGGAGATATTGTATATTCGCCTATTCTCAACAGGTGATAGGCCAATTCCAGACTGAGTAGAAACGATTTCACGGTTTTTTCGTCATTTTTCACGAAAAAAAATTTTGTGACGGGAGTCGGAATATAGTCGCCTCCGAGAGGGACTAGTCTGTGTGTAACACCAACTTAGAGAGAAACGTTTATTACTAGCGGTTGGAGTACAAGTACTGATTTCCCTGAGAGTCTTCTATCCATGTCACGATAAAGGTCAGGTCACGTCGTTGGGTCATATTATCTATTGAAATGAGTATTCATTAAATAGTGGCGTATTGGCCACTACATCCCCTCTTCTGTAAAGAGAGACATTGAAGATGAAATAAAACTAGTAGGAATTCTTGGTGTGTTGTTGGCGGTCACATATGGTTTGTGATCCGTTCTGGTCTTCATGTAGGTTACGAAACCTAACTTGCGTTCAGCAAGATCATCCTCTACTTTGAACTTTTGAAAATGAATGAAGATGTGAAGGTATGGTAGTCGTTCAAATTGGTACAATGCCGCTCCGGGTCTTATATGTACTCTTTCTTTCTTCCACTGCCCTGTGAGGTCTTACGTGTCCTTGCGATTCTTTCTTCTGTGCTTCTTGATACAATGCCTCTTGCGGACTCATATGTACGATTGTGTGGTTTCTTCTACTGCCTAGTGAGGTCTTACGTTTGCTTGAAATCCTTTCTTTCTTGTGCCTTATAAGGTTTTCAACTGCCGCCGTCAATGCCTTGTTCAGGTCTTATATGGTAGGGTCTTACGTTCTTGTGCCTGGGTAGGTCTTCTACTGCCGCCGTCAAAGCCTTGTTCAGGTCTTATATGGTAGGGTCTTACGTTCTTATGCCTGAGTAGGTCTTCTTTCTTTGCAACCGGTGGTTCAATTAGTAGTAAGCTATCTCTCTTTGGTCGATGCACCACTTATAGTCGCCTCCGAGAGGGACTAGTCTGTGTGTAACACCAACTTAGAGAGAAACGTTTATTACTAGCGGTTGGAGTACAAGTACTGATTTCCCTGAGAGTCTTCTATCCATGTCACGATAAAGGTCAGGTCACGTCGTTGGGTCATCATATTATTAATTGACAAATCCTCCGCCCACTTTGCCCCGCCCCCTTTTTCGTGAGGCAAATTTTTGGGTGAAGCTTTTTGGTTTCGGTTGTGGGGGGAGGGGTTGTGCAAAAGTGACCAGGTAGGTGACGGGATTCGAACGCGCATTGAGCGTGTAGAAATCCAACGCGTTAACCACTCGGTCACCGCTGCACATTTTTTGCGAGCGCTGCACACGTGACCACTGGATTGCCCACAAGTTGTTGCATTGGTTCTAGCCCGACTTGCACTAGTTCTCGCCGTACATGAATTGTACAGGGAGCGAACAGGGAGTAAAAACCACTTATTTTTTCAATAAAAAGGTCTGAATATGTGATTTTGTATTGAAAAAGGGCTCAGAGCGTAGCGAGGACTACCTGCTTGTATTTTCTATTGAAATGAGTATTCATTAAATAGTGGCGTATTGGCCACTACAGGAAGTAGAATTTGTAAAACGGGAGTCGGAAGTCAAAAATCGGAAGTGAAATTTTTTTCACGGAAGTCGAAGTCGGAATTCCGTGCAACTCTGCTGTCTACTATTCCATCCTCTTTTCACTTCCAAAAGACGGCTGATTCATCTTTTTTCACATATGCACATCATTACTACACTTTCTCTATTTTCCCATTCAGTGCTATTATTATATGCGTCAGAAAAAATAAACAACACACAACTCACCGGATATCTTTCTTGTTCTATTTCGTGGGCAGCTACATCAATTGGTTGATATCGGATACATGACGCGACGCCAACAGACAGAAACGTGTTCGGTGAGGTCTGGAAGTTTCAGTTGGAAAATATTAAACGCATCGTGTCTGCATGATGGAAAAACTACTTTTCCGAAGTAATTAGATCCAACAAGGTTGACTGAACTTCAACAAGTTTTAGCTTTGGAACAGTACTGCACACCGCGCTACGCACAGTAGAAAAGTGTCGGATCAAGCAGCGAGGGAAGGCGACCAATAAGCAGCGAGCACAAACCCCGCCCCTTCGTAAATCCTGCATCGCCGTAGATCAAATTACAGTTACTGTAGTTTAAAAACTTTTTCTCTGACGTTTTTTTTCAAAATTCATGATAAAAAGCTAGTTACGAAGGAAAGTTACACGATTTGCAATTTTTCAACAGCAATTGGCGAAACAACTTCGCTTTTCAAGATGAGAGAAATAGGACACAAGATTGAAAAAATATTTATGTGCGAACGCGCCCTAAAGCGAATTTTCGTTCAATATAATTTGCGTGCAATGCGCCTAATCGATGACGACCACCTTTAGCTCGGTGTGTACTGTAAGGCAATTATGAGAAAAAAGATCAACCAAGACAGCTCGTTCGGTCTTTGAGAATTGGGTTGATAACGAATTTTCTCTTTCAACATCAGACTAACCTGCAGCTCAATAAGATCACAACAAACTCTCGATTCTTGAAAGTGTTGCACTATGAGGTCAATGTGTTTTGCAGAGAGATGGCACTTCTTACATTTGTAGAAGATTTGAATTTGATGAGACGTCAAGTGGAACAAAAATTCACCATCCTGAAAACAGACATGATATCATGGTTATAGTCAGAGGGAAGTGAGGAAGATCGCGAAACAGATGAGATGAACTCTACGAACCGCACCACACCACTCAATGAACTCGTATGTTTTTAAAAACTGGAATAACTCACGTTGAAATAGTCAACTGGAGGATCACACAAGTTGCATGTGAACCGGAACAAACCAGGCGTGAGATGTTCAGCCTCATGTTTGTCTGCATCTCCTCTCACCGGCAGGAAGCCGCTACACTGGCTGCACTCTCTTGAATATTCAGGTTACTGATACTGATTGATTGGAAACACAATTTCCCAGAAAGTAGTTATACACGCACACATAGAATGCGGGGCAACCTAGGGGTCAGAGAGAGAGAGAGAGAGAGAGAGAGAGAGAGAGAGAGAGAGAGAGAGAGAGATCATCAAAATTCACCTTCCAGCAAATGGATGACTCGCATGAACTCGCATGTGTTCATCAAATACTTCTTTGCTTTCAAAACCAACACAACACATCATGCAGAGCCAGAACGTCTTCTCATACGGGATCCCATAGTCCTGGAAGTTTGAAATTTTCTTGTTCTAGTTCTTTTCTTTAAATCGGTCTACAATCAATTAAAAGTTACTGATTTTGTGTCGGGACACGATTAACTAAAATTTCTGACGGAAAAGTAAAAAAAAAGAACAATTCACGCGTATTATAAAAATATCGATTCTGAATTTGCTGACAAAACTTTTCAGAAAAAAAAACCTTTGCACACATAGCGCCAACACTATTTGCATGATATTTCTCTTCGTGTTGCTTCCTGGAAGCGTTGGTGATGAATGTCGAACTGCAATGACTGCACTTCAGGTTGCGTGGTCTTCCGGCCGCTTTCTCATCTTTGTTAGCACTGAATGTCGGTGATCAGTTTGGTTTTGAAGTAAATTTCATCCTAAACTTAACTTCGACTCCGATTCGGAAGATTACTAAAAAAATTGAAAATTTCTGAAAATTATCGAAATTTGACAGCCGAGAAAAAAACGCTGATTGAAATGAGGAAAAAGTACGCTTCTTATTAGTATGAAATATTGGTTATTAAAGATACCAAATTAACGAAACCCGTAATGGTTAAAACCTGCTTAACGTAATATTTTATTGAATCGTTATTTTCGTTGAACTTCGAAATCATCCCTAGTATGAAAAAAACGGCATTTAGTAAAACGCATCCTGTCTTTTTCAAACGTTAATAACTAGGTTTACGTTGAACCACAAGCTAGCCCCAACCTAACCTAAGCCTAAAAAAGAGGTTTATGGTAAGAAACATCACGTTTTTACGTTTGAAAAAAACGGGATGCATTTTACTAAATGCCAAAGAAAACATGGTTAGAATTTTTAAAAGTCACTGGGTAGCATGAAAAAAAACACTACCTTGACGGTCTCAGAGCCAAAATACGACATTCATCGTCACCATTTTCCGTAGACACCGATTGCATCGCAATTGATTGTTTTTCTTCTGGCCTCTCTTCTATGACTATGATCGAGCTGGATCGCGTCGTATCCGTATCGATGGAGATGACATTTTGGTCCAAGTCTTCCTTCACCGAAATTGCGTTGCGAATCCGTTCTTCTTGGTGCTCAACACTTGCTGAAAATTGATGTTGAGACGGTTTTAAATTTGAAAAAAAAAAAAGAAAAACCGCAACTCCGCACACGCATACCCAAATTCAACTTATTCCCTTGTAACAACTACGGCAATTTAACTGTGAAAAAGCGATATCTTAGTGTCTATAGGAAGTCTATTCTAATGAAAAAAGGCTATTTGGTCACACTGTCTTTCCGCGGCCTGTTCTCAGCTCATAGGAGTCGGATCAGAACGGTGAAAACGCCATCGGATAGGTTCTCTAGAAACGAAATACCGCTGATATGAAGTTCATAGGCTGTTAATAGCGATCTATGAAGTTCATAGGCTGTTAATGAAAATTCATGAAGTTCATGTGCTGTTGATAAATTTTATGAAGTTCATGTGCTGTTGATGAGACATTATGAAGTTCATGCGCTTTTGATAGAGCTTCTATGATGTTCATAGGCTGTTGATTGGAATTCATGAATTTCAAATGCAGATAATAGATTTTATGTGCTGTCAACAGACATAAAATTGGCATTTTAGACTGCCCACTGCACTATGTAGGAGGTTAGGCTCGGGTTTTCTGGGGTTTAAACATAGCTGCAACGTGGTACATTAGGTTGACCCCCAAAATCAAACCATTTTGGTCATTCCTAAGCCTAAATGCACCAGTGCCAAGCGTGCTTCATTGTAAAAAATTTCAAATCAGAAGTCAGTGTAACCCAAGAATTCTTTATTTTTTTGCAAAACTGATTTTTTCATGAATTTTCGGGTTTATATGAGGAGAATGATATAGTATATCGTTAGTAGCAAATTCACAAATCCAAAAGCAGGGATAGGCAACTCCCAAGTGTCAGGGAAATTTTTTAAATGTTTCAAAACAATTTTCACGGATACATACATTTTCGTCATGTCACTAAACGACCAACTGAACTAATAAATTCTGAAATTTTTTTCAAACTTTCTGTAGGAATGAATCACTGATATTCGCATCACAACGCGAAAAAATCAGTAACACAAAAAAATAAAAATAAAACATCCTCCGTAAATCGTGTTTACGATCGTCACGCGGCGTGTCGTATTCGCCGTTTTTCTTTTCTTTTTTTAATCATGTCACCTTTCTTTTAAGTTGTTCCGGTCATTTATTTGATTTCTCTTACTGTGTATAGATGAAAATAATTTTTTTGGATTGAATAGTTCCACTTGAAGTTAGTGAAATCGTTAAGATCTTTGTTTTTCAAATATCAAATTTAGGCCAAATTTGTAAATTAATGTTTGACGATTTACTTCGGCTCCAATTATTTGTTCAAATTGTTTTAATATGCTGTGTTTTTCACCTTTCCGTAGATTCAAACTGATAGACGGATTTTATATCTCTATTACAGAAATATAGCTTGAGATGCTCAAAATTCATCAAATTCAATAAGCCAACAGAAACGGAACCTGTACATTAACGTGTTTTTTCCACTTTTTGAAGCCGGGATTATACTTAATAGAATCTACCTTCTCAAAATCATTTCTTGTCTCCTTCCAGTCACTGGAGATCATTTAAAATATTCAGAACTCGACTGGAGAAAAATGCAGGAATGGTGTTTTTCGAAAAGGTTGGTTTTTGTTTTTAATTAACAAACCAATTTATCTTGATTTCAGGTCTGCCGATGACTAGGATCAAGTCAAAGGGCGACTGCAAATGAAGACATTTAAAAAGCAGAAGTGGTGAGTATTTTTAAGTGAGTACTAAAAAGGCGGGAGTGAACAAGTCGACAGAGTATAAAATCTGGCGTCCACAACGTCATCTAGTAATTTCAATGAAGTAGTGAAAAAGTTTGAATGTTTAGTAATCCTCTCAGTTTGAATTTAGTTAAATCAAGTAGTTATAATATAGTTCATCCCGCAACGCGGACTGAAATGAAAACAGTTGGAATGAAAGAAAAAGGAAGGATAGAAAAAATAACGGACCGTTTTGAATATCTTTTATTAAATTTCTGCTTACAGACAGTCCAACATCAATATGAATTATAAGCGATGTTAATTCACACGAAATACCTTTTCTCAAAAAAGTTCTATTATTAATATGATTCTGGAGTTTGTAGTGTTGAAAAATAATTCCTGAGACCGTGTCGACATAACCATCATAGAAAATAAAAGTCAATTGAAAATTTACAGAACCGAAACCCGCAGCCCAGAAGAGACCGAAGAGAAGGTTCTACTCAAGCCTCCGCCAATCTTCGAAGAGTCAACCCTCGCCCGTCACCATAAAGACAACGACCCGTACGATCTCAGAGAATGAGAAAAGGTACACTGAATCTCGATTTTTTTGAAAAAGTATTTTCAGGTACGATACCCAGAACTGGCAATCAGATGAAGGACGAAAAATATAGTCCCACCTAGTATGCTTGTTCAAATTATATGTCTGATAATTGTTTGTTTTCGATAAATTTCGTTATTCGGTACTGTTCTGATGATAGATTCTTTATGAAGTTCATAAGATGTTGATAGATGATTTATGAAGTTCATAGGCCGTTGATATCAACAGCGCATTTGCGTCATAGGCCGCAGATATCAACAGCCTATGAACGCGGTATTTCGTTTCTAGAGTTCTGTTGAAGCGGAGATGCGCATCAACTTTTTAATTCGATCAGACCGCGAGCTGCGGCACGGATTTTCCTTAGTTTTGAAATTCAAACGTGTCCTCAACGTGATCCATTTATCGCCTAGCATTTTAATTTTTTAAAATGGAGCTTTCAAGAAGTTCCAAGTTGTCTGTGAGTTCACGTTTTTACTGAATGACATTCGTTTTGTTCTTTGTTTCGAGCATCAAAACTGGCAGGAAAAAGTGATAGGTGGGGCGCGATGCGCCCCTGAAGAGTGCTTGTATACCGTTAAATCTCTAAAAACCGGCTCCTAGACAAAGTTGAATTCAAGCTACGGAAGAAGGTCTACGCCCCATCAAAAAAAAATTACTGTCGACTATTTCTATCACATCGTCTGCGACAATGAAGACATCCAACTGATCGTTTGGCTGGTTGCTAGAAGATGAGGCGTCTGGTGCACCCTCTGGCTGAAATTGTTTTTTTGCAATTTTTGATCGGTGACGTGGTGTAATGAACAGCGTTGTTTCATGAATCGTATATGGAATCGGGACTTTGTACTGTGACAGAGCACCAGTGCGAGAGTTGCACGGAATTCCGACTTCCGTCCTTTTTTCACTTCGTTTAAAAATTTTTTCATAAGATGAATTTCTTGAAAAATGAGAGAAAAACAATGAAGTCGTTGTCTACTCAGTCTACATCTTTTGAGAAATCGGACATACGATACCTCTGGGGCTTTTTTTTCAACTTTTTTGCATTCCCGACTTCCTTATTTGTTCGGTTCAGAAAGACATTACTTTACTGTCTTTAGATATAAATTCGATCATTGTGGAGACAGCAATCTTACCTCTTGAGCGATTGCTTCGAGGATAACTTGTTGCGAGCTCATGGAGTTGATCTCGTCTTCGTTTTCACAGAGAGGCCCCGAAATCATTGAACCTGTCATTTGTTCTGAACATTATTATTTAGCTAATAACATGATCCATCTTATTTGGTGATGATCAAACGTGAAAAGCAGAGTTACACGGAAAGTCAAACTTCAAAATTTCTCAATTTTTGATGTGTCAAAGTCAAAACGAACCTTCATCAGCTCCCTGACACATAATTTCGTGTTTGAGTAAGAAATGAACTCTCAAGCCATTCAACGAACAAGTTTCTCTCTGGCAGAGACGGCATACGTATGAAGTAACCCTACTCTCTTTGTTGTAAGGCAGCATGTAGAAATCACTCTGAAACAAGTACGTTCTCAACTGGATCCAACCATTCTGTGAAAGATTTTGGCATTTTGAAAGAAAAAATTGACCAAAAACTTTTTTGTGAAAACTTAGCGTGAAGAAAAGCTCTGAATCCATTATACATGATTCCGTAAATCGAAAAAATATAATAGGATTACCGTCGAAACTATGCGACAGTTATTCATTTTTGGCATCTCAAAAGGCGAATTTATTTTAGTGTTTCATATTGAATATTCAAAAATTGAGTTAGCTGTAGCAATTCAATCGGTAGTGCTATAGTGACCAGAGTTGCACGGAAGTAAAATTTTTCAAAACGGAAGTCGGAAGTGAATTTTTTAAACGGAAGTCGGAAGACGGAAGTGAAATTTTTTTCACGGAAGTCGGAAGTTTGAAGTGAAAAAAGGGCGGAAGTCGGAAGGCGGAAGTCGGAAGTAGAATTTTTTCAACGGTAGTCGGGAGTGCAAAAAAGTTGAAAAAAACCCAGAGATATTGTATATTCGTGCATTCTCAACAGGTGATAGGTCAATTCCATACTGAATACAAACGATTTCACGGTTTTTTCGTCATTTTTCACGAAAAAAAATTTTTTGACGGAAGTCTGAAGTAGAATTTGTTAAACGGAAGTCGGAAGTAGAATTTGTTAAACGGAAGTCGGAAGTCGGAAGTGAAAAAAGGGCGGAAGTCGGAAGTCGGAATTCCGTGCAACTCTGGTAGTGACGTAACGTGAGAAAGTGATTCCCTCGAACTTACCTCACACTCATTATGATGCTTACGTGATCCGACAACGATCGCGTTGCACTTGAGACACTGATACACCTTCTTCTTGTTCCTGTAAATATAACATATCAGCTTTTTCAAAACGTTTCATTGTTTTTTTTTCTATCAGGAACATTAAATTCGGTTTACTGATGTGCTGACTCGGATAGTTTTCCCGATAACCTCTACACATGACTCGAGCCCGACCCCTTCCCCATATACCAGCTGCTATTGCGGCGCACTGGTCTTAATCAGAATCTCGCTAAAAACTAAATGTATTGTAGGTTGCGGAGGGTGTTATTGTAAATCTAGATGTCAAAACTAAATCTCACCTTTTCTCTTGAAATAAGCTACGGCTTAGATCAATCTCAACATAACGTTCTGCTTCCAGACCATCGATTTCTGCACGTGAGTTGATAGAACGTCTGTTTGGGTTACGATTGATCGGCTGAAAATTGTTCACTCTATCCCGTCGGTATTCAGTGAAGATCGACGGAATTTCGTCTTTTGTCTCCCTAAACTTCACTTCTTCGTGTCGGCAGTCGTTAGTTGTGCCCACAGAAGGTTGCTAGGCAAACTTTTTTCGCTACGCTCAAAATATGGTCGCCGTAACTGTTCCCCACAAAGAAATAAATCATTTTTCAATCGTCAGATAGGTTCAAATTATAAACAGTAACCTGAAATGTCGTATCATCTTTCCATACGAATGGGGAGCAGTCCTTTCCAGAACCCGTAGGTTGACCACTCCAAACGAGTTTGTTCTGCTTTCTCTGCAATAACTTGAGGTGAGACAGTTTAAAAAAAAAACGGAACAGAGTGGAATCATTCAGTAATGTGGACTGTGAAAAAGTAGTATTTTTGGAGGATGGAATTTAATA
Organism: Caenorhabditis parvicauda; assembly: GCA_963978915.1. Classification (NCBI taxonomy): domain Eukaryota; kingdom Metazoa; phylum Nematoda; class Chromadorea; order Rhabditida; family Rhabditidae; genus Caenorhabditis; species Caenorhabditis parvicauda. Next base: position 2,422,301 of record OZ022252.1, read on the forward strand.
TGGTCAGTTTAAAAAAAGATAATGAAAAGTGCGTTAACATGGTTCGAAAAAGGTGAGTACCGGCAGTTAAATCGACCAACATAGTTAACACGAAGCATATTGGAAGCAGTTAGTTTACGTTTTGTAGTGTTAACAAAAACTCACCTTTGGACTCGGAGAGACTATAAGGTGCTCTTCGGTTACGACTTCTTCCTCGATAGTATCGAAGGGGCGCACTCGGATGTTTTTTGACTGAAGAATTGTTCAGAATATACGATACTTATAAATTGTTCCGGGACGAAAGGACAACAATAATAGGTGTTATACCGTGATACGAAAAAGCTCATGCAGTAGGGCGCTAATGATTGGACAATCAGCTGGTTATTTGACACTTCAAAATTGTTCAATTTTCATAAATAATTTCAAAAACAATCTGCGGCAAAAAATATTCAAAATATTTCAAAAATAGTCTGCGGCAATAGATTCGATAATTCTCGAATCTTCAAACCCTCATTTTGATAATCATCACGTTTTGACTGTTTTCTCACTCAAAAAAAAAAAGATTTCTCACCACGCTTGCTGAGTGAGACTGGAAGAACAATGCAGCTGGTCCAGTTTGTAGATACGATGATATATGGATTCTGAATATGTTTAACTGTAGAAAAGACAGATTCCTAGCCAATGGCCATTAAGAAAGAGTTCTGACAGACAAGATACCTCTTTGTTTGCACGATTTTTGCTGTATTACATGAGTAAGTCGCAGATTTGATTTTATTCACGTTTTTACTCGTCGTGACAGCCGCATCAGCCAATCCGGCAACCTCTATCAATCTTCAGTACAAAAAATGTCGTGGAATTTGTGAATACATGTTCAGTACGTTCTCAGCTTGAAAGCGTCATGTCGGAACTGTTTTGAAGGAGAAAGAGCGATTACATTCATTTGGTTGATTTCGATTTCGTAACGTTCAAGGATCAAACTTCCGAGATACGCTTTCGACCATTATGGTACATATTTCACTGAGTGAATTACTTACGCGTAATACGGTAAGCTATTCCAGTCAATATACTCCATAATAATAAATTTGTCGCCTTCCTGTCGCCGTTCGTTATAACCTACCACACGACGACGTACCACCGACAATACGGTGACGTATCGGCGAAAAGGCGATAAAACGGCAAAATCATTCACTGGCTGACGGAACCTCCAAAATTTTTCGGGGGCGAACACAGGGCGCAAAGTGGACCAGGCGCTGCCAGCAGCGCCTGGTCCGTTTCGCGCCCTGTGTGCGCCTCACTTGAAAAAACCAGCGAGAGGGGCGAACTTGTGCTAACCCGGTGTTCGCCCAATAAAAGACCTGTGTTCGCACGGAAAAAACCGTGTGCTCGCCCCAGAGAAGGCTTGTGCCTGGCCTAAAAATGACTGTATACTACAGATATACGAAACAACATCGGTATACAAATTTATTCTTAACAAAAAAACATCCAAATGGAAACAACTTCCCCAAGAGTGAGAGAAACGGAGTTTGGGCATTAGTTGCAGCGGCTGGGGCTGGGGCAGTGGCAGTCTTCTTCTTATTCCTCAAGAGCGAATTTCAGGACTCGAGGCAGATCAGCGTTCTGACATATTTAAGTTAACACTGTTTGAAATTTCGAATTTACCTTGGTACTCTTCCCAGACTGGTATACTTTGCTGTCAAATAGTACTCCGGTAGTTTTCAGAAAACCGCAGAGCCACAGCCTTGAAATTTCCGTACAGAACCTAAGAATAAACGATGATTGATGAATTTTTCATTCAAAAGCTTACCGTGTATGGAGTAAGAAGTCAATTCTTCTTGAATTCAACAACTATGAGTTTGGCTTCCGTTTCATCTTCGAAGTTCCTCAGAGAGAATGACATGTACCCGCACTGCAAACATTTCATTTATATGTATAAGAGATGTTTCGCGAGTGAATCAACCAAAAACAGCCAAAAAGTGCGCTAGGCTCCCCGTGAACCGTTTGGTCTCAAATTGAGTGTGCTAGTAGATTTTATTACCCTGACGTGAGTTCAAAAATGTCAGTTTCACTTTGATTGATCTTGCCAGTTTTCCGCAGTACCGTCCCGAACTTGACACTTCACAATATTTAGACGTTCATAACTCTGTTCAAACATCTCATTTTCCCAAAATATATTTTGCAGTCATAGTGATGTGATTACGCTCAATCGATCAAAATAAAAAAATTTACCGATTGATTTTTTGCGCAGTACTTTGTTGTCCATAACTCTCTTCATTCGCAAAACCGCATCTATTTTTTGGTAGTTGGATGCAAAAAAAGAATACGCAATGTTCAGTGGAAAAAAATCGGGAAAAATTTTTCCGCAACAATAAATTATGATACTTTGAAAAAATTATTTTTCAGAAATGACACTCAAACGTGGTTTTCGTAAAATTTCATCATTGGAATCGTTTTTTGACATCAAAAAAATAGCTGGAGCCAAGTTTGAAGACAATAATTATCACGGTTTTTGAGATACTGCACTATTAAAATCGTTATGTATCCCGTGCAAAAATAAGAAAGTTATGACGGTTTGAAGTAACCACATGATTGATAATATTTTACCTCGCTATGAATCTTCAAAAATCACAAATACTCATCTGGTTTGTTAAAATCGTCTTGACATTGAAAAGTGTCAAGTTTGGGACGGTACTGCGAGAAAAAATCTAAAATCTACTAGCACACTCAATTTGAGACCAAACGGTTACCGGGGAGCCTAGCGCACTTTCTGGTCGATTCTCTCGCGAAACGTCTTATAAGACATATCCCTAAACTCAGTTTTTTTTTCGATTCAGCAATTATCTTTTTGAAAAATTTCTCTTATGATAAAGTATCGTTACGAACACACTAAGGGTGTTAAATGGTTCATATGTATAATCAGTTTCGAATTTCTAATTCTTCGAAGAAAAAATTACCTTGACGATGTAGCTCCGATGACAGCGGTTCATAGAGTTCATCTGTAAGGAAAAGATGTTTGATAATTATTATGAACAGGGAGGATTTGAAGAAAGGTTTTGAATTTTTGAAGATGGTTTCGAACTTTTCGAAACAAAATCAAGACATTTAGCTGTTAGTTTTTCTAACTCGACTATATATATCAATGCTCATTCAAGAAGAGGAAGATGAATCAAGTCACTCAACTCGTGTGAAAACGATACTAAAACACATCTTACGAATTTTTTAAGCAGATACATATTTATGAAAAAATATATTAAAAAATATATAATTTTCCCAAAAATTTTCTCATTCTAATAAACTTTTTTCTCACAGAAAGTAAAAAGTCAGTTACGAGAACTTCTTGTAAACAAAAAATAATAGTTCTGAACGTAACAAATAATAACAAAACGTCAATAAAGCTTGCTCTGGGAGAAAAAATATTGAAAAAATAAAATAAAAATTGATTTATGCAGCTTGCAAAACTGCAATTTGCGGCGCATTTTTGATGCCACAAAAACGCCTATAGGCGCAATTGTGGTCTATCGGCACGAATGTGCCTAAAAAATGCCCAGTGCGCGCCGCAAATTTCAGCGCGCCACAAGTTCGCCCATAGAAAACCCAGTGCATGCCGGTGAAAAATTTTGGAGAACGTCGCCGTATAGTCGCCAGTTTATCGCCGTTTGGTAGGCTATACCAAATGGCGACAAAAATATTATGAAGAAATCATCGTCGGATCTAAATAAATACCTGCATTCCGTCTCTGACGGAAATGACGCTCCACATAGCGGGAGTGGACAATAATGTTTCGCATTGGGGTGTTCTGTACGAAAGTGATCTTCTGCCTGTTGTTCATCAGTGAACACTTCATTCTTACAGTCGGGGCAATGCTTGAGCTTCGCTATGAAATTCCGATGTTTGGTTTATTCTAATATTACTCACGACATGTCAAACGATCTCTAAAGACAAGTTTTCGCATCTTGTCCTCAAACTCACTGACCGAATAGATGTTACACAGGATCAGTCCTTTTTCACCATGAGTCTCCTGAAAATTCGTACTTGTGGGATATTTGGATAGGAGTTTTGAATATGCGTTAGGCGTCAGCTCGAAACTGAAATAACAAAGAGCTCCCCTTTAAAGTTTCGGGTGGACCGGCATCGAACCGCAAATGAGCGACAGTTCGACCGGTCCATCCAAAACCTTGGATTACGTGAAAATCTTGTGAAGCGAATCAACCGACGCCGCGAAGCAGCACGCGGACAGAATAACTCGTTAAGTATTTCCGTTAAACGTAAAATTAACGAATTTTAATTCTAACAGAATCTCTAAACTAAAAACTCCGTATAATCATCATTTTCGAAACACGCTCTGATTCAAAACATCTCGAACCGATGCCTACACGCTAATAATAAAACACTTTGAACCAAAACAGCCATTTTTTAAGATTTAAAGTTTACACGCTGTCTTTCCGCGTCTGATTCTCAAATCATAAGCGGCGAATCGAGTTTCTCGTAACGCGCTCTGATAGGTTCTGTTGGTGCGGAGATGAGAACCAAGCAGAATTAAAATTCTTCTTATCTAAAATCTCGAACTCACGAAAATTTTGGCGAGTCGTGTGAATTCTTTGCGTCGCTCAACCCTGCTTTGGCTTTTCACCAATTGAGTGGACGTGCCACATCGGAGGCAGACCAGGTAGGTTTCTTTTACTTTGACTTCCGGATCAATATTAAGCAGATTGAATTCCCTGAATTGAGCACAGGGGTGTTCTCGCAGCATGGCCGTCGAGTGGTAACATTTCCCACAAAAGTTACATCCATACAAGTCAATTGTTAGATGCTTTTGCAAGTGTGACTGAAAACCAACGTGAACAAATTCTTCATTCTAACCTTACCTCTATTTCTTCAAGCTTTCGATACCCTTCACAATTCTTACAATGGGGACAGTATATCTTGGTGTTGTGCCTCCTGTATACAAAATTTGGAAAGTTCATAATAAGCTGAATTTACGTGGGTTTTACATTCTCATTGTTTTCAGCATTCGTCGGTTCTGTCGAACACTGTGGTATTGGGTCTGGTGGATTCATGATTACCTGAACGGTTTTTATTGTTGATTTGACGTCACTGAACGAGATATATATATATATATATATATATATATATATATATATATATATATATATATATATATATATATATATATAAAGAGAGATATATAGAGAGGAAGGGAGATAGAAAGTGGGATTAAGTGATCATAATGTAGAAGAATCGTGCATTTTTTTTTGCTTAGTGCAAATAACATGACAGTACTAGCTTCAAAATACAAGATAGACTGATGAATGGTCGCAACATATATTTCCAAAATCTAAAAACGTGGTTCGAAACCTCTTTTCGAGCTTACGTTGACGCAAATTTAACCAAAACCCAAAAAAAGCTGTTATTGTAAAGCAGATTACCTTTTATACTTTTACGTAAATGAGATGCAGGATGCGATGAGAAACGTTTCACAAAATGTCAAAAGTTTCCACGTTTAAACGCGTTTTTAGAAGAAATTCGAAATTTCGCGCCGTCCATCTACAGTAATCAGTGATGTAGATCAAAACTTATTTTTTATTTTTCGAAGTTTTTGGTATTTAGTAAAACGCATCCGGATGCGTCCCATTTTTTCAAACATTAATTATTTTGCTCAGAACATCTCAATCACTTCTTTTTTAGGCTTAGGTTGAACCTTAAGCTAGCCCCAACCTAACCTAAGCCAAAAAAGTGGTGTTCATAGTAACACACATCACGTTTTTAACCTTTGAAACAAAAACGGGATGCAAATGGATGCAGTCAAAACGAGATGCGTTTTACTAAATGCCTAAATTTTCTGTGGCTTCGGTATTATCGCGTAAGTAAATCGCGTGTGAATCCCATTGCATCCCGTTTTTTTCAAATGTGAAAAAAGTGATTTGCGATACCATCCACACTACTTCTTCAGGCTTTGGTTAGGTTTGAGTCAACTTTCATTCTCATTTCAAGTTTTCTTTTCAACTCCAATCCGTTCAGAATATCTCCTTGGGACGAATCTAGTTCGAATTTCGCGCATTTTGCTTTCACCATGGTAACGCAACGCGACCTCTTGCCTTGTTGCGGTTTTCTTGTTTACCGCTCAACATAACAGCTGTCAGCATGTCAGATGAAAACTACGCTGATGACTTTGAAGATTACGAGGTATTTTTTCTATTTTCGTAAAAAAGAAGATAATCTTCGTAGGACGACTTTGAAGAATCCGAGAGCGAAAAAGAATCGGTAAAGGAAGAGGAAAATACTTCTGAGAGTCTACTCCTTCAAAAGCTGGCGAATCGTCAAAAAGTGGAACCAATATCGAAGCCACATAGTGTGTCAGTGAGTAGTATATCTATTCCGGTAAGATAAAGTTCATTTTGAAGTTATCATATCATTTTAAGGCGGTGACGTTTTCCTCTATTAACATCAGTGAACACGATTTACATCAACAAAGAGGGAAAGAACGGCTGGAGAAACTGCGAGGCTTGATAAGTAAGCCAAATTATTTCATTCTCCCGATTTCTGATTAGCTGCTCACTTCAACTTTTAGGTATCGAAAGCAGCAGAACTAGCGTCTATACAGACGCAACTTTTGACATTTACCCGGCACTGGGCACTGAGCGTCAAGTCAATGTGAGTTTTTCATTTAACTCGTACTGCGCGCGCAGTAGAAAAGTGTGGGGTCAAGCAGCGAAGGGAGGCGACCAATAAGCAGCGAGCACAAACCCCGCCCCTTCATAAATCCCACATTTCCGTAGATCAAATTACAGTTACTATAGTTGAAAACTCTTTTTCTCAAACGTTTTTCTCAAAATTCATGATGAAAAGCTGGTTACGAAGGAAAGTTACGTTATTTCCAATTTTTCAATGGCAATTGGCGAAACAACAGTAAATATTGATGTGCGAACGCGTCCTATATCGAATCGTCGTTCAATATAATTTGCTTGCAACGCGTCTAATCGATAACGATCACCTGTAGCTCGGTGTGTGACTTATAAAAAACGAACGGCAGTTCTGTCTTATCAAAAAGTTATATACTTCTTATGAGAACAGGACATCCTCCTATGAAATGAAGACGCGTCAGCTTGTCTGTAAAAAAGACTGTGCATAGTTAATTCAGTTTTTTCGAAAGAAGACGGTGTGTGGAAAACTGAATATTAAATGTTCTTGATCGAATCACGAGGCGTAAGAAAATAAGAATATCAATGAGTTGATACGATTCTTCCGCTCGAAACAAGAACGTTGGCCGCGTAGTGCACACTGCATTCAACGCAGTTTTTTAGTTGAATGTTTATTAACAGTAATAAACAAAAGAAGACCAAACCAATGCCATCAATAGCAAAGGTAGCTGGTTAAATTATCATAAATCATAATAAGAGACAATTTCTAAGCATAAAGTGGCTATTAATTAATATGACGCATATCTGGTATGACTTCAGTGTTCTTTAGTTGTTCTAGCGGTGTTTTCGGTTGGAAAGTGTAAGCAAAGCAAGGGGCGGACAATAAATAGATCAAATTGTAGTACCAAAAATTTTATTCTTTCTTGTTTTTTCCATCGCAGTTTGAAGTAGGTAAAACTACCTTTGAGAACGATCCACAACGTTTATAGAGATAGGTTTAAAAATTAGCAAAAATATCCGAAAATAAGATAATAAGGTGAGTGCGCTCCGCGGAGAGTCTTGCAAAGCGGTCGCAGAGCGGCTATATCCACTTATTCCTGATCGGCAGTGTGAGTTCGTACACCTCGCGAGGTGTATCGCAGACCCAACGCAACCTTACCTCCGGAAAAAAATAAATGTGATTTAAAGATTATGTCTGAATTGAAGTACTTTTATGTGCTTTATAGCACATTTAAATGTGATTTATTACTATTCTTTACTTTTGAAATGTCTAATCTTTAAATGACATCCAGTGTACATTTAAATGCTCTTTGAAGTCAATCCAGAAAATGCATAATCTTTAAATGACATCCGGTGTACATTTAAATGCTCTTTGAAGTCAATCCAGAAAATGCATAATCTTCAAATCTTATTTGAAAAAAATATATGAGACGTTTCACGAGAGATTCAACCAAAAAGTGCGCTAGGCTCCTGATGAACCGATTGAGTTGAAATTTGGTGAACAAGTAGATTCGAGAGCGCTGAATTCAAATATGTTGGTTTTGTTTTATTTGGTCCTGCCAGAGTCTTGCAGTACTGTCCCAAACTTCGCACTTTTTGGAGTTTAGACGCTCATAACTTTCTGGAAAAGTGTTTTTATTCCAACATACTTTGGAAACTTGAAGAGTTGACAATGAAAAATCGATCAATGTGAAAAAAATTTCTGATTATCGATTGATTTTTGCGTCACAGAGTTTTGTCAATAACTTTTTTCATTGACGAGCGAGCATCGTAATTTTTTGTCAGGTAAACGCGGATAAGAAATACGCTTCGTTTAATGTTCAAAAATCAAAAATAAATTTTTATCAGCGGTATGTTATGGACCATCGAAAAATAATTTTCCCAGAACTACCCTTGAAAATGATTTTTTAGACTTTTTCAATGACTGGATCGTAATTGTACCTCAAAAAACACCCTAGTACAAAAATTTGCACGAAAAGTCTGAACAGTTCTCAGGATACGGTACTCACTTTTTTCAGTTTTCTGCATGTTTGAGCACATGTATCTCAGTAATCATAGAACCTTTCGACCTTTTTTTTTTAACTAAAACGCATAAACCGATCTAGATCTTCAGTTTGAAAGTAATCTCAATGTATCCCGTACAAAATCAGCAAAGTTATCACAATTCAGAAAAACCCTACATAAAATCCGTTTCCACATGATTATTGACTGTGTGAAACAATTGCTGCAGGTTTGTATCATGGGTTTTGGTTGTTTATTTGTTTTGTTGAAGAAAGTAGCTTATTTGAGAGAAAAACACTCATTTTGATAGTGAAAACTTGATTTTTGTGAAAAATGGACGATTGCAGAGTTAGAATGCAAACTAGAACATCGAAACTACCACCAATCGACGTGAAATAATTTTCTGATCCGATTTAACACAAAAATCTTGAAATTCGGTCCGATATTAACAAAAATACACACATTTTAAAGAAAATGAACCGGAAAAAAAGAAGTGGAAACAACAAGAGCGCACCTACAGTAACTGCCTTCCTTCTCTATTTTATTCTATCTGTTAAGTTTTTCGACGTTTTGCTGCGTATTTTAGTTGAAATTGGACCAAATTTCAAGATTTTTGTGTTTAATTGGATCAGAAAATTATTTCACGTCGATTGATGGTAATTTCGATGTTCTAGGTTGTATTCTAACTCTGAAATCGTCCATTTTTCACAAAAATCAAGTTTTCACTGTCAAAATTAGTGTTTTTCTTTCAAATAAGCTATTTTCTTCAAAAAAACGAATAAACAACCAAAACCCCATGAAACAAACCTGCAGCAATTGTTTCAGACAGTCAACAGTCATGTGAAAATAGATTTTATGTAGGGTTGATTTGAATTGTGATAACTTTGCTGATTTTAAACGGGATACATTGAGATTACTTCGGAACTGAAGATCTAGATTGATTGATGTTTTTGAGTTAAAAAAAAAAGGTTAAAAGGTTGTATGATTACTGAGATACATGTGCTCAAACATGCAGAAAACTGAAAAAAGTGAGTACCGTATCCTGAGAACTGTTCAGACTTTTCGTGCAAATTTTTGTACTAGGGTGTTTTTTGAGGTAAAATTACGATTCAGTCATTGAAAAAGTCTAAAAAACCATTTTGAAGGGTAGTTCTGGAAAAATTATTTTTCGATGGTCCATAACATACCGCTGATAAAAATTTATTTTTGATTTTTGAACATTATACGAAGCGTATTTCTTATCCGCGTTTACCTGACAAAAAATTACGATGCTCGCTCGTCAATGAAAAAAGTTATTGACAAAACTCTGTGACGCAAAAATCAATCGATAATCAGAAATTTTTTTCACATTGATCGATTTTTCATTGTCAACTCTTCAAGTTTCCGAAGTATGTTGGAATAAAAACACTTTTCCAGTGAGTTATGAACGTCTGAACTCCAAAAAGTGCGAAGTTTGGGACAGTACTGCAAGACTCTGGCAGGACCAAATGAAACAAAACCAACATATTTGAATTCAGCGCTCTCGAATCTACTTGTTCACCAAATTTCAACTCAATCGGTTCATCAGGAGCCTAGCGCACTTTTTGGTCGATTTTGGTCGTTTCTCTCGTGAAACGTCTCATATTATAATGTTATGTGAAATGGAAGTTTGCAAATACATTTGAATTACATTTACCGCCAAATTTTTTTTAAACCGAAAATTCAATATCTTTACCTTCATTGTCTTTCAAGTGTTTTTAAAGAACTTATCTTTTAACAATTATCATTTTCAGGTTTCTGTGCATTCTGTCAGTATTGTCGATACTCTTACTCCGTTTTTAAATCTGATACATGATGTTTTCTGTGAGTTTACAAAGTAATTTCTAATTTTTTTAATTGAGACTGATATACTAATTTCAGCTGACATGACAGAGGACTTTCACTGAAAAGAACGTTCGAGTGAAATACGATGTACTAGCTGAATGTGAGTTGTAAGTCTTAAGGAGACCGATAACATAATTTACAGATCAAGGCGGAGTTGATATATGAATACCATCTTAAATCTATAGATGTCACTTTTCTTCTCAATTTACATGCTAAACTGGTGTCGTCCAAAACTCAAAAACCTGCAGGTACCATGGTCGGTTTCGAAATACGAATACTTAGCTGACCTGTAATACTTAGCTGATCATGGTAGGTTCACTACTACACACTGATTATAACTCAATTTCAGAACTTTAAAGTACTATAGCAGACCATTATTATAGCATATCAAGTCAAAGTGATTGATTTCTTGTCGAATTTGACCGTGAGTTATTTTTCTATCTAGTAAATTGCTTTCACGAATTATTCAATTTTCTAGCTTCTTAACGAAGAACGTTAACTGAGTATTTATCTGAAACTTTCTCTCCGTATAGTTTCGTTCTAGAACCTTTTTTGACACAATGATTCAGTCGGGATTTCAGGGTGTTCTTGAGATATAACACAAAAAATTCAGTTTTCAGAGCCCTCATACTGTTCACCAAGACCAACCAGTTACAACACCCCGAAGAACACTTCACGCGTTCTAGCAGCACGAAGATACAAGTGCAACTTTTCTACTCGGCATCTCTCCGTGTTTTTGATGTTGAATAAAAATTTAAAAAAATAACATTTTAATGTTCTACAAAGATATCTCAGATACATTTAAATAATATTTGACAGGAAAAATAATGGCATTTAAAGATGCCATAAAGATATCTCCAATGTCTTTAAATAACATTTGAAAAAATAATGGCATTTAAAGATGCCATAAAGATATCTCAGATGTCTTTAAAATACATTTGAAATATCAATGGCATTTAAAGATGCCACAAAGATATTTTAATGGTCTTTAAAGATACTTCTGCTAACTTCAAAAATACTTCAAATGACATCTTTAAATCACATTTATTCTTTTCCGGAGACGTTGACAATAAAGGTTCAGTCACAGTCAGGTTGAACTCCTATAACATTGAATAAGCTAAAAGGTTATTATATTCAACTCAATAAACTATGCGAGTGAGAGAAAGAGATAGGTTTAAAAATTTACAAAAATATCCTAAAATAAAATAATGAGGTGAGTGCGCTCCGCGGAGAGTCTTGCAAAGCGGTCGCAGAGCGGCTATAGCTACTTATCCCTGATCGGCAGTGTGTAAAATGTTCTACGACAAACAAATACATGAGAAAAGTTGCAGGCAATAACTCAAACCGGCGATGAAGGCGTCAGTGAAGAAGTTCAAACGGAAATTGCAACTACCGAAACCATTGCTACCCAACATCCACCACAGCACACAGTTAGGAATGACGACGTGCAGTTACAGTATGATCGAAAACGGTTGAAGAATTTTGTAGCTGCCGCAGCACAGGTGATTTTATATATCGATAGTGTCAAAAATACGTTGAAATTCTCTATTTTGTCATTATTCTGATAGAATTTTCTGATTTCCGTTCTGAAATTTCTCTTAAAATCAACGTTGATGAATTACTCCAAGCTTATGTTGATTGAATTTTATTAAGAATGATATTAGTAAGGTTTTTGAAGTCAATCTAGAAGATGAAAGGTTAGATCACATAATTATTGTATTTTTTACATATTGATTCTAGAAAAACTAGGAAACTAAATGAGGTGAATCAAAATTTAGGTAACTTTGTCCCTCTTGGAAAAGTCCACTCCTGCATCAGACGAAGATCAAATGCGAGAAAACGGAAACTTCAAGTTTTCTCGAGGTCACAACTCTTTCCAGATCAGAAATATCTCGAAAAGTGAGTTACTGAAACCTTATTGTTTTGAAAACTCGTAAACTCCATGTTAGTCATGATTCCTGGTTTGAATCAGCGATCAGTTTCCTGCGTTTCGACACGAATCTCTAATGATCTCCACAAAAAGTGCACTATCTCGCTTTCCTCTTACACGTCGACGTCTCGCTATCTCATGTACTCTCTCGCTCGCATGACCTGACAGCGAAGATCTCGTAGGGAAATCCGAGCGCCACGTAGATTTACAAAAAAAGTAGTCTAACGAGGGATTGTCTCTGCGTTTCTCCGCCTCGTCACTGTTTCACCCGCACATCTCCCTGCTCACTGCTTAGAAATGTATGGACTCTAACACACTCCAAAAGTATCCCACTGTCTCGCACCCCTCACGTACTCTTGCCCTCCCTGGCGCTAGCACGATCTGACAGTATGAAATACAGTAACTCCCAAGTTTTACTTTTAATTTTTGTGTGGAATGTTCGAACTTTCTGATTTCGAGCATGAGTAAAACATTTTGAACACTCAAATAGCCAAACGACTGTAGGAAAAAGTCAAATAATCATAGAAATGAAAAGATAATATCAATTGGCTTCGTCAACGATCACAAAACACTCTAACCGCGAATTGTCTCTATTCTCAAAGAAGATGTGGATCATAGTCCAGAAATATGTTCGAAAACCACCAATCAAAGATATACCCACGCGTTGCGGTCAGCCGACTGCGTTCCGCCACAATTACACCACCTTTCAGAGCACAAGGTCACGGCTCTATGTCCTGGAGAGCAGAATACAGTTCTATGCGCGTATCAAATTTTGGAAAGTCCATCGCCCATATTAACTGATAAGAGCCTAATCGTCGAATTTTACCTCCACAGAAAAGGACCACCCAAGAGGTTTATCATGTTTCCATACGATCTTTAAAATTATTAGCGAATTCCATTTTTCAATTAAAAAATTCAATTTTGGAAATTAGAAAATTTTCAAAAGACAGGACCACCCGAGAGGTTTATTAAGTTTCCATACGCACATAGCTTCCTCTACCTGTAAAAGAGTCTGGCCTCCGTAAATCGGGTACTTAGTACCGTAGCAGTTTCGCTTTGAAATACAAGAACGAGTTACGTATTGAGCTTTTAACTTCAATGAACTGAAGAATAATAATTTAAATCCATAAACACAACGAACAGATAGATCTTTGTGGATTTACATTATTATTCTTACTTTCAGTCCATTGAAATTAAAGGCGCATCACTTAAATCGTTCTTGTATTTCAAGGCGAAACTGCTACGGTACTAAGTACCCGATTTACGGAGGCCAGATTTTTTTACAGGTAGAGGAAGCTATGTGATATGTGCATACGCTCTGTTTTAAAATAATGACAAATAGTCATTTTTTATGAAGTGGTCAATTTTGGCAATCGTGAGATCTCCCACTTGAGAGTATTGAATTTTGATGCAGAAAAGTGGAAGATGAATTAGAAAGTTAGTTTGGTTGAACAAAGAAATAAAACCTCGTGAATACTTTCTCCTAACGTCACAGATTATCTCAAAAATAGAATTTCGTCAAAAGAATAAACTGTAAATCGCCTTTACAGAGTCTACCTTGCTGATGGCACAGTCGCACAAATGACGACAAGTCCGAATTTTGGGGTAGTCTACGCGGCATTGGTGAGAATTTCTTATTTCGATCAAAATTTAAAAAAAAATGAGTAATGAACGCAAAATTGGTCTCCCGGAAACGTCCTATTTATGCGACGTAGTGAAAACAGCGGCGAAATTAAGAGAGCACAGAGACAATTTCCGGTTAGAGAGGCTTGTGTAGGTTTACGAGGCTAATCGATATTCTTTGTCTTGTTTCAAATATTCTTTTGATAACCGAGTGTTCAAAATAGTTTCCAAATGTCCTGAACACTTTTTATGCTCAAAATCAGAAAGTTCGAATGTTCCACACAAAAATTAAAAGTAAAATATGTGAGACGAAGGAGACGGTGGAGAGCGCCAGACGAACATAGCAACTATTCGGAGTTTGTGAAGGTTTACGAGAAGTCCGTGGGAGACGCCCTAATCTGCCGACCCTCACGCCTGTATCATGAATTTTTCTCAATTTGCAATCTGCAACCAAAAGTGATTTCCTTTTATAATAAGCTTAGGTTAGGTTGGGAGAACAACTTTTGTGAAGAACCAAGTTTTGTATACCGAAATTAAGCATTTAATCAAGCAAATAGATGCCGTGAGGGTCGGCAGATTATGGCGTCTACGGCTTGTCTCTTTACGAGTGCCACCCCTTCACTAGGCGAGTGAGCCAGTATGTACAAACGCTAGACGCAGACTCGCGGCGAGAGAGTGTGTTGAGATAAGAGTGTGCAGAGACTCCACCACACTTCACAATAAGCAGGGAGTTGTGCATAAGTTTTGAAAAATTCACCAAAACTACTCGAACAGAAGTTGATCTTGAACGTTATTGGGATTCAGAGTTGAGACCTAGCCAGATGTGTTAAGCAGGTCGAATAATGAAGTTTTCATGCAGAAGGGTTTTGCGCATTTTCTGTTTCAAGCGAGATATTTTAATTTCAAAAATGAATTTTTTAACTGTTAAGACGGACGGTTCCTTCTGCGGCTACGACAACAATGATCCAGACTCAAAGTTCAAAGACTCGATCCCATGGGTTGATAGCAAGTCAGATTTACCATTACGACGCCCAGCTTTTGATTCATCGTTTCTAGCGGCAACCATATCTGACGCGTCTCCACTGGTAGCGCTGGTAGTCACCCCGAGCTAGTGAGTTTTGAACGATAAAAAGTAAATGAACGATGCAGTTTTTAGTAAGAATTGATAATTTTTTCTACATTTTCACGTCAAAAGCGAAATTATCTTCATCCAGCTAACTTTGAGAAAATTAAAAGTAATCAGATCAATAATATACTTAACGATTCGATAAGAAACAACATTGTTCATCAACTTTTGAAAATCAAGCAGAAATAATGATAGAGAAATGAAGGTGGTCATAAAACTGGAAGAGATCAATAATTTGAAATAAAGTCAGTTGATTCTAGCATGTAGGCGTCTATGTATAGCACTTGTTGTATACATCGTAAGGATTCTAGAGTAGTGATTTTTTTAAACTAAAATGTAGACCATTAGGAGGCCAAAATGGCTTGATTTGGGGGCTAGAATTATTATAAATAATAAATTTATCCATCAATGATGAAGTTTAAGCGTTTCGTGAAAACCCGCGAGTTTAACTAAAAGCTAAGTGAGACATTTTCTGTTCGAACTAAAACATGCGAGTGACTGTAAAGTAAAACAGAGTAACCAAACGACTCGTAAGGGGACATTGACGGGGGCTCCGTCAGAAAATCGATGAGCACTATTGGTATGATGATTCAATAAAACTGTGAGAGAGTTTTGATGGACTGTGAATGTTTTCATTCTAGGTTCAAAAACAACTACAAAAAGAGCTAGAATGTTGCAAAAGCGTGAAAAGAGATCGTAATTGCCACAAATTATTGAAATTAGAAGGTCTAAAGTGTCGAAATTTCTTGAAATTTACAACAGAAACAACAAAATTAACAAAAAAGTGAAGAAAAATTCTGAAAATCATCGAAAATGCTTGAAAGTAACCATGAAAAGATTTGAAATGATAAGAAGAGTGAAAAATGAAGTTGATGAAAACAAGTAAAGAGACAGTTATAATGATGAAAAAATGTATAAATTCGAATAACTCAAAAATGATAGAAAAAGAAACTGCTCGAAGGGATTAATAACTTTTCGAATCAACCACAAAGTAGGGAAAAAGAAAAGAAACTTCTCAAAATTACTTGATTTTGACTGAAAAATACTTGAACTAATCCACAAAAAAAGGCTAGAGTAATAGTAAACGAGATGATAACTGCTTAAAATCAGTAAAACCTTTTGAAATCGAACACTAACAACAGTGAAATAGTGAAAAGGAGAGGAAACTGCTCGAAATAACTGAAAAGTCCTTTTTTAGCTCCGCCGGACGAGTTGTGACGTTCAACAACAAAAAGTAGTTTTAATTTGTTATGATAACTGCCTAAAATCATGAAAAACTACCTAAATCAACCACAAATTCTTAACAAGGGATAGATTAATAGTAAATGAGATGAAAACTGCTTAAAATCATGAAAAACTACCTAAATCAACCACAAATTTTTAATAAGGGATAGATTAATAGTAAATGAGATGATAACTGCCTAAAATCATTAAAAACTACCTAAATCAACCACAAACTCTTAAAAAGGGATAGAGTAATAGTAAATGAGATGATAACTGCTTAAAATCATGAAAAACTACCTAAATCAACCACAAATTCTTAATAAGGGATAGAGTAATAGTGAATGAGATGATAACTGCATAAAATCATTAAAAACTACCTAAATCAACCACAAACTCTTAAAAAGGGATAGAGTAATAGTAAATGAGATGATAACTGCTTAAAATCATGAAAAACTACCTAAATCAACCACAAACTCTTAAAAAGGGATAGAGTAATAGTAAATGAGATGATAACTGCTTAAAATCATGAAAAACTACCTAAATCAACCAAAAATTCTTAACAAGGGATATATTAATAGTGAATGAAATGATAACTGCCTAAAATCATTAAAAACTACCTAAATCAACCACAAACTCTTAAAAAGGGATAGAGTAATAGTAAATGAGATGATAACTGCTTAAAATCATGAAAAACTACCTAAATCAACCACAAATTCTTAATAAGGGATAGAGTAATAGTAAATGAAATGATAACTGCCTAAAATCATTAAAAACTACCTAAATCAACCACAAACTCTTAAAAAGGGATAGATTAATAGTAAATGAGATGAAAACTGCTAAAATCTTGAAAAACTATCGAAATCAACCACAAATTCTTAACAAGTGATAGATTAATAGTAAATGAGATGAAAACTGCTTAAAATCATGAAAAACTATCGAAATCAACCACAAATTCTTAACAAGGGATAGATTAATAGTAAATGAGATAAAAACTGCTTAAAATCATGAAAAACTACCTAAATCAACCAAAAATTCTTAACAAGGGATAGAGTAATAGTAAATGAGATGATAACTGCATAAAATCTTCAAAGTCTAGTGAAATACACTAACAAGGTGAGAACTGCTAAAAATAACTAAAAAGTCCATTAAACCATCCTTTTCTAGCTCCGGCGAGCAAGTTGTGACGATCGACACGAGAGGGACCTTGCAATTTTGGGCGTCAGATCGCGTTAACAACAATCTAACACCACAGCTGACAGCTGTGATTCGCCCTCATCAACACTTGTTGAGGTTGGTTGAATGATGGCTAACTACGTACTGCAAGTTCGGGTTCATGAAGAAAAAGCAAAAACGAGGTTGGGGATCGAACTCGGTTCCTGCAACCGGAAAGAATTAGACATTTCCCAGTGCTCATGAATCTGTAAAATGAACAAAAGGCAAAAATAGGGGAAGAATCGAACTCGGACTCCACAGTTAGCAGGCGAACGTCTTGACCACTATACTAAAGAAAATACTTTATGAGCAAATAACTAAAATTACAGAAATTCGGGACAATTCAATGTCAACTGTATGGCGGCATCAATGAGACCTTTGATGTTTTTCGTCGGTTTGAAATTTCCAAAGAAATAAGTATAAATTGTAGATTTTCAGGCTGCGATAGTGGGATGATCTATTCTCAAACAAGACAAGGAACCACGGACAACATCCCGAAAATCTATAGGACAGAATCGAGTTCGTTTTTCTCTATTATTAAGAAAAAATGGAGATTAGAAAATTTGGGACAGATTAGTTCAAAAATGAAGAAAAAGATAAAAGAGACAGCTGATTGTTGACATTCTTATCTTGAAGCGTTCTCGTTGCGTTTACGACCCTTCATCAGATGGTTTCTTTGAATGAATCCTCAAAATTGGGGAATATTGTTGTTGTTTTACGTTGAACGCGTAGCGGTCAGACGTTTTGTCATCGTACAAAAATGAAATGTTGGAAAAACCCAAGGCGCCATTATTATCTGAATCTACATTCTAATGTTGTAGATAACATTTACGACCCTTTATCTTAAAGTATTTAAGACAGTGTGCAATGACAATACACAACTCCCTGCTTGGCTGTGAGACGTGATGGAGACTCTGCACTCTCTCGCCTCAACGTACTCTCTCGCTGCCCCCTGCGTCTAGCGATAGTACACTCTCTCTCACTCGCATAGTTTATTGAGTTGAATATAATAACCTTTTAGCTTATTCAATGTTATAGGAGTTCAACCTGACTGTGACTGAACCTTTATTGTCGACGTAAGGTTGCGTTGGGTCTGCGATACACCTCGCGAGGTGTACGAACTCCAACGCTCTCCAAAAACAGCGCGCTATCTCATCCGTCTTTTTTTGCGTCGAGGTCTCGCTATCTCTTTTCGCACGCGCGCCATGTAAACTTACAAAAACTACTCTCTACCGAGGGATTGGCTCTGCGTCTCTCAGCCTCGACACTATCTCACCTCATCGCAGCAGGGAGATGTGGCTAACAGCATCCCTTGCGGGCACCTTTGAGTATCAGAACTAAGTGCCGCGCAGCAGCGCGCGGTCGATTCGAACCAAAACGTTTGTGCGCATTCTCGCAGGGAGATGGGTCAGTGCAGAGAAATGGAATTATTGTGATGTGTAGTCGTAAGGAGACGTCCATCTGTCATTTGGTCGTAAATCATCAAAGCGCCTTAGGGAGCTAAAAGGAGGAAGGTCCTCGTAAACCTACAAAAAGTCAAACTGTTTTTCTGATCGTTCTCTCTCTCGCAAACAGGGAGTTGTGTATTATTGTCATTGGATGGAATAAACACTGTATCTACCTCTAAATTTATGAGATGTATGATAAATAGGTTGAGATTTTACTAACCCTAATCAACATAGCTTGAGCTGCCAGATCGGACGAGGGGTGTATTTTCAAAAAATGTTACAGAACAAAACGGCGAAGTTACATCGATCGACACGAACCCAAAAGATTCCAGCGTTTTTGTGGTGAGATTTGCTTTTCTACATAAATCGAAAATGAATGACCTCAGCTACTCTAAAAGTCATTAATCACGGTTACTATGACCATCTGCTAAACACGTTGAATCTGAGTGAAAATGTGGACAAAAATGGTAAAGTTGCATTTAATAGTACAATAAATAAGGTGTTGAGATTGGAAAAAGGGAAAATTCGAATTAAAGTAACCCAGGAGTCAAAGTTTGAGAGTTACCATCAATTTCCTGAACAAAATGGATTATTTATGCTGAAAATGGGCGAAATGGCTTGGTTTTGAAAAAAATGGGAGTTTTCTTTGCGTTTGAGTTATTGAAACAAATTTGGAGGTGGATGAATTTCTACTTAACAAAAATATCATAGTGAGGTCACAAACCGAATGTAGATGTAGTCCTCGTATTTATTGGTTCAGTTTTTCTTGCTAAAATCTTGTTGCTCGATGGTCGCCCTTCTAGAAGTCTCCGAGATTGTTTGCAGTACTTAGGGGTAGAATTTGGAGAAAAATCGGGTTTTGGTTTTTAAAAAGCAGGATATTAAATATTTTTTCTGTTGGTCGTTTTTTCTTGGCGAAGTTTAACAGTCTGTAGGTCGTCCTTCTCGAATCTCATTAAGTCCTACAGCTTAGTGATTCGATGGCTGTTCTTCTTGATGAAGTCCTTCGAGATATTTCATAGGACGAAATCCGTTAATTCCCAGTGATCTTCGAAGCAACCGGAAAGGTTTAGCTCCAACTGACCTTGTTTGATGGTATTTTCAGAAAGTTGACATCGAAAAAAATCAGATTTCGACCTCTAAGTAGTCATGAACGTTATATTTGGCCTTTGAGCTTTGAAAGTCGTCGGAATCGTTAAGGAGAACGGAAAATTGTGGTTCTTATGTTAGAATTTTGAATTCAGCTTTATGAGCTATTTGGTCACACTGTCTTTCCACAGTATTTTCAGTTCATATGTCTCACATGTGTGGTTATGCACGTCAAATTTACGATTCAATACTTCCGCGCGTTACTGCGCGGCTCGGAACTTATTCGTTCTAATATTCAAAGGTTTCCCTGACGGATGATGTTACTAACATCTTCCTGCTTATGAGTCGGGGCGCCCGGCTTGCCCGTGAGCTCTTTGCTGCCAGATCGGGCTAGCGAGAGAGTACATGAGATAGCGAGACGTCGACGCGTAGGTTTTGGAGAGGGTTAGAGTTCTTCCAGTAGTAGGCAGGTAGATATGTACCCTGGGTTCGAAACAGAGGTTGGGTCTAATAAGCTACCTATGCTTGGTACCGTTTTGCAGGATGTTAGATGTAATGCTAGTTACTGACTTGTTGGGTTATAGTTTTGATGGTAGTATTAAAAATCTGGGCTCCGTGGGAGTCGGAGGTCCGAGTTGTGGGGTAAACTGAGTATGGGCTCATTGGCTTCTGGACGTGGTCTTCGAATGATTAATTGCTGGTACTCTTATCCTCTATCACGATCTTTCTGTTGCTATTCTCGTGGACCCATGGTATACCAAACAGTTGTTCTTCTTGATTAATGATACCATTAGGCAATCTTGTTGTAAAGTGCTAGGGAACTTTTTCCCCGAGCTCCAAGGCATTTTACAACAAAGATGCACAATTCCTTGTCATTGATTAAGAATCGCATCGAGCACAGGCAACTGTTCAGGAAATCATGAGCTCAAGTGATGAGAAAAAGGGGAATCACAACGGAAAGGTTGGGATAGAGAGTGCCAGCTACTACTCATGAAAGGCATATCTTATGAAATTCGAACACTGGGGAAGAACTGGTTTTTGGTTGAAATTTTCGTGGGCAACGAAATCTGATCGTTTTTTCTAACTTTCCAAGAAAAAACGGTCGGAAAGCATCGGGAACGGTCGAAAATCATCGGAAATGGTCGAAATCTTCGGAAACGGTCGGAAATCTTCGGAAACGGTCGTAAATCATCGGAAACAGTCGAAAATCATCGGAAACGGTTAAAAATCATCGGAAACGGTCAAAAATCATCGGAAACAGTCGAAATCGTCGGAAACGATTAAAAAATCACCGGAAAAGGTCGGAAATCATCGCAAACGATGAGAAATATTGAATATCCCTGGAAATCGTCGTTTCTGGTCCCAATTGCAACTCGAAAGAAAAAACTTACTTCCGATTTCTGTCGAAGTCCTGTTGTTGATACGAAGAATATCCTCCAGAATCCTTGATTCGTCGATTCGGGAGAAGAATTTTTCGGATTCGAGGGTGTCGGTTTCGCGGGTTTCGAGGTACTCAGAAATTTGAATTGGATTCAGCCGTTTCGGATCAGTTTTACGGAATATCATTATTTTTGGTCCCTAGAACGGGGAAAAACTTTTCACTGCAAAATGAACGAAAACTGAGAGAAACGGTTGAAAATTACACAATTCAAATTTTTGAGTGAAAGGTTCAGAGCGGATACGAAGGGAGAGTAGGATTTTTGTATCTACACAACTTTTCGTGGAATTATAAACAATCATTCGACTTTGGCGTTGACGAACTGTCGACGCCACAGTTGTTTAATTGTCTACTTTGTCACAAAAGTCGTGTGGATGACAAAAAATGGAGAAATGAGTTAATTGTTGACAATAACGAGGGGAGCAGTGTGTAAAACATCGATTGATAGAGTACTAGTGAGGGTGTGGCCTTGGGGACCCTCTCTTGACCACGTTTTTGATAGTGGTTCTAAATAGATGATAAAATGATCAATAGTATTTTCAATGAAGAAAGATGGCAGTGATTCAAGTCAAAGCAAAGGCCCTGACTTTCATCAGACGAACCCGCGAGAGGTCGGTGACAGCTTATGAATAAATAAAACATAGTTTTTCTTCCTTCTTTAAATTAATAGTTCCATATAGGAATGGGCATATTGCCAATCATTGGCAGTCGATTGGCAATGCAGTTTGTTATAACACCATTTTTAACGTCAAGAAGGCCTAGAAATCAAAATCCAAGTCAATTGCATTGCCAACCGACTGCCAATGCTAATGGCAATGGAAAAGAGGCATTGCCAATCGACTGCCAATCTTTGGAAATATGCCTATGCCTAGTTCCATACGGTATGAACAGTGTGACATACATAGTGGCGCCTAGGGCGCCATTCTAATCTAACTCCGCATTCCAATGTCCTAGATAACTTTTACGACCTGTTATCTTATGGTATTTAAGAGAACGTGCACACGCAGTAGTTGAGAAAGGTGGCTCGCCCCATCCACGTCGTTACACCGTTATACTGAATGGAATAAACATATACTGCTCTGCCTCAAATCTTATACAAACGGGAAGTGTATAACATGGAGGTTCCAGACCACCGTGGATGATCGGTCAAAAATTGCTTATTCGCTAAATTTTGTAGTCTTCACGGAGTGCCAACATCAAAAAAATCGAGTGGGAGTGGAGTTTCAAAAAAGGCGCGAATCAGTCGACCCCAATCAATAGATTCAATTTTTCGCTCCGGATGACCGCTTTGCAGCCGTTTTTTGGTATTTTTACCCATTTATTCCATGTATTCCGCTCAATTTTGATCCTTAACAAACAAGAAAATTGTTGTTAAAGTTTTTGTAAGATATTTTGAGGAGACTAACCACTGTTGATATCGAAAATGTAGTTAAGGCCTCGATTTGAAAATTCTTTCAAGTAAGCGATTTTTGACCGATCATCCTTGGTTGTCCCACCCCGTTACCCCCACTTTTGGAATGGCCGAAAGTGTTACACCGTGGTCTTGAATACATTTTCGGCAATAATACTGAATAGCACGGTGTAACACTTCCGGCTATTCCAAAAGTGGGCGTAACGGGGCGGGACAACCAAGGATGGTCGGTCAAAAATCGATTACTTGAAAAAGTTTTCAAATCGAGACCTTAACTGTACATTTTCGATATCAAAACTGGTTAGTCTCCTCGAACCATCTTACAATAACAATTTTCTTGTTCAATAAGGACTAGAATAGAGCAGAACACATGGAATAAATGGGTAAAAATACGAATAGACGGCTGCAAAGCGGTCATCCGGAGCGAAAAATTGAATCTATTGATTGGGGTCGACTGATTCGCGCCTTTTTTGAAACTCCGCCCCCACTCGATTTTTTTTGACCTTGTTACACCGTGGATAGTCTCGTGAATGTGGAAATAACTTCTAGACATATTTTAATACAGACTGTTGTATCGTAAGGACAGTGTGGTACGCCGGCCAATATGATGACTTTATTAGTAGAAGTAACAGAAGCCAAGTATAAGATAATCGTAAGCTTAAGTAGTGGATCCGGAGGGGGCGTGGCCATGGAAGGGCGGAGCCACCGGGATAAACATAACCAAACTAGACATGGAAAGGTCAAATACGAGGTGGGTCAAAAGTTAACTATGCGAGTTACTGTAGTTCACTCGCAACATCTTCTTCTGTCCACGTGAAGTCGTAAGATCCGCGGCGGCGGGATGCATGACGACTTTGTGATGGTCCTTGTACGTAGATCGTGCGTGGAGCGATGCTGACGTGTGAGGCGGACACTGCCTGCTGCTGGTCCGAACGAGACGACGGGTGACTTGCTGCTCATGAAGTCGACCCACTGGAACGCTGAGTTCTTCTGTCGATAGAAGCCTGCTTGACTCTTCCAGGTGTTGTGCGGCGTGCTCGTCGGCGTCCTCCAGACCGTACTGGCTGGAGGGTGAGGCGTCAGAATCCGTGTCTTCATGCACAAGGAAGACAGCGGTTCCGTTGATTCTGACCCGGATGAAGATGTGGTATCTTCGTGACTGCAGACGGCGGCTGGAACTGCTGCACTGCCTGAGATGCGGTTCACGTATCATCGTAGCCTGATGACTGCCTTCTGGACCCAAGAAGGACTTACTGTGAAGGATCACTGGAGTTGTAGCCAAAACTCCAGGTCTTCTGTGCGGGATACTTCTAGTCTGTTGACGCCAAGACGCTCCCTTACTTCTGATTGACCGGTCCAGTGCTTCCCTTCGTTGTCCTGTCTTCAATCCTGATCGCCACTGTTGTATCGTAAGGACAGTGTGGTACGCCGGCCAATATGATGACTTTATTAGTAGAAGTAACAGAAGCCAAGTATAAGATAATCGTAAGCTTAAGTAGTGGATCCGGAGGGGGCGTGGCCATGGAAGGGCGGAGCCACCGGGATAAACATAACCAAACTAGACATGGAAAGGTCAAATACGAGGTGGGTCAAAAGTTAACTATGCGAGTTACTGTAGTTCACTCGCAACACAGACGAAAATAGGGAATAAACTGATTAAATCTGTCATCTGGAGCGAAAAATTGAAATTTTTCATTGGGATTGTGTGAAACAGGTCCGCGATCGATTAAGGTTGGACTTTTCAAGTATGGTGAAGACGATGAAAGTGCTCTCAAAAGCATCAAAGATTCCATTTTTTAAAATTTCAATGTGAATTCTGTTTTCGGCCATGACTCCTAAACGAGGTCGGTGAAGCGACTTCTGAGAGGAGTTCTATCGTCTTCACCACATTTGAAAACCTATGAGACCACTCAGACCTCATAGATTCTTTGGTATAAGTCCCATGGAAGGAAAATGCTTGAAAATAATATGGATTAAATTTTTATTTTAGAGGTTCCATTCGTACTACGGTAACTTTCAGGCAGGATTCTCGACAGGACGATTAGTAGTGTATAAAACAGGACAACTGACACCACTAGTGTGGCTCTCTAGAAAAGGCGGATCGCAACGGGTCACAAGCGTGTTTTTCAATCCGAGGTGAACTTTTAGTGCATCGGAGCATTCTTTAGCTGAATCCGGCAGATTCTGAGTTTTTCACGAAGTAGGAATGAAGGAATTGAGACCGAATTCTCTAAAAATTTGAGAAAAAATATTCCAAAGAGAATAAGTTTAATGAGTTGTAATGAATACGCTCCAGAGTTAGTCGAACAAAAGGAGTTGAGATGAAAGCTGTAAAAATTTTAGTCAAAAGTGAATAGAATCACTCCAGAGTTGTAAAGAAGAATGATAATTTGAAAAAATATCAAAAAGATTTTATGATTCTGGACCCCACTCATGAAGCTGTGATTGGAAGACGTTTTTACCCAGATTTACCCTGACTCTGAATGGTGAATCTCTACGCGTTTCAGAAGAATGTTTGAAAAAGTACCGTATTCAACGCCCGCATGAAGATTTTTTGGGAACTAGCCAAAAAACAGAAACCCAGAAACTTTGACTCAGGTTTCTATCACACGATTCTAGCATTAGAAAACTATCACTTGTGATTCAGAAAAATTTTAATATAAGATAGGAAATTACTGTAGGGCATATTGTTTTACAAAAAACTCTGACATGGGAATGCTACCAAGAACCCACGAAATTGGAAGGTCTGACTGGGTTCTAGGGTTTTCAAACACGCTGAAGATGATAGAACCGGTGTCAAAAACTGCTATGTCGACCTTGTTTCAGAGTTGTGAGTGGGGTCGACATAGCAATTTTTGACACCGGTTCTATCATCTTCAGCGTGTTTGAAAACCCTAGAACCCAGTCAGACATTCCAATTTTGTGGGTTCTTGGTAGCATTCTCATGTCAGATGACAGAAATCCAGAATCTTCAGAGCTTAAAACAAAAAATTCCAGAGAACCAATGGTCATACACTCGCTGACAAGTGGAAAAGTGATGATCAGCTGGGACCTGACGAAAGACACAAGTTCCATATTGAGTGAGAAAATCGATGAGGTACACTTTCTCCTCTTGAATTCTGAAAATGTTAGTATCAAGGACTCGGAAACAAGCTGCAACACGATTTGGTACAGACAACAAGAAGGAAGGTATTGTTACTTGGTATGTTTTAACAGTAAGAGTTTAAATTAATGCCTTTCAATATGATTAAAAACACTGGAAATACTTTTTGATCTAGTTCTGTTCGCATCTACAGTACTTCCTAGAAAAGTAAAAATTAAAATTGAATTAAGTTGATTCTCACACTTCTATATTAATTTCACATATCAACTCAATTTTTATTCGAATCAACTTTTTTAATTTAGAATACTCTCTGTCTCTCTCTCTCATTCTCTCTCTCTCTCTCACTCTCTCTCTCTCTCTCTCACTCTCTCTCTCTCTCTCCTTCTATTCACCTCTAAATAATCATTTTGTTTTCGAATTGTCGGAAAATCATATTCTAACAGTCAGAAAATCAGTGTCCGACCCGGCGCGGGTTCCCTACACACAAAATTTTTCAGGCTATAGGTGGCCTCAACGGAGGACTTGATGTTCACGCCATGGAGAACATGAGCACTCCAACATCCGAAACCATGGGACAAATTTTACGTCGATTGCGGAATTTTGTGTAGCTCAGTGGATATGCTTCCCGCTCTTATTTTCAGAGCCCAGTTTCTGTCCTGCTGCAAGGTTTTTGATTGTATTTTTCCCACTCAAAATGTATATTTGCAAAGCATAGCGCAATAACAGCGCTGCCTGGCTCTAATTTTGAGACCCTGGGTTCGATCCCCGCTCGAATCTGATTTTTTAGTTTTTTCTCTTTAAACATTCTATGATAAAAATTCATTTTCACACGTTTATAGTACATATCACCGGTTGGCAAAAGTGAAATAGGACAGACATTTTTACAATTGAGGGATAAAACTGGAAAAACTGACCAGAAAAGTGGAAATGCTACATGATTTTGGGTTGGGTATTCATTTTTCTTATGATAGGTTGGGTATAAATTTAGAAGGAATTTTCACCGACAAAAATTGAAAATCGTGAAAAATACATTTAAACACTATTAATAGAATTTTGAAAAGAATACGTTTCACTATTTTTGTATTTGAAATGTTTTAGAATAACCAAGACCACCTTGTTTTCGATACTCAAAAGTAAGAATTCTATAATTAGACGGTAAAAAAGTGAAACTATATTATTTTTCTACAAAAACACAAAAAAAATATTTTTAAAAAAGAATTCTAATATTTCATAAAAAAAAATTAAACTACAAAGAAATGTGGATCCCAAAAGAATTTTTTTAAAAATAGATAAATTCTTCATGAAATCATCAAAAACCATTGAAGTGCTACGAAAATCTAATCAGTTTTTTTCTGATTTTTTTTTTAATTGAGAGGAATCTAGAAGAAATTAGCGAAAACAGTTGTAATGCGGCTAAAGTTCTCAAAAAAATTTTCAGAATCCGTTTTTTGCACATAAAATCTAAGCTTGGTGGTCTAAGCTTTCCAAAATCAACATGAAAAGTTTCTATACACTGATAAAAAAACATCACAAATTGACAACTCGACTAGTTTTGTTGTTAGCATTCGCCTGAGAGACGGCAGCTAAAAAGTGAAATTTTTCGAAATCCAAGCTCACGAGCATGTTAACAAGGATCCTCTCGTCATCTGTAGTCAGGTTTTCAACGTTGGGCTTAACACAACCTGTGTGACGAGCCAGGTAGACATAGGAGGAGATGTTTGTTAGGAATGCCACTATGAACATGATCAGCGCTTGGTCTGAAATTTTAATTTGGCTTTTCTCGTTTTTTTTTCTTCATTCTTATTTTTATGTTTTCACATAAATTTCTGCATTAAAAAATTGAATAATGGGAAGAAATAATAGGAGGAGATGTTCGTTAGGAATGCCACTATGAACATGATCAGCGCTTTGTCTGAAATTTTAATTTTGGTTTTTCTCGTTTTTTCTTCTTTTTTCATTCTTTTCAGTAGGTTTTTACATAATTTGCTACATTCTTGTTCGATTATTCAAAAACTTGGATAATGGGAAGAAATAATAGGAGGAGATGTTTGTTAGGAATGCCACTATGAACATGATAAGCGCTTGGTCTGAAATTTAAATTTGGTTTTTTTTTCTTCATTCTTAATTTTATGTTTTCACATAAATTGCTGCATTAAAAATTGAATAATGGGAAGAAATAATAGGAGAAGATGTTTGTTAGGAATGCCACTATGAACATGATCAGCGCTTGGTCTGAAATTTTAATTTGGTTTTTCTTGTTTTTTTTTTCTTTTTTATTTTTTTTAGTACGTTTTTACATAATTTGTCGCATTCTTGTTCGATTATTCAAAAAATTGAATAATAAGAAGAAATAATGAGAAGAGATGTTCGTTAGGAATGCCACTATGAACATGATCAGCGCTTTGTCTGAAATTTAAATTTGGTTTTTTTTTCTTCATTCTTAATTTTATGTTTTCACATAAATTGCTGTATTAAAAATTGAATAATGGAGAGAAAATGTTACTATAAACATAATTTCACGATTTTTCATGTGAAATAAAAAAGAAACAGTACTTTTGATGGTACCGGTCGAATTTCCTCTTAAATTCACGACTTTTAGTGTGAAAATAACAGAAAAGAACTGAATTTAAGATCGAATTTTCTCTCAAATATACAAATTTTGATGAAAAAATAGGAGTGGTACGATAAAAGTAGCTGAGAAGTAATACGTTTACGACTTCTAATGTAAAAATCACAGAAAAAAAAACCTAAATTTGATGATATTGGTCAAATTTTCACAGAAATTAACGACTTTTAATGTAAAAATTTAATGATGTTGGTCGAATTTTCACAGAATTCGCGACTTTTAATGTAAAAAGGCATAAAATTACCTGAAGGGAATTTCCTCCTCTTATTCAGTGCTGCCAAAAAGTTCCCATCGTAGGGTATCGCCCTTAGTATGCATCGATTCAAATCCAACACATTTCGCCATCGTACCAACTTTCCTGTTTCCGACTTGTTGCATTGCAGCGCGCCGAGTCCTTTTCCGATTCTGGAAAGATTTATTGATTTTTTTCAATTATCGGTTAAAATTTAAGATTATCATGACCATCTTCAAGTAAAATTGAAGGTCCTATTCCATTTCTTTAAAAAATGAACACTAAATTCACTCGTTTTTACAATCAAAAAAGAGATTTAAATTCATTCATTTCATACGGAAAAATTTGTCAATTACAGTGAGAGGTTATATGAATTCTAGGAGAAATTCGAAAACAGAGCTTTTGTTAGATCCGGAAAAATTACAAAGATTCTTTTTTGGAAACTTTTATTGAAATTGAAAAAAAAAATTTGACACAGGAAAGTGGTGTTTGATGTAAATTCAACCTCACTTTTTGAAATTGGAATCATAGTTTAAAATTTAAGAAAATAATGACCATTTCTAAGTACATTTGAAGATCATATTACAGTTTGGGTTTTTTAAATTCAAAATTTAAATTTTTCAAAATCAAATTTTTCAAATTCACTCGTTTTTCAAAATCTTCAACTAATTTTCGATTTAAAATCTACTCTTTACTTCTCATTAGTAAACATTAGAGATCATTATCATTCAAATTTAGAGCTGAAACTCAACAATCTTACTTTTTCCAGTTTTTTCGATACATGTGTCAAAATCTTTTCGATTTTTAAGATCCCAACTTCATTTTTAGAGAAAATTGAAAGTCATCATTTTTTTTCGAGATTGGTGATTTCATTTTCAAGTTACGACTAAAGTTCTCTTTTATTCGTTGAGTTTGAAATTTAAAGCTTCACCTTATTCAACTTTTTAGGTTATAATTTGAATTTCACCTTATTTTTAATGTTCAACAAAAGGTCTTAATTAGTTTTTTGAATTATAATTTGAATTTTCTATTATTTTTAGGGTTAAAATTTATAGCTTGATGTATTTTGTAAAGAATAAAATCTCACTTCATCGGGTCAACTTCAACATCGCAATCAATAGGATTCCGATAACTTCTGGGCGATAAAAGTTGAAGTTTTTCCATCAAACTTTTCACCAGTTGAACTCTTTCTTCATTTCCGCATATGATCATATCATCGCCAGCCAGAATCGGGTATAGTACCTTAATCAGATGATTCAATACTTTTAAAAACTGATTTATTGATTTTAAAATTTGACATTTGAAAAATCGAAATTCTAATTTTTAATTTGCTATTTTTCAAATTTTAAAAATGCATATTTGAAAACTCACATCACCCAAGTTTTTCGATACCACTTTCAATGTATCATCGACTTCTTTGTTCTCTCTGAAAAAATATATAATTTTTTGTTTTTTAGTTTTATAAAAATTGAGTCGATTTTCGAGCTTCATTGAAAACCTTTCTTCTCAAATTCTGTTTACAAGCAAAATGCTGGCATTTGAAAAACCGCATCCCTTTTTTTTCAAACGTAATAACTTTGCTCATAACAGCCCAATCACCTTGTTCTTAGGCTTAGGTTGAACCTTAAGCTAGCCCCAACCTAACCTAAACCCAAAAAAAGTGTTCATAGTAACCCACATCACGTTTTTTACGTTTGAAAAAAAACGGGATGCGTTTTTATAAATGTCCAAAATGCACATTAAACATATCAGTTTTAAAATTTAAAAATACCTTTCTTGTAACACAAATTCTGTATTGCCCTTGGCCATATAGGATATTGGTTGATTACTGCAGAATAGAGATCCACTTCTTGAGACAACGGTTGAGCACTTTTTCAACACGTCTCTCATGGCTGACTCGAGTTTGGGGTATGTCTGTAAGAATTATGATCCTTTTATTATTTTACAAACAAGCACGCTTGGCCTCGCTACGCTCGAGGCCTTTTTCCCATACATACTCTCTCTCTCTCTCCCTCTCTCTCTCTCTCTCTCTCTCTCTCTCTCTCTCTCTCTCTCTCTCTCTCTCTCTCTCTCGCTCTACAATGCGAATCAGAGTTGCACGGAAGTAAAATTTTTCAAAACGGAAGTCGGAAGTCGGAAGTAGAATTTTTCCGACGGTAGTCGGGAGTGCAAAAAAATTTTTAAAAAACTCAGAGATATTGTATATCCGCGCATTCTCAACAGGTGATAGGTCAATTCCTGAGTAGAAACGATTTCACGGTTTTTTCGTCATTTTTCACGAAAAAATTTTTTGACGGAAGTCAGAAGTCGGAAGTGAAAAAAGAGCGGAAGGCGGAATTCCGTGAAACTCTGACGCGATTGCTACCATAACTAATGCTAGTATTGCTAGAACCAGTGCACTAGGACCCCAGCAGCCATAAGTACTCACACGAACAGTCTCGACTGATTGCCAATATGCCCATGCCTACTTTTCGGCGATAAATTTTTGTTTGGTTCTTTTTCATTCCATTTCGATCAGTAAGAATCTTACTTTCTAAAACCACTTCTGCTTTCAATTAGAAAGCCTCGTTAGGTTAATTTTAAAACGAAAAAAAGTTAATAAAGGATACGGTATCGCACAAAATCTTATATGGCTCGAACAATCAATTTTCTCCGATTACGGAAATTTTGGTTTTCAAGAGAAAATGCCTTCCATTTTTAACATTCATCATTTTAACTCTAACCATGAATGGTTAAAACTAGTTTGATAAAATATGTGTCCGAAAACAAAAACACACAAGATTTTGTCCAATAATGTACGTGATTTTAAGATTTAGAACAACTATTTCAAGTATATCCTTTTATTTAACTGATTAATGTCTTGCATAACTCCCTTTTTCATTTATAAAAATTCATAAAATTGATTCCATTTTTCCATCTAGTCATTAAAACTCACACATGGAGAAAGTGAAGAGACTTCATCTAGTGGTTTAGAAGATAAACGGAAAGAGAAGATGAATTCTTCAGCTTTTTTCTTATCTTCCATATAATGACCATCACATCCATAATCTGAAGTCTCTCTCTTTCTTCCTTTCTCTCTCTCTCTCTCTCTCTCTCTCTCTCTCTCTCTCTCTCTCTCTCTCTCTCTCTCTCTCTCTCTCTCTCTCTCTCTCTCTCTCTCTCTCTCTCTCTCTCTCTCTCTCTCTCTCTCTCTCTCTCTCTCTCTCTCTCTCTCTCTCTCTCTCTCTTCTAAAATTACCTAAATGACTATGCACGTGATCTCCATATTTCGCATGGAATCTGTTCTTCAACAACCTCGTTTGTTCGACGACTTGATTGAATCGAAAAAAGTCGGATGGAGTATTAGAATCAGCATGTAGTGAATAGTACTGCTCCAGATTTTCTTCTTCTGAAGTTTTTATATCAGACGGCAAGAACTTCTGTGGGAAAAATAGAAAATTTCAAAAATTTCCATCAAAATACAAAATTTCTAACTTCTCAAATTGAAATAATTTTGCTATGAAGATTCTTTTGATGAAAATGTAAATAGTAATAGTATAGTATCGCAGCTTTTTTTTAACAATGACAAAAATCGATGATAATTCATCTTTCATAGACTTGATAGAGTTTTTCATTAGGATAGATGTTTAAAATGTTTAAAAGATGATATAAAGAGTAGGTTTTTAAACACTTCTCCATTGAAACTTTATGAAAATTACACTCGAAGTTCGACCCTCTCATACCTATTTTTTGCTTTTTCGATTTTCAAATTCATAACTGAACTTGTCACCGTTTAATGTCATTTTCCTGTCTCTAACCCTAACCTTCACTTCCCATCTTCAAAAAAAAATTTTTTGTCCTCCTTCGATTTTGACGCGTAAAATTTTCTCATCGCCAATAAGAGCGCTGTCCAGTTAATGTACATTCCAATTTTTGAACTTTTCGACTCGAAAAAAATAAGAAAACTTGTCTTTTCCCATCAGAAATATTAAAATCTTACCAATAGAGTCCGAGACAGCTACAACATCAGAAACATGTCTCAGGAAAAGAGATCTGTTGCAGACTACCTGTGGATAGATGGCCTCTTTCACGTGTTTTGTAAAAGTTTCCAGAATTTTCTTTGATGGGCGGTCCGATGAGATCAATGCCATGCAGACTGGTCTCTGAAACACACTTATCAATCGAAATATTAAAGAACAGTTAAAATTAAAGATAATTTTGTCGAGAATCTATGAAAAATGTCATCTCTAACAATTTTTCTCGTATTTCGCAATATTTCAACAATATAGTGATATTTTAATGCAAACGATCGATATCATCTTTATTTCGAAATTTTGAAAGATTCAAAAACAGTTTTTTCCATAACATTTAAGTTAATTTTGTCGAGAATCTATGAAAAATATCATTCCCACTGGTTCTTGCCGGGAAATTTGCGCTTTTTTGAGTTTTTGAAACTAATTTCTTCTTGGGATTGAAAAGAAACTTTGAAAAATGATGTTATTTTAATGTCAATTTTCCGATTCTCTTCAATAACTGACAAAAAATTATGAAAAATTTAACAAAAAACATTTAATTGATAGAAAATTTTCGAAGCGAGGAATTTTCTTTTAAAAAATCAAAAGATTTTTTTCAAATTTATTACATCTGTTAAAAATGTTCAAAAACTGTAAAATACGCTTTTCAAAAATTAAGATCCTTCAAAAAGTAACTTTATGACATATTTTCTTTTCTACATTTGAAAAGGTTGGAAATTTACCTGGAAAGCTCTCGCTTTTATGTCATAAAAGGTAAAATAATAGGAGATTGCATAAATTCCCATCTGATGATTGTGAAGAACGATAACTGATCCAGATGCAGTTTCAGTAGACATTAACCATAAGGCCATATCGTTCACATCGACACTTTCAACTGGAAAATTTTCACATTAGACTTCTTTTTAATAAAAGACGTTTGAATTTCTCATGTTTTTGACAAATTGTTCAAAAATTTATTTTTTGAATTTATTTTAAAAAAAGCAGTTTGGATTTTTATTCTTGAACTTTTTTTTTCCAAATTTTCCTTTTTTTAAATTTTCCGTAGAAAAGATTTATATCGAATTTCTTTTAGATAAAAACAGTTTAGTAATTTGGTTTTCAACATTTTTTCCATGCAAAAATTAATTTTTTAGATTTTTTAGAAATGTATTTTTTATTGAAAATTGTAAACAAGATTCTCTTTTTTCTAATAATTTTTATTATAAAGATGGTAATTTTAATGAAAATCGCTTTTGAACATGTACTAAATGTTTAAACCCAAATTTTTCATCAAAAATGTTTTTTTTGTAAGATAGCGTTTAGGATACATTAAATTAGTGATGCTCACGATTTTTAAAGTACTTTTTTTTGAAATCCCCGGTTCTTTGCGATTCTGGAATGAACTCTAACTGGAAAATGTTCAATGTTATTTCAGATAAACTTCTTTCAGAAATAAAAACTCAATTTATTTTTCGATTAATATCAAAATAATACCAGAATCATGTTTTAAACAGAATCCACCCAAAGTTCAATAAAGAACCATTTTCAAGAAATAAAATCATACCATAATCATTATTTTCACTCGAAACCACTATTATCGGTTTCGGACCTATCACTTGACAGAATTCAACCAGAACCACAAACGGTTTCACTCTCCCAGAAAGTCGATGAAAAGGGTCGATTACTCTTGAGGGTTCCAAGAGGAAATCCTCGAATGAGATCGATTCCATCTGAAATGAAAGTTCAATTTTTAGTCCGTTCAGAAAGAAAATTCAAATGTTTTCGAACAATCTTCCAACTCAAAACTTTATGTTAAAACTGACCCGCCGAAAACGGCATAATCTGCGGAGCCTCACGGCATCAAATTTACTTGATTAAATGCTCAATTTCGGTATCCAAGACCACTCCGGAAAATAATAAATATGATTTAAAGATTATGTCTGAATTGAAGTTCATTTATGTTCTTTATAGCACATTTAAATGTGATTTATTACTATTCTTCACTTTTGACATGTCTAATCTTTAAATGACATTCGGTGTACATTTAAATACTCTTCGAAGTCATCTCAGAAACGCCTAATATTTAAATGGAATTCAAAAGTGCCATAAAGAAATTTAAATGGTCTTTAAAGATTCTTATGGCACCTTTAAATCACATTTATTTTTTTCCGGAGCAATTGGTTCTCCACAAAAGTTGTTCTCCCAACCTAAGCTAAGTTTATTTTAAAAGGAAATCACTTTTGGTTGCAGATTGCAAATTGAGAATAAGTTATGACACAGGCTTGATGGTCGGCAGATTATGGCGTCTCCCACGGACTATATTAAAATTGAGCAATTCCGAGAAGAGAAACATTAAAAGATGGCGAAAAATTAAATTCTTGAAGAAATTACTTTACAACACCATTTTTTTGCTACTGAAATTTGTTTCATTATTTTAAAAAAGTAATTTAAATTTCTTGTTCTATGACTTTTTCCTCAAAGATTTCTATTCTAGGTGAATCCAATTGGATAAACAGTCAAATTACAAGATGTACAACATGAATATCAAGACGACCATAAAAATGTGAGTTTTCAATTTTAAATTGAATACTGTAGGTATTTCAAAACGCCAGAAACGTTAAAACTAACAAAAAACGGTGAATAATAAGATTTATCAACAAAATATCAACAGTGAGTGCTACTATTTACAAAGAAAATTTCACGGAAATTCCTTACACCAAAACCAGTGAAAACTACAGTAAGAAAATTTTACAACGAGATGGAGATCATTAAATAAATCGCAGAAATGGAGACTTATCGAGGGACGCTGGCCAAAATATGAGTAATGTGACCGCCTTCGCCAGCCAAACACTTCAAGCAGACTTTCTGCACAGGAGTTGGCTTGGCTTTCTTCTCTGAAATAAAGAAATAGAAAACATTGAAAATGTTTAACATACCCACAGGAACATATTGTTTGCTCTCGCCGAAGTTTACTTGAACGTGTTCGTCCAAAATTCTTTTTCTATTGACGGCAGTGTTTCCAAGAACCATTCTGAACTTTTTAATGTGATGAGAGAGTAGAGAGAGAGAGAGAGAGAGAGAGAGAGAGAGAGAGAGAGAGAGAATCCTAACATCCTATTAGAACTCTTAGAAAGTGAGCTCTAAGCACGGCGTGTTGGTAATGGCGCCAAAATATCTTACACACTTAATGACCCAGACTCGGCTGTAGACCCAATATTTATTACCACTCTGTTTCTGTGCACTACTTTCTTCAAACTTTTCCCCGTGAACATAAGTTTTATTTCAAGCAAGCTGAAAGAAAATGGAGACTGAAAATTCACTCGATCTTCGAGAGACAATAGTATTTGTCGAAATCTTATCAGTAACTTGAAACATCTGATTAGCCAGTCACTGATAGTTTTTGACGGGAAATTTAAGAAGAAACAACCACACAAACACTATGATCAATGTTTTGAAAATAGCATCGTCAGACGAGAAGTAGAGAACTAATTCTGACTTTGTCTCAGAAAGGATGTCTTGTAATTAGAACAGGTTCTTAGTGAGCGTCTCTATTGATGAACACATGAAGCAAGCACAACAGCCGCATCAACAAAAATAAAACATGAAATTTTGAAAATAAAAAAAAATAAAAAACTACTTTCCAAGTGACAGGGAGTGAGTTTCGAAAAAAAATTACCGCGGAATCGTGCCCTACGGACAAGTACGCCTGCCGATTTAATTTCACTTTTTTTACCATTTCCATTCCTCATTCAAAAACCGGTTCTAGATGCCTTTTCGGACACGTCAGTTAGGTTCTGCATGTTCGAAACTTTCGGATGGTACATGTCTTTGTTTCAGCGTTGCTCTCTCGATCATTCTCATTGTTATGCTCTTTGAATTTTTCTTTTCTTCTTGTTTGTGACTAATCTGTGCCTGAGACTCTATTCGTTTCTTGAATTTCTTTCAATTATCTAGTTCAATTGCTCTGAATGCGGTTTATATTTAAAAAAATCCACCCATTGGTTGTCAATTGATAAGAAAAACAACGCTAAACTCAAAACGATATCATGACCTCCTATCATCAGTCACAGAACTAGTTTCCTCAAGGAACATCATCAGTTCGATTTACAACAAAATTGATAGATGCCATCCTCCGTTTGTTAGGAAAAACAGTGTCAAGGACGAACACACACCCCTACAGTTAGTTTCTCTGCCGGTTATTGACCCAGAAAAACTTAGATCCAGAAGCTTGGTACCGTCCTGATTATCGATTTTCCACGTCATCATTTTCCTCCTCATTCTGAGGGAGATAAGATAAAACAACGGGCGTAGTTGGCTTGCACTTGTATTCTTATCTCCCAACGAACGAATGTTGAATCTTTTTGGACTTTTTTTGTAAACATTACTGTTTTCTCAAAAGCTCCTTGTTTTCATTCACTGGTGTACGTGATTTTATGATTATCAGGAGGTGTAGATCAAAGTTACGTGATAAATCAAGAGCATATGGTCTGTTTTTTTGCATATCACACCTACGTATTTATTGCTGCATGTATGAAACAGTTGTTTTGTTCGGCTTGAGTTTCTCAGAAATGTGTTCCTAATGAACTTGATCTTTGAGAAATTGTATTTTCGAAAGGAAGAGACACCCTTATTGATTCAGTCAAACTTCCTTGTTAAGTACACTCAATATGACCTTTAATGCGGAAACTTGACCGTTTCCTCCAATCTAATCAGTCTTAAAAGGAACCTAATATAAACCTGACCCTAAGGATCTTAATTAACAAACAACATTATCAATTTATGACAGGTAGCTCTACCAACTACTAATCAACTTGACCTTAAGGAACTCAATCAGAAAAGTTATGGAGAGTTTACCGAAACTAACCTTAATTAACTCAATGAACAACCTTTTCAAGATATGGTTTTTTAAAAAAGTAGATTGATAAACTACAAAATGGACTTAGTGACCATAAGAAACGTAAAAGGTGGCTCTATGTACCAGGGATGTTCACGAAATTACAAACCTTAACTGTTAAACGTTGAATTAACGGTTTTTAAAACTTTTTAACGAAACAGTTAAACGTTAAATAACAGTTTCTCACTTTTAACAAAACCGCGGATCGTTACATCGAATTTAACGAAAAATTTTGTTTAATCGTTAAACTTCGTAACCAGCCCTGCTATTTAACCTGCTCCAAATCTTTTCGTGGACCGGCATTGGACCGTAGATGGGCGACAGTCGTCCCGGACATGTGTCGCCCATTTACGGTCCGATGCCGGTCCACCCAAAGTTTTGGAGCTGAGGATCAATGACTTGAAGAAACTCAAACAACCATTACAAGATATGGCTCTTTGAGTAGGTTGATAAACTCCAAAATGGACTTACTGACCCCAACCAACTTAAAAGGTAGCTCTACCAACCCTTAGGAGCCTAATGGCTCAAAGAAACATAAACAGTCTTATCTTCCACCCAAGACCACTCAATCAGATCATAAGACTCGACGCATGTGAGCCGTCTTCGTAGTAAACCATTGAAAAAGTTGGCGATCGTTTCCGCCGCCCACATTTTTGCTATATCCTACGTGGCATACGAACAACTTGACCCTCCCGCCGGCTCACGTTTTGAGGACCTCACAGTCGATGAAGGGAGAAAAGGTACTTTTCTTTCTGAACCTCACGACGAGTAGCATCATACTACGATGGTTACACCTCGCTTAGCTACAGTAGCGAACAAAAACTTGAAAATTTTCAATTTTATGCATCACATATCTTCCTCTACCTGTAAAAAAGTCTGACCTCCGTAAATCGGTTACTTAGTACCGTAGCAGATTCGCCTCGAAATACATGAACGATTAAGTAATGCGCCTTCAATTTCGATGGACTGAAAGTAAAAATAATAATTTAAATCCCCAAAGATCTAACTGTTCGTTGTGAGAGTCCCGACCCTACCGTACTCATTTTACAAAAATGCGACTGCCGCGAGTTTGAAATCGGTCAGACTTTTTGCTAGATATGTGTGCATAACTCACTTCAAAAATAAGTTCGTTCTAAACAAGCTTCATTCACAACTCACATATCTAGCAAAAAGTCTGACCAATTTCAAACGCGCGCCAGTCGCGTTTTTGTAAAATGAGTACGGTAGGAGTCGGGACTCTCACAACGAACAGTTAGATCTTTGTGAATTTAAATTATTATTCTTACTTTCAGTCCATTGAAATTAAAGGCGCATTACTTAATCGTTCTTGTATTTCAAGGCGAAACTGCTACAGTACTGAGTAACCGATTTACGGAGGTCAGACTTTTTTACAGGTAGAGGAAGATATGTGCAAATCTGTCTTATTTTTTCTCTAAATCTTTCTTGTTCTCAATTCAAAATGAAAAAAAAAACAGAAAATTGTGTGAAGTAGTGAACGAAATCTTACCATGTTATGCTTGAAAGCGAGCCACCTCATGTACCTTGTGAGTAGTACCATGTTAGTACCATTGCTTCCGCGGTTTACACCTCGCTACGGTAATATTGAATTGCTTGAGATCAGTACTCGGTCAACGTGTCATACTACGATAGTTGCACCTCGCTACGTTATATGCTAATTTTAGTTGAAGGAAAGGTAGTGGTACTCTGCATTTGTAAGAATTATGATTTTGTGTTTCGTGAATGAAATAGTAGAAAATCAGTTAGCATATCTTTAATTCTTTACGGAATTTTGCTGGTTGAAAATGTAAGAATAGTAC
>OZ022252.1:2462143-2519643 GCA_963978915.1 Caenorhabditis parvicauda
TGAAGAACACTCTATCGAAACCGATTATCATGGAAGCGATCATAGTTGATTCTCTGGAGTTCCACAGCACATTCTTTGAGTCTGTGGTGAGTTGAATTTATCTTATTTTTCCGAGAAAGATTAAAAAACGAACCGTACCTTATACAGTGTGTATTAAAAAAACGTCATGTTGTGGGTTTCTGCTGATTTTCCACGTATTTTTGAGAATGACAATAACTTCTGAAACAAAAGTTTTGAGTCACATTCAGACACACATTTTCTGTGAATTTCAACCAAATCCGTCCACCCTTTCCGAAACATCATTTTTTATTCGAAGTATCTGTAAAATGATTATTCATTAAGAAAAACTGAATTTCTCAGTGTTCTGTTTTTGTTATCTCGGTTTTTAGTGAACATGACGTTATTTTTATACAGGTCCATTTTCGTTCCATAGACATAACTCGAGAGCTCGTGGATGGATTTGGTTGAAATTCACAGAAAATGTGTGTCTGAATGTGACTAAAAACTTTTGTTTCAGAAGTTATTGTCATTCTCAAAAATACGTGGAAAATCAGCAAAAACCCACAACATGACGTTTTTTTTATACACACTGTATTTTTGGACACTTGACTCTCTGTTTGGGTGAGCGTATCTCTGGAAATAGTTGATCTAAAAAGGGGCGGTCCCTTCTTCTATGAAAATGAAATTTTCCAGTCTATCAAGCCACAAGGATCGACGAGCGTTGAACTTGCGTTTCTCCCCAGAGCCGTTGGAAAAACTGCGGCTGCAGTCCAGATCTACACTTCAGAAGGGCTTTTCCTGTTGAAAGTAAGTTTTTCTGTATTTTCACTCGGGTTAGTCATAAAATATCTATAGAGATTTTAAATTTGATATAACATCTGATTTTTTAATTTTCCAACTAAAACATTGAAAAATGAAATCGGAGCGATTTTCTGAGATATTTCGCCATGATCAGAGCCCCTTTTTATGAGAAAAATTTTAAAAAATTAGACTTTTTGACTGAAAGAAGTGGTTTTTAGAGGCAATGTCTGTGCTTTTTCTCTCTCCATCTTTCTTTTATTTCAAATTTCATCAAATGAGGTGTACCAAAGTGAAAATCGAAGAGATTGCGTTTTCGCATTTTTGATACGTTTCGAGTGAGAGATAAGTTCAGAGGTTAATCCCCTTGATCACTAAAGTATTCAACGAATTTCAACAGTAAGCTTTTGTTTTTACAGGTTCCTACCTTATTTTTCTTTTATTTCGATAAAATTCCATTTTCACCGTGTAATAAACGATAAAATTCGCTTGCAACACGGTCAGCGATGCGGTCAAGTTATAATTCCAACAATGTTTCAGGTGAAAGGCGACTGTGTATCCAACCCGTATCGTCTGAAGCCCTTCGTCGGCCATAAGATCCCGTTCAATGGAAAAATCGTCAGCCCCGTCAAGTTCTACAACCCTTACAGATATCCGCTTCAAGTCACTGAGGTAAGGTTTTCACCATTGGTGGTCACCAAACACCATGTTAGCCATATTAGCCGCCATGTTTCATATCAAGCTGACCGTCTCCATTCAGATTTCCTCCTCTGGTGGTCATGTCTTTGTCGAGATGCCAACGTTTTCCGATGAGAAGTTGGCCGCAGATCCGGTATCGCATTGGGTGAGTTTTTGTCGTCATTTGTGGTGTCATCGGTGTCTGTGCCGACGGAGTTGTGCACAATAACTTCGCACGGGAGGGAGAGAGAGAGAGAGAGAGAGAGAGAGAGAGAGAGAGAGAGAGAGAGAGAGAGAGAGAGAGAGAGAAATAGACAAATTCCAGCTCCTCCAACCATATCAACAGAAGACAATCGCAAATCTCCTCCTTCTCGGTGTCCATACTGACAAAACTATCGCGTTTCTGAGAATCGGAGCTACTGTGAAGACTCCAATCGGGTTTGTTTTCAGTTTTTAATAGAAAATGTGACGAACGACCAATTTTAAAAGAAAAATTTCAAAATATAAGAAAAAAGTGAGCAAAGAAAGGGGCGGGGCGAAGTAAGTCAAATTTCAGTTTCTGTAGTTCAAAAAAATTCATTTTTCCCTCTTTTCCACCCCAGAGTCGAAAATCGTAATGGAAAATATCTGGAGTAGGTGAAATTGATCTTGGGAACAAACCGTACCGTTTGTAGATATGAGAAAACGATTAAAAAATTACCGAAATGATTTGAAAATGAAATAATAAGCGCGATTCGTAGTCTGAATATGTTTTAATTCTCTCTAAAAACAATGAAAAGACATTTTATGACCTGGAAAATATAATTTTACAGTGACGTCGTCCTCGATGACATCGTTATCACTGTGCCAATGGAAGTTATCGACACTGGCGATATTTTCTCTCCGAATGACATTATCGATTTCGGTTTGATGAGGAATGACGAAAGGTCCGAACCGCAGATGTTGTCGATATATCAGTACAAGCTACGTGAAAGTATGCTAGAATTTGAGGTGGGACTTTTTTGTTTGAAAAAAAGGTAAAAAACGTAGATTCATAAAATTTTGTGGAAAAATTGGAGAAATTTCTTCAAAATTAAGGTGAAAAATGTGGATTCATGAAGGTTTTCTCTCAATCTTTAATTTTTCTGAGATTAGATTTTTCATTTTGGAAAATTGTTTTCCCTTTCCTCAATTTATAAAAAAATCAATTAATAACACTCAATTTATTAAAAAAAAACAAATTGAAATTTAATAATTACGATGAATCTTTTTTTTTATTTCCATATTAATTCAATTTAAAAAAAATTCAACTTTTTCAATGTTTTAACTCCATATTTTTGTTGAACATTTTCTTTTACTGTCTCATCAGAATAATCTCGAATGAAAATTGAGTTTATTCACAATTAATTCATAAATAATGTAGGAAAAATTAACTTTTCCATTTTAATTGGCATGAAAATCTCAAAAAAAAAAGAGCACATTTCAGGCGCTCTACGTGATCCAAGGAGACCCACAAGGTATCTATATGGAGTTTGCATCCGTACCGCCCATTTCAATTCCACCACCAAAAGCGATTTCACAGGCCGGAGAGCCGGCATCCGTTGTCAAAGTGTACTTTGAAGCGTCGAAGGTCGAACTACCACAGGTTGAAGCAGGACGACCCACGAGTAGAGTATCCAGTGGAATGATCATAGCTGTATCGAGAGGAGGCAACTATAACATAACTGTGCCGTTCACAGCGACTGTCTTCAAAGGGTGAGATTTATGTAATTTCCCGAAAAAATAGAGTCAAAAGATGGACAGAGTAGGTGTTCTGAAAGAATAGAGGCACATGTATTGATTTTAATATTTTAAATGGAAAAAAGGTGTCCAGAAAAATACAGTCACTCGTTTTTTTTTTCAATTTTTGATAACATTACTGTGTCGTTCACAGCGACTGTCTTCGAAAGTGTGAGATTTATGTAATTACCCGAAAAAATATAGTCAAAATGGACAGAGTAGGTGTTCTGAAAGAATAGAGGCACATGTATTGATTTTAATATTTTAAATGGAAAAAAAGGTGTCCAGAAAAATACAGTCACTCGTTTTTTTTAATTTTTGATAAAATAACTGTGTCGTTCACAGCGACTGTCTTCAAAAGTGTGAGATTTATGTAATTTCCCGAAAAAATAGAGTCAAAATGGACAGAGTAGGCGTCTCGAAAGAAAAGAGTCACTCGTATTGATTTCGATTTTTTGAATGGAAAACAGGTGTTCAGAAAAAATACAGTCACTAAATTTTTTTTCAATTTTTAATATTATTACTGTGCCGTTCACAGCGACTGTCTTCAAAAGTGTGAGATTTATGTAATTTCCCGAAAAAATAGAGTCAAAATGGACAGAGTAGGCGTCTCGAATCTTTTTGGCCTAGAAAAGAGTCACTCGTATTGATTTCGATTTTTTGAATGGAAAACAGGTGTTCAGAAAAAATACAGTCACTAGATTTTTTTCAATTTTTAATATTGAAATGGTGTTGGACAGAATCATATTATTACTCGTCTCCGAAGTCAACATTCATGAGTTTTTTAAAATATAATATTGGTCTCATATAATTTTTTAATCCTATTGACCTGTGCCGTTCACAGCGACTGTCTTCTAAAGTGTGAGATTTATGTAATTTCCCGAAAAAATAGAGTCAAAATGGACAGAGTAGGCGTCTCGAAAAAAACTCGGGGCTATGATGATTCGTTACAGAGAATACAGTCATCACTTATATGAATACTAAGCTTAAAAATGGCAAATTTCGTGTTCCAAAAGAATATTATCAACTTTCATCAACTCGATTTTTGAGTTCTTTGAATCAATTCAATAGTTTCCAATATTTCTCTCACGAAAAGTGAAATCTCGAAATTTTCAAGTTTTATAACGAAAATGAGAGATTATTTCAGAGACCTTGTTCCGGTTGGAAATGACATGGCCATACAACAGAATTTGAGGCCACCTCATCAGAGAACTGTCAGAGTTTTCAACGATCTGCCGTTTGGAGTTGCGGTCTACAATGTTTCACTTTCACCGGATGCACAGGAATTTTTTTCGGTATTCGTTCTGTTTTTAAATTATCAATCATATATGATTTATTCAGTAGAATAAAAGAAAAGCTTGTGGCTCTCCCAAGAAAAGGCTCAAGTTGGGGTAAAAGGTTGTTGAGTTAAAATATAGCACTAGGAGAAGAAATTCGCAAGCTCAAATTATGTATTAACAAGGGGCGAAATGAGAGAAAGAGGTACAGAGAGCCTTCAAATTTTTAAGTTTACGTTTTCGATAGCAAGGAACAAACAAGCAGTCCTCGCTACGCTCAGAGCCTCTTTTTTCATTTTTCATTACAAAATCACATATTCAACCTCTTTATTTAAAAAAAGTGATTTTTAGAGGCAAGCTCTTCGCTATTCTTTCTCTCCATAACTAAAAAGGACCACCCAAAAATTTGCCTCACGAAAAATGGGCGGAGCAAAAGGGGCGGTCCCCTTGTTCTATAATTAATCATGAAAATTTTAATTTCAGATCCGCTTGATAGACACCTCAATCGAAATCGCCAAAGAAGAGCAGGCGCCAGTGTTCATCCTGAAATACAACAAGAAGATTCCAGCCGGTTTCGACAACTCTTACGTTTACCTGAACACGAACGCGTCAACGTACAGGCTACTCCTTCAAACGTATGAAGGAAAGATGAAGGTTTTTTTTGATTACAACCTGGCAAAATTTTGTTTTTTTTTTTGAGAAACCGCCGCACTCGATTTTTTGATCTTGATACATGGTGGTACAGAGTTGCACGGAAG
Organism: Caenorhabditis parvicauda; assembly: GCA_963978915.1. Lineage (NCBI taxonomy): Eukaryota > Metazoa > Nematoda > Chromadorea > Rhabditida > Rhabditidae > Caenorhabditis > Caenorhabditis parvicauda. Next base: position 2,467,413 of record OZ022252.1, read on the forward strand.
TAAAAATTTTCAAAACAGAAGTCGGAAGTTGGAAGTGAATTTTCAAAAACGGAAGTCGGAAGACGGAAGTGAAATTTTTTTCACGGAAGTCGGAAGTCGGAAGTGAAAAAAGGGCGGAAGTCGGAAGTCGGAAGTAGAATTTTTTCAACGGTAGTCGGGAGTGCAAAAAAGTTGGAAAAAACCCAGAGATATTGCATATTCGCGCATTCTCAACAGGTGATAGGTCAATTCCATACTGAATAGAAACGATTTCGCGGTTTTTTCGTCATTTTTCACGAAAAAAAGGTTTTTGACGGAAGTCGGAAGTAGAATTTGTTAAGCGGAAGTCGGAAGTCGGAAGTGAAAAAAGGGCGGAAGTCGGAATTCCGTGCAACTCTGCTGTGGTAGACTCTTCTGATCATGAATTTTTTGTTGGAGAAAACAAACTTTTACAGATCGAACTCACTTCAGTAGAAAAGGAAAGCTTTGATTTTGGATACGTGCAAAAGAACGACACACGAACTATTCGAGTGAGTTTTCAATTTGAAAAGACTTTTAGCCTAGTCTCTCTCTCTCTTTTCTCTCTCTCTCTCTCTCTCTCTCTCTCTCTCTCTCTCTCCTTTTGTCTGTTTTTTGTACAGAAAAGCTCAAAAATGAAAAATCCCACCACCGCAGAAGCCTGAAGAACTTGCACGTTCTGAGACTACCTATACGCGAGCGGTCTTGCAGCGCGGTCAGAACTGTCCACATATACATTATTCAGTTCATCGTCTGGAACCCGAACAGTGCTATTTTGACATTGAACAATCTGGCAGTACCTACCAGCAAGGCGTACAGACTGTACTACGTGGGCAGTGTCCAGAGTGGAACTGAGTTCGTTGATGTAACAGATGTGGAAAGGACCGAGTTTTGCCAGGTAATTTTTGAAGTTTTAGTACAGAATTGTTGATTTTTTTGTTTCTGATCAGTGTTTTTCTACCTTTTGTTGCACTAAATATGGTTTCTCGCGCTTTCGAGAGCCGAATAAACGGAAAACGCTGTTTTGAACTGTTTTAGCTCAAAAAGATTCTATTGGTTTTGTGAGATTTTCGTAATTCGTAAAATTTGTGAGATTTTCGTAAAATGAAATGTTCTAAAGAACATTTTCTCACGAAAATGAGACTCTCACGGAATACTGTTCGGGAACCATTTTAGTTCCAAAATATGGAATTTAGACTTGGAAAAACTCAAAAAACTGACGATTTTACTTCAATTTCATCCTTTCAGCCTCAAGATTTCGACGTTCGACCATCGATGGGTGCGATTTTCGATTTCGAACTGAAGGTTCCGCAAGATGGTAAGGTCTACGAAGGAAAAATGCTCTTCGAGTCAGAGATAGAAAGTAAAGTCTTCCAAGTGACGTATAAGGTTTGTATTCTGACTAAAACTGTTCTGAAAATGGTTTCAGGTTTTCCAAGGAACCCTCCAGTCTATCCCTGCCAAACTGTCATTTGGAAAGTCGTTCCCGGGCAAGGTCTCGTACCGATCGCTACAGGTACTGCGGACACTGACGCGATATTACAGAGCTCTATTTGACGCCATTATGATCAAAAATCGCGTCAAATAGGCCTTTCTGCAAACACTGCCGCAATATTGCAGACCTTGATATTACTTCTCACGACAAGTTTAAGTTTGACGCCATTATGATCAAAAATCGCGTCAAAATAGGCTTTTCTGCGAACACTGCCGCAATATTGCAGACCTTGGTATTACTTCTCATGACAAGTTTGAGTTAGACGCCATTATGATAAAAAATTGCGTAAAAATAGGCTTTTCTGCAAACACTGACGCCATAATGCAGATCTTGACATTACTTCTCACGACAATTTTTAGTTAGACTCTATAATGATCAAAATTAGGTTGACTTTCTGCGAACACTGACGCAATATTGCAGACCTTGATATTACTGCTCACGACAATTTTGAGTTATACTCTATCATGATCAAAATTTGTGTTCAAAGTTGACTTTCTGCGAACACTGACGCCATAATGCAGATCTTGATATTACTGTGTTCAAAGTTGACTTTCTGCGAACACTGACGCCATAATGCAGATCTTGATATTACTTCTCACGACAATTTTGAGTTAGATGCTATAACGATCAAAAATTGTGTTCAAAGTTGACTCTCTGCGAACACTGACGCAACATTGCAGACCTTGATATTACTGCTCACGACAATTTTGAATTTTACTTTCTGCAAACACTGACGCCATATTGAAGAATTTGTTTCTAATGCCATTGTTTCCTTTGTGTCTATTTTGATCAAAAATTGTGTTGAAATTGGGTTTTCTGCAAACACTGACGTAGTTTTGCAGACCTTTTTAATGTCTCTCACGACAATTATCGGAGTGTGCTGTTTTTCAGACCTGTGTTTCACTATTTTTCATTTTTCAAAGTTTTGAACTGAACTTTTCTGAAGCCTCAATTTAACACGTCTGCATACACCGACGCAATTTTGCAGAAAACAATTTATAAAGCTACATTTATTGACATTTTTCGAAGCCTTGCGTTAGCGTATCTGCATACACCGACGCAAAATTACAGAAAAAACACATTTTAAGGTGTTCAACTCGTTTGACGAAGACATGGTGGTGACGAGACTAACGACACTATCCAATGATCCTCGGTTCTTCTTCGAAACCTTTGATTCTGAAACTCCACCAGTACTGCGCAGGGGACGTCTGGCAAACCTCGGAAGGGTCATGTTCTGCCCCAGCGTCGCTTCGGATCATGACTTTTCGTATCTCGGCTTTCCACTATCCTCGAATGATGGTCAATGGTGAGCTTTCATCTTTTTTACCCTGGTTTTTGTCACGGTTTCGAGAAGAAAAGTTTTTGGTTGATTTATGTGGAGTAGACTGAAATCAGCCTTTCCTGAAGAATAGAGAACAGAAAAGGCATAATTTTGACATTGTTCCAGGAAATTTTGAAAAAGTTAGGTTTACATGGAGTAGTCTTATAATTGGCTTGTTCCGATTAACCTCAACATCAAACAGAAAAGCAGGTTTCTGACATATCCCAAGAAATTTGAAAAAAGTTTTTTTGTTAGTTCAACTTGGAGTAGTCATGATACTGATCCGGCGAGTCAAAAAAATTTTCTACGAGTTTATTTTCAGTAGTCATAAAATTGGATTGCTTCTATTGGCCGAAAACAGAAAAAAAATCAATTGTGTCGTGTTTTCAAAAAAATCTGAAAAAGTTTTTTGTTCGATTCACTTGGAGTAGTCATATAATTGTAAGAAGCACGATGCCCTCGCTACGCTCGGGGCTTTTTTCTTCACAAAAAAGAACCACTCAAAAATATTAATAATGTGATTTTAGGTTCACCCATTCTCTGACCCTACCAGCCAACCTGGCCGAGGTTGACGCGTACCTCTACAAGCGCCGCGCGGACAAGTTCGCCGCCCTCGTGGCAGCCGGCAAGAACTTTGTGAACACGACGGTGGTGTTGGACACGGACAAGGCGAAGAACATCAAGATCCAGACGTCGGCAGAGCTGACGTGGCCACGGCTGCTCAGCCCTACACACGTCCACTTCCCAATCACTGCTCTAGGCAACTACACTATACAGAATCTGACGTTGACCAACCCCACAAACATGCCGATTGTTGTGCAGGTGAGCCATTTGATTGGTGGATAGTGTCAAAAAATTGTAAATTTTGACCTCACCCCACTCCCTCTCCCTCCCCCTCCCTCTCCCTCTCTCTCTCTCTCTCTCTCTCTCTCTCTCTCTCTCTCTCTCTCTCTCTCTCTCTCTCACTCTCTCTCTCTCTCTCTCTCTCTCCCTCTCCCTCTCCCTCTCCCTCCCCCTCCTCTCTCTCTCTCTCTCTCTCTCTCTCTCTCTCTCTCTCTCTCTCTCTCTCTCTCTCTCTCTCTCTCTCTCTCTTCATCATCTCATATTCCAGGTTATACCGCTAGTCATCTACCCAGACGCAGAATCCCTGGTCCGTCTCTTCCGTGACAACCTCGACGTACCGCTGACATCGCGAGTCGAAATGAACGAAACTCTTATGTTTTCGCTCCGAGACACAGAACTTTTCACTCTAAAGCCGGACTCACCTGTGCCGATGCTGAGAGAACAACTGGAACAAAATGTTCCGACCAGCGTGCCGAGGTGAGCTTTAGAAAGTGAAAGCAAATTAGAATTTTATCGTGGTTAAGACCTTTTCAGTTAGTTTCCTAAGAATTTTCGCTTTTTTGACAGTTTCTAGTGTTTCCTTTAATTTCTCACTTCCTTTAATTTCTCATTTTTCAAATGCTTTAGTCTGCATACACCGAACGATATATTACACACAAAAAATTCACTTCAGATTCACCCTGTCGATGATCCTTCAACCTCATATGAAAGTGCGGCTCAGGGTTGGCTTCCTGCCAAGTGACGATGAGCTACGATCGTCTTTGCTCTTGATTAGGTATGCTTTGAGCTAGTAAATAACTGTCCCAACTTTGGTCATGTTACCTTGGGGAGTCGTAAAATGGACATGGTATCTTTTCCCTTACAATTCGATTGGAAGTGCTGTGTGTGACTCTGCGTCACTACAATGCACTGAAGGCGCACTTTCATGACGCGCAAATCTTGAAATGTGCGTATTACAGTAATGAAATATCGATTTTATCCGAACTACCGTAACCTAGTTATACGGTAATCGAGCTCCAGAGAAATAGAAGTAAATCAGTTAGGTGAATCATTTTCTACATTTATTCAACGTTAATTAACTCTTATCTTGTTTAAAACTTGCGTTTTCCTCTAGTCACCTAATAAAACTCTGAAGGAATTTTTCATCTAACCAACTCAATTTTAATTTTTTTTAAATGAATGCTCTTCAGATTAAAAATTACAGAAATAACCTAACGGTCCTGGAACCCGTCGTGATGTACGGGAAAGGTGGCCGTTTGGGCATGAAAGTCGAAGGAGTCGCGCCGAGGTCTAAAACGCCGCTCCTCTTTGAAATTCGTCACGATCATCTGACAGATTGCAACAACCCGAAGAGTGAGTCTTTTGAACCTGATTTAGATACGTTTCGAACAAGTAATATGAGAATCAACAGGGACGTTATTTGTTCGAACCTCGAAATATCTTACAACAACTTTTAAAACAATTTTCTTGTTCAATAAGGGCTAAAGTCGAGCAGAATACATGGAATACTTGGTTGCAACGCGGTCATCCGGCGCGCAAAATTGAATCTATTGATTGGGGTCGACTGATTCGCGTCTGTTTTGGAAACACCGCCCCACTTCTTTTTTTACACCATGTGTTATTCGAACTCTGACCTCTTGTTTGTGAAAAACTTGGCTGAAAAAATGGATAAATTTCGCTATCGAGTATATCGTCAGAAGTATGGCCGTTTTCAAACGCTCTCTAGTCTCAATTTTGCAGAATGAGTACGGTAGGGTCGGGACTCTCGCAACGAACAGTTAGATCTTTATGGATTTAAATTATGTTTTATTTTCAGTCCATTCTGAGATTAAAAGCTCATTATGTAAATCGTTCTTGTATTTCAAGGCAAAACTGCTACGGTACTAAGTACCCGATTTACGGAGTCCAGACTTTTTTACAGATAGAGGAAGCTATGTGCAAGAGTTTTGTTCCATCTTTGAACGTGATTCCAGTATCTCGGAATTTATACAAAAATTTTGCGACATGACGTCATAAGTTTAGAAGAAGAGAGATTTTTTCCCAAAAACTGATAACTGCACATAGCTTCCTCTACCTGTAAAAAAGTCTGACCTCCGTGAATTGGGTACTTAGTACCGTAGAAGTTTCGCCTTGAAATACAAGAACGATGCCTTTGATTTCAGAATGGACTAAAAATTAAAAAAAACAGTTTAAATCCACAAAGATCTAATTGTTCGTTGCGAGAGTCCCGACCCTACCGTACTCATTCTGCAAAATTGAGATTAGAGCGCGTTTGGAAACGGCCATGCTTCTAGCGATATATGTGAATAGTAAAGAAGAGAGATTTTTGCCCCAAAAAACTGAAAAATTCATAGAATCAATGAAAACGTTGTTGCAGGACTCATGCACAAACTGCACTCTACACTGACCGTTCGTCGTCCTTTCGTTGTTCACAACACGGGAGATGTACGTTTCACCGTGACCAACATGAGTATCAACAACGTCCCGTGTGAAAATCGAGGATTCCGAATCTTAAACTGTTATCCCTTCCATCTGGAGCCAAACGAGACGTATGCACTGGATGTGGCGTGAGATTTTCTATTATAACTTATCCGCGCGGCAGCACGCGGAAAAGGGAAAATTAGAATTGCAATCCAATGATGTTTTTTATATTGAAAAATTGAAGATTTATAACCTAAAAAATATATCAACAGCCGTTGAGAATTGACTTAAAAAATTCAATCGATTTTCAAAAAAAATTCAAAATTGATTCTCAATTTTTTGAAAAAATTAAAAAATTGGTCTTTTTTGTAAAAATGCAAAGATCATTTTTTAACATAAATTTGTATTTTCCATCGAGTTTCAAAAAAATTAAAATTGGAAGAAAAATTAATTTTTAATATTTAATCGATTTTCAAAAAAATTAAAATTGGTTCCCAAATTTTTTCGAAAAAGAAAAAAATTGACTTTTTCTGAAAATAAATTTGAATTTTTAATCGATTTTCAAAAAACTAAAAAATCAACTTTTTCAAAATGGAAAAATTTCAATGGATTATTTAAAAATCAATATAATTTTTCAGTTATACGCCAGACTTTTTGACAACAACCAACGAAGCAGACCTACAACTTTACATGCATATGAACGGAAGTGCTTGGCTGTTCCCACTGGCTGCTACGGTACCCGCGGACATGTTGGCAAAATGCCATCAAGCCCTGCCAAGACCACCCTTCGAGAATATCATGTATTATAGCTGTGTGACGGCGTTGATGTGAGTTTTTAATACTGAAAACGGATGAAAAGTGATAATTCCTTGGTTTATTCAACAAAAATTAGGAAAAATGTTATTATTGAATCATCTTGGGTTACATTCATGTTATTATAGTAGTTTAAATAAGCTTTTGGTTAGAAATATGGATGAAAAAATAATTACTTGTTTTATTTGAACAAAAAAATAAGCTTTTGGAAAGAAATATGAATGAAAAGTGATAATTCCTTGGTTTTTTCAACAAAAATTAGGAAAAATGTTATTATTGAATCATCTTGGGTTACATTCATGTTATTATAGTAGTTTAAATAAGCTTTTGGTTAGAAAAATGGATGAAAATGTAATTCCTTGGTTTTTTCAATTCATCTTGGGTTACATTCATGTTATTATAGTAGTTTAAATAAGCTTTTGGTTAGAAATATGGATGAAAATGTAATTCCTTGTTTTATTCCAACAAAAAATGGGAGAAATGACATAATTATCAATTTTTAAAGGTATCTAGCTTCTAATGACATGACTTTGATAAGTTTTGATCGAAGAACCTTTTAATTAAAGTTTTTGATATTTGAAAAATTAAACATTGTTAAAAGTTCGAAAAAAATAGCTGATTTTTATTTGAAAAAAAAAAGAATTATAGTTACTGTAACCAATTTTCGTTTTAAAAATTTATTTTCAACTAATTTTTTAATAAATACAGTACTCATTTTACAGTTTCTGCCTCGTTTGCATCTTAGCCTGTGCTTATTTGGAAGGTGACCGAGCTATCGCATACGCCATTCGGCAACATCACGCGAGACCCAGAACTGTCTTCGATCTCAAGAACATTGGAAAACAAACGACGGAAGTGGAAAAGAAAGAAGTTGTAGCGACACGTGAGTGATTTTTTGAAGAAAATTAAATTTTTAGTGGGAAAAATCTATTTTCTCCAGAAATTTCATACGAAAATTCCCAGAAAAATACGGTTTTCCGAGTGTTCTCCACAAGGATTCATGTTTATATCAAAGATATCGTTAAAAATTCATTTTCTAGGAGGTCTTCTCTTTACGGAGGTCAGACTTTTTTACAGGTAGAGGAAGCTATGTGCAACTCTGTCTTATTTTTTTCTCTAAATCTTTCTGGTTCTCAATTCAAAATGAAAAAAAAACAGAAAATTGTGTGAAGTAGTGAACGAAATCTTATCATGTTACACATATCTTCCTCTACCTGTAAAAAAGTCTGACCTCCGTAAATCGGTTTCTTAGTTACCGTAGCAGTTTCGCTTCGAAAAACATGAACGATTAAGTAATGCGCCTTTAATTTCAATGGACTGAAAGTAGGAATCTATTCTAATGAAAAAAGGCTATTTGGTCACACTGTCTTTCCGCGGCCTGTTCTCAGCTCATAGGAATCGGATCAGAACGGTGAAAACGCCATCGGATAGGTTCTGTTTCTATTCTAATGAAAAAAGGCTATTTGGTCACACTGTCTTTCCGCGGCCTGTTCTCAGCTCATAGGAATCGGATCAGAACGGTGAAAACGCCATCGGATAGGTTCTGTTGAAGCGGAGATGCGCATCAACTTTTTAATTTGATCAGACCGCGCGCTGCTGCGCGGCACGGATTTCCTTAGTTTTGAAATTCAAACGTGTCCTCAACGTGATCCATTTATCGCCTAGCATTTTAATTTAAAAAAATGGAGCTATCTAGAAGTTCCAAGTTGTCTGTAAGTTCACGTTTTTATTGAATGACGTTCGTTTTTTCTTTGTTTCGAGTATCAAAACTGGCGGAAAAAAGTAATAGGTGGGGCGCGAAGCGCCCCTGAAGAGTGCTTGTTTCAAAGAAAATGAAATTTTTAGTGGGAAAAATCTATTTTCTACAGAAATTTCATATGAAACAGTACTTTTTTCCCAGAAAAATACGGTGTTCCGAGTGTTTTTCACAAGGATTCATGTTTATATCAAAAATATTGTTAAAAATTCATTTTCTAAATTTTATAAGAAACAAGGCTTTTTTATTGAAATTTTTGAACATGGAAATATGAATCTGAGCGTTTTTAATTAGAGAATAAATACATTTTCAATGATATTTTCGATTCTAAAAGGTTAATTTTGAGTTTTTCAATTGAAAATGAAATATTTGAAAATGATTTTGAACTAATATTTAAAATTCATATTCATTGAAGAATTTGAGAAATAAAATTATGGAAAAAAATTGAAATTTATACTTTTGAAGACTTCGGAAATTTGATTGTTTGTTGAATTTTTCAAGTTTTATAATAATAATAATAATAATAATAATATTTATTTTGGGGAAAGCCCGCAATAGAAACAAGGCCGATGTGAATAAAACGGACATAGTACAAGGTGGCAGAATATTCTCAGATAAAAGATAGTATATGTGGGTACAAGTGAAGATAAGGATAAATTTTGTGGAGAACAAAAAAAGATTCAGATCAGAAAATGTAAGAACCCACACTGGATGAACCCTATAGGAAAAAACTGATAGATTGAAGACTCATGTATACCAAAAGTGTAGGCTATATTTAGTGCGATTTGTACGAAAAAAACATTATTTTTTAAATTGATTTTTAATTATTACAGCTGATTGGAACATGCTACCGAGCACCCTGCGAGTGTCCACTGACGCCTGGTTCGTATCCCGTTTCTCGGTGTACTTGGCGAACCGAGTGGTGCACTTGGTTCACTTTGTCTGGAAGTGGTACATTTGGGCACGACAGACGGTCGTCCCACCGCCGGTCAACAAGGAGCAGACGCCGAAAAAGAAGAAAAAGGCGCCGATTGTGAACTTTGAAGTGAAAAAGAAGGTGGACAGCAAGAGCAAAGCGACACCATCAACGCCAGCCACCAATAATAATAACAAGGAGGTGGCGAAGAACTCACCGAAAGCGAAGAATGGCAAGAAAGTGTGAGTTTTTTAAAGGGTAGACGCGCTGAAAACAGCGTTTTTCTAGGTTTTTCGGATGAAAATTTGAAAAAAACGGGTTTGAATAAGGTTTCGATGATGAAAGTACGAAAAATGAAATTTTCGATTTTTTAAAGATTTTGTGAAAAACGGATATTTTACAAAAAAACAGAAATTTTAAAATGGTTTCGATGATAAAATTGCGAAAAAATGGACCTCTCAAAAAATTGGAAACAGTTGAGTTAGATCTAGCGAAAGATGTACGAGTTTCTAGAGGAGAATAGAGTTCGGAGCCATGGGTTCGATCCCGCATTCGCCCATATTGATTTTTGTTTTTTCTCTAGAAAACCAAAACCTATTGATTTTTTTTCAGCCCACCATCACCGAAACCCGCCAACCCTGTGCCCACCAAGAAGGCTGCCCAGCAGCCGGGTCGCAAGAAGAGTGGTGACTTACGTCAGGCAGACGTCAAGGATAGATCGAGAAGTGGATCGAAGGATGTTAACCGGGAAACGACGGCGAACGTAGCGAAGTTGGCACCGGAAGCTGCAAAGTGAGTGTTTTTTTTTCGGAAATAATGACTTTGCTCCGCCCAGTTTGCCCCGCCCACTTTGTTGTAGAGGCTGATTTTTGAATGCCACTTCGAATTTACATTAGAGTCAGAGAAACATTCCGCACACTGCGCTTCTAGTGTACGTTTTTTTCATGTTTCACCGATCTTTGCCGCAACGCCTGACCGCATCGCTGAGGGAGATGTTAGAACTGTAACTATTTGGTAAAACTGACCTCGAGAACATTCCGCAACGTTCATAGAGATGAAAGATCAGAGACGATAGGAGAAAAAAATTGCAAAAAAAAAGATGAGGTAATCGCGCTCCGCGGAAGGTCTTGCGAAGCGATTGCAGAGCGGTTTTTTCCACTTGTTCATGCAGTATTTCATTCTATGAGACTAAAATTAGCTAGCAGCTAGAGAAGTATAGTGAAATGGACAGAAAATGGTTAGAACAGTTTGGAATTCATGAAAAACGTTAGAAACCCCGATTCATTTTCAGACAACAAAAGAGGAAGTCGAAGAAGGAGGAGGCGAAGAAGGGCAAGAAAGATAGATCCGTCAGTGCTGTGCCCTCAGAACAGCCGATTCAAGGTTAGCAGTTTCAGCGAAAATATCGACGATAAATCTAAATTTCCGAAGAAAATCTAGTGAAACTATTTTATTTTGAGGATAGTCAGTCTTAAAATGGGAGAAACCTATCGGTTTTTCATTTAGGGAAGCAAATTATCGAGACTTTGAGAAAACTATTGAAAATGATGGAAATTCCAACTTCCGACTCCCATGCGAAAATTCGTAATTTTGTGCTATAAATTTCAGAAAACTGCCTTCAACGTTCAATGTATCTTCAAAAAACCATTTATTAAAATACAAATACTTTCGAAAATGAAAGCGGAGGTCGGTAACGCGGTTGCGAAGCGGTTATATTGTCTTATGCCTTTCTCTAGGTGTGTATCATATTACTGGGTTTATTTGACTTTTTTTGCAGAAGTACCACTTACGACGCTGATCCCAGAGCCAGAATCTCAAGAAGTCTCCGCAGAGCCATCGCCAGCACCAGTTCCACGATCACCACCCGCGCCAGAATCTCTCCAACCGGCCGACGACGACGACCTTCTGCAGTTCCCGATTCTAGATGCAGAACAAAGTATGCATCAACTGGCGGCTCTTCAGACTCAGGTAAATGGGATTAGGCACACCGAGCTACAGATGATCGTCATCGATTAAACGCGCCGCACGTATCATGAATTTTGGAGAAACGTCTGAGAAGAAAGTTTTCCAACTACAGTAACTGTAATTTGATCTACGGCGATGCGAGATTTACGAAGGGGCGAAGTTAGTGCTCGGTGCTTATTGGTCGCCTCCCTATTACTTGTCTCCTTTTCAAAATTCTCTATTCGAGTTTCAAAAGATTTTTCGAATGTCCTGAATACCATTTTTTGCTCGAATTGGTTCGAGACTTTTACACAGAAATGAAAAACAAAATTTTGCTAGTTACTGTAGTTCGTGCTAGCGCGAATGGGTGGGGGGGGGGCAAGAGTACGTGAGGGGTGAGAGACGCAGAGGCGGCGAGACAGTGTGAAACTGATGGAGCGTGTTAGACAGTGTGAGAAAAGTGGGCGATCCCCTTGTTCTATTATTAATAGTTGATTTACATTATTCAATACAGATGATGGCAAGTGGGCTGCTGCTGAACAACCTCTACCCATCAGCCTACCCGTACCCAATGCTCTACGACCCGGCTGCAATGATGGCACAGCTCGACTCTCAGTGGGATCCATCGCAGTGGGCTGCAGCGGCAGCTGCGGCTGCAGCTATGAGCAACTTTGACTATCAACTGCCACCAATGGGGGTACCACCAACCACCAACATGCCACCAATTGTTCCGGAACGCCCGACTGGCCTGCCATTGCCCGAGGTATGCCTTTCTTTTTGTGACTGACCCGAGTCGATGTGGCAGAGAGGATGAAAGTTTGTGACTATCCCGAGTCGATGTGACAGAGAGGATGAAAATTTGTGACTAACCCGAGTCGATGTGACAGAGATAGGACGAAGTTTTGTGACTAACCCGAGTCGATGTTGTCAAGATCGGACGAAAAAATTGTGACTAGCCCGAGTCGATGTGAGAGAAATAGGACGAAATTTGTGACTAGCCCGAGTCAATGTAATCTAGATAGGTCTAAATTTCTTACTAACACGAGTCGATGTGAGAGAGAGGAGGAAAGTTTGTGACTAGCCCGAGTCGATGTTGTCAAGATCAGACGGAATTTGTGACTGACTCGAGTCGATGTGACAGAGATAGGACGAAAATTTGTGACTAACCCGAGTCGATGTGAGAGAGAGGAGGAAAATTTGTGACTAGCCCGAGTTGATGTGAGAGAGATAGGACGAACCCACAAACTGTTTTCGATATATGGCGATACGAAAACCCGATTTACAGCAAGACGACGACCTCAGCGTTCACAGTGGAGATAGTGATATGCCGGACTGGGCGGATGAGATTGTTGACATGTCTGGTGAGTCTTGACATTTTGGTTACTGTAACGGGATACTGTAACTGGTTACTGTAGTTCTTAATTTTCTCGATGAACCTGAAATTCCAACTAGTGACGGTTTTTTTTGAAAAAAAAACTCGAAAATATGATTAAATACCTCCTAGATCAAAACTTCCACTTGGACGGTTACTGTAGCTGGTTACTGTAGTTCCTTATTGAACAACCTCATACTTTGACTAATAAGTCGCCTTTCCTTTCAAAATGTGATTGAATACCTCCTAGATCAAAACTTCCACTTGGACGGTTACTGTAGCTGGTTACTGTAGTTCCTTATTGAACAACCTCATACTTTGACTAATAAGTCGCCTTTCCTTTCAAAATGTGATTGAATACCTCCTAGATCAAAACTTCCACTTGGACGGTTACTGTAGCTGGTTACTGTAGTTTCTCATTTCCTCGAAGAACCTCATACTTTGACTAATAATACGCCTTTCCTTTCAAAATGTGATTGAATACCTCCTAGATCAAAACTTCCACCTGGAGGGTTACTGTAGCTGGTTACTGTAGTTCCTTATTGAACAACCTCATACTTTGACTAATAAGTCGCCTTTCCTTTCAAAATGTGATTGAATACCTCCTAGATCAAAACTTCCACTTGGACGGTTACTGTAGCTGGATACTGTAGTTTCGAATTTCCTCGAAGAACCTAATACTTTGACTAATAAGACGCATTTCCTTTCAAAATGTGATTGAATACCTCCTAGATCAAAACTTCCACCTGGAGGGTTACTGTAGTTCCTCATTTCCTCGAAGAACCTCATACTTTGACTAATAAGACGCCTTTTCTTTCAAAATGTGATTAAATACCTCCTAGATCAAAACTTCCACCTGGAGGGTTACTGTAGTTCCTCATTTTCTCGAAGAACCTCATACTTTGACTAATAATACGCCTTTCCTTTCAAAATGTGATTGAATACCTCCTAGATCAAAACTTCCACTCGGAAGGTTACTGTAGTTCCTCATTTCCTCGAAGAACCTCATACTTTGACTAATAAGTCGCCTTTCCTTTCAAAATGAGATTGAATACCTCCTAGATCAAAACTTCCATCTGGAGGGTTACTGTAGTTCCTCATTTTCTCGAAGAACCTAATACTTTGACTAATAAGACGCATTTCCTTTCAAAATGAGATTGAATACCTCCTAGATCAAAACTTCCATCTGGAGGGTTACTGTAGTTCCTCATTTTCTCGAAGAACCTAATACTTTGACTAATAAGACGCATTTCCTTTCAAAATGAGATTGAATACCTCCTAGATCAAAACTTCCATCTGGAGGGTTACTGTAGTTCCTCATTTTCTCGAAGAACCTAATACTTTGACTAATAAGTCGCCTTTCCTTTCAAAATGAGATTGAATACCTCCTAGATCAAAACTTCCATCTGGAGGGTTACTGTAGTTCCTCATTTTCTCGAAGAACCTAATACTTTGACTAATAAGACGCATTTCCTTTCAAAATGAGATTGAATACCTCCTAGATCAAAACTTCCATCTGGAGGGTTACTGTAGTTCCTCATTTTCTCGAAGAACCTAATACTTTGACTAATAAGACGCATTTCCTTTCAAAATGAGATTGAATACCTCCTAGATCAAAACTTCCATCTGGAGGGTTACTGTAGTTCCTCATTTTCTCGAAGAACCTAATACTTTGACTAATAAGACGCATTTCCTTTCAAAATGTGATTGAATACCTCCTAGATCAAAACTTCCACTTGGACGGTTACTGTAGCTGGTTACTGTAACTTCATTCTTACAAAAATTCAATTTTCAGGAGATGTCGACGCCGGCATGCGAGCCATGGTAGACGCAACCAATGAGTTCTTTGAAATCGAACAAGGTGGTCACAGTGAAAGTGTAAGTTTTTTTCAGTTTCACCGATCTCATTGCCGCAACGCCTGACCGCATCGCTGAGGTCACTGTAACCGATCGTGTACATATGACCCGTACGGTATTCGCAGTTGAAAAGTGTGAGCAAGGCAAGGGGGCGGGGCAGTCGATATTGTAGATCAAATTTCAGTTACTGTAGTTCAAAAAAATCATATCTTTTTTCATTTCAAAGTCACAAATCATAACGGAAAAATGCTCGAAGTAGGTATGACTAACCTTGATGAGGAAACAAAAAATAGAGACATGAGAAAAATTTTGCGGCAAGTGCGCTCCGCTGAGATTCTCGCAAAGCTGTCGCAGAGCGGCTGTGTTCACTTATTCATGGTATTCATAGATTTTTTTTTCAGCTTGGACCACAAATTAGGAACGAACGAAGAAGAACCATCGGAAGTGAGAAGAAGAAAGACTTCCAGAAGACACCAGGAAAGGAACGATCTGATGCTGCTAAAGCTCAAGGTAATATTTTTTATTTAAAATATGTTTTTCAATGTCAGCATTTGAGAACAGAACGTATAATACTGTAGCCTCAGATGGTCTCATAATTTGAACTAAAAGTCGGAGTAGGCTTATTGTAGCTAGGTTGAAATTTCGGTTTTTTCGTAGCTATAGCATACAAGTTTGTTACTGTAGAAACCGATACATTGAAGAATATTACTGTAGCAGATCGTTTTTGAATTAAGTGAAAACTGAAATTTCTAAAATTAAAAAAAATGATGAGAATAAGTTTTCCAAGATTTACAAATTATTCAGACCCAGTCTGGCCCATGCCCTATTTTGATTTCAATATTACTGATAGTTGGATTGTAGTAAACTGGTGTAGATCAAAAATGTTTACTGTAACCACTCTTTTTTCAGACCCAGTCTGGCCCATGCCTGACCTTAACTGGCAGTCTACCTCATCGGCAACCGACCCATTTGATCTCAACATCGGCCTAGGCTCGACCACCGCAGCATCAGGCCCCTTCGGGAACACCATGTTCGCGGGACGCGACTTCAACCTGTGGTCCGACTCGGCCTATGACCCATCCACCGCATGGGCCAACCTAACCGGACATCTACAAGACGAAAAGAAGAAGAAATGAGTACTACCTGCCCATCCATCACCCCCAGAATCTCTGATTTCCTAAGAAGAATAATAATTGTTAACACCCTATTACTTCTTGTCAACACCTTGTTTTATATGTAAAAGAATAAAGTTTTTAAATTTTTACTTTTTCTTACAGTAAGAGAAAAAAGTGGGTTTCGAACATTTTTTAAAAGGTGGAAAAAGAAAAATTTCTCTGAATGGTAGATTTTCCGTTTGCTTAACGCGATTAACTTCTTTTGAACCTTAAAATCCCAAGTACTTTGAATTAATGAAGATTCAGAACCATAATCAGTAATGAGATTTAAAATCTTAAGTGCTTTGAATTAAGGAAGACTTAACATAACCGGTAATGAGATTAACCCCTCCCGAAAGTCAATAAATCCACATTCTAATCAGGATCATTCATACGTTTCAACAAAATACTCAGTTTTTCATGGGTCTCGGACACAACTTTCATGGAAACTGTAGGGGAAATAAATTAGGAAACCGGTAAAAAATTGGGTCTTGTAGCCGCGCAAAACATGGCTACAGATTGTGATGATCAAGAAGAATGGAACTCATAAAATATTGTGAGGGTCGTAGGGAACAACTTATTATAAACTGGATGGTGGCGGGGTTTTTCACGAAATTCACCATTTTAGGCGCTCGTCGCCTCCTTCGGGCCATTGATGAGGACAGCACCGTGACCGTCGTCCTCTTCTCCTTCTTCGTTGTCCTCGAGCTCTGGCATGTCTGAAATTTCAATTTTTATTTCAGATTTTTCACAATTTCTTCTTGGTGTGGGACTTACACCGAACCCCATAACATTCTGATTTCGAACACTTCAAAATCAGACAAAAACGAAATACAGGATATCACTTTCAAGTCAAATCGATCGTAGTTGTAGCTAAATCGACTAGCTTTTTTGTTTTCAATTTGTCAAAATACTAAAAGCGTAAGAGACCTGTTAGAGAGTAACGATACTTAGCGACCTAGTGAAAGTCATGTAAGAGTTGAAAAAACTAAAAATTACCATCATCATCGAGGCCATCGAGTCCACTGAAGTCAGCACCACCGGCTCCGGCTCCTCCACCGAGGGTTGACATGTACTGATTGAGGTCAAATCCGTTTCCAAGACCTGCTGGTCCAGCAGCCTCTTCGACTTCTTCGTCATCCTCGTCCTTCCATTTTCCGAAGTCAACCTTCAGCCAGTGGACCTTAAAACGTAAAATAACAATTTTAATTGAAAAAATGCTCAAGGAAAACTGATTTTTTATTTAAAAAAAAATAGAAATTTACCTTCTTCTCTTTCAAGAGTCTTGGCCACCACTTTGGTTCTTTCTTTTGAATGGTCAGCTCGATGACTCTAGTGTTGGAGACGTTGCGTTTTACACTGTCACCCTGAAGAATAATTTACAACTGTTCATAAATTCCAAAATTCTAAAAATAAACAACATGAAAGAAAACTCACTTCAACGGCTTCAAAGAAGTTGAGTGTGGTCTCATATTTTCCAAGGTCGCTGCTGCCACTGAAAAACGCAATAATGAAGTTTGGAACAGAAAACGGTGTTTAATTTTTTCAAGCTGTTCAAAAATCGTGAATCATTTTTATCAGTAGAAAAAGCTTACGCAAAATGAAGCTTCTCCGAGTCAGCGGTCAAGTCATCGATCTTGCTGTTATCAACTTCGATGGTGACGAACAGGAACGATTCGCGCTGAGCCCAGGTGACTTGTGGTTGCTTGGCCATCTAAATTGTTTTATTAATGAAAAACCAAGAATTGGGCAAAACATGAAACAATATGTGGGAGGAGAATGTGTGAGCGTGGGTGTCTGTTTGAGCATTGAAATCAAAGCTGCACAGTGTTCAATGCTCATCAAAACACCCATAAGAGAATCAGAAAAAGCTAAGTACATGAGATCAATCGTGAAATTAGGCTTTGGCTGCTTGTTGTTGAGCCAGTTTCTGTTGTTGCTGTTGAAGTTCCAGGGCGTCCTTTTCAGACATGAATCTGATGTTGTGCTTCTCCTTGTGCGCGTTCAGCTCTTTTCCTTTCGCGACAAGCCTCTCGTTCAGCGTGTCACGGACCTTGGTCAAGTTATCGATGTTGGTGTTCAAATCGGGAACGACGTTCTCAACGGTGTACTCGACCAGAGAGTCGCTGATAAGACGGAAGCACTTCTGTGTTGGATCCAAATCTTTGAGGAGTTCAATCACTCGACTGTGCTCCCGTCTTTCCTCCTCGATTCGAGTGATTTCGGTGGCGATGTCTTGTTGTTGCTCTCGGAGTTGCTGGAACAACTGCACAATCTGCTTTTGTTCCTCATCGGGGTTTACTGTCGCAGGCATGGTTGTCGAAGATAGAAAACCCGAACTAAATTGAAGTTTAGAAGTGTTAAAGATCAATTGTAACAGACTTATGAAGGAATGGACAAAGAAAAATGCGAACAAACAACAAAAAATCGCTGAAAACAAACAAAAACATGATTTAAATGGAAAAATCCAGAGTACGCGAGAGAAAAGAAAAAGAAATTAAAGAAATCGTGACAAGACGCTTCTTGCTCCTTTACTTTACGTGTACATTTACGAAATGAACTTTTCATTTTACTTTTTATTGAATGTCCGAAACTCTGTCTGTAATGGTATTCGTTGTGGTTATGACATCATTGAATATCTCACAATGTAAAATTTACGTTTATTGATCGAAACCCTCTTTTGCACGCGCTCCATGACAGCTTAATGCCACGCGTCACTTTGTTTATTCACACTCACACCTTTCAGATGTTCCAGTGGCTTCAAGTAGCCTCTACACATCATCAAGGAAAACGGGGTATTATCTCTACAGCACTATGCTTGGTATGTGTGCTGGTACTGGCGTATTGCGTGTCGACAAGTCATTCTATCGGTAGTTTTTCTTAGATTTAAAGTTTCAAAGTTAATTTTAGTTTTAATGTCAACTATGTGGATATCTATTTTTGCTTTCTGTTCACTGCTATCTTCTCTGGCGTCGATGGCCATCACTAACAAGCCAACGGAGAAGTACAGTTATGGTCTAGCCCGTGTGCCGGTTTTAGCTGTTTTCTCAGTTACCGTTCTAGCCCAACTTTTTTCGATTTTCCTTTCGAAAGAATCCTTCGAGCATCTTCTTGCTCCTGATCATCACGGATCTCATGATGCTCCAGCCCATGAGCACGATGATGAAAATATAGGTAAAATTTGTAAACTTCGACGCTAAAAAATCATTTTCAAGGTTCATGGCCGTTCTTCGTCGGATCGGCAGCATGTTCTGTTGCCTTATTACTGAGCGCTTACGCATTGAAAAACCAGCCATTCCAACATGTTCTAGACTCTGCGTCAAGTTCAAGTCTTCAGGTATTTTTTCTTACCGAAATCAAAATGATCCATGAATAGTGTTAGTTTTTTTTTTTGAAATGATTTAATACTCGTGGTGGTCAACGTAAAATTAAAATGATCAATGTCGAAACAGTCACGTTTGAATATGAAATCTAGAAAATCATCTTCAAATTAAAATGATCCAAGTTGTAACAAACACGTTGAGGACACGTAATCGAAACCGAAAAAAATCCGTGCCGCGCAGCAACGCGCGGATTCTTCGAATTAAAACTTTAGGAGCATGCCGCTGACTTGTCCAGGGCGATCTGCTTTGTTGTTCCGGGACTATCCAGGCTTCTCCTGCCCAGAATCAATTCCATGATTCTCTTGGCTATGACAACTAGTGGACTTCTCATCGGATGTCAGCATTTCAAGTAATGTTTACATTTTATGAAAATGTTCGTCCTGAAAACTGATTTTGACACATTTTTGAACAAAATCTGTTACATTCAAAATGAAAGTTAATTTGGAAAAAAAAAATGAAGTTTTCATCAACGTAGTCATGTTATAGAGAATTTTTATTCAATTTTGAACCATTTCGAATCTTTTTTCAATAGTATTTTGCATCTAGATGACAAAACTGATATTATTCAAAAGGATCTCAAATTTAAACGTTTTCTACTCACTTAATGTCCAATGAATTTTGAACTGATTACGCGAGAAAAACCGTTTATCTCATGTTTCTTCTCATTCTACGGTGAATTTGACTTGCTTAGTCTTAGATATTTACTCACAAAATATCAAGTTTGATTGAAAATTCCTGATATAGTCAAAATATTATTCCTTTTAAATTTCATTTTCAGATCAGACTACAGTTGGGTCGATCCGGTGTGTTGTCTCATCCTGTCTATCGCTGTTTTCTCGACCATGTGGCCACTATCGACATATACCGGATACATTCTTCTTCAAACCATGCCACAACATGTTGTCAATCAAGTTGACAGGTGATTTTTAGAATTTAGAACTTCTAGAATTCGAAATGTTAGGAAAAACATGTTTTTACAGCAAAGTGTAGACACATAGCTTCCTCTACCTGTAAAAAAGTCTGACCTCCGTAAATCGGTTACTTAGTACCGTAGCAGTTTCGCCTCGAAATACAAGAACGATTCAAGTAATGCGCCTTTAGTTTCAATGGACTGAAAGTAAGAAAAATAATTTAAATGCACAAAGATCTAACTTTTCGTTGTGAAAGTCCCGACCCTACCGTACTCATTTTACAAAAATGCGACTGGCGCGCGTTTGAAATCGGTCAGACTTTTTGCTAATTATGTGTATAGATAGATTTCAACCGCTAAATGGACTGAAAAGTTGGTAACATCGTGTCATGTTCCAATGAAAAATAACTCAAAAATGTTTTTGAAGGATGCTGGGATAACTATGCCATATTCCTGTTTATGCGCCGAGGTGAGAGAGTAGCGAAAGTGAGAGAGTGCAGAGATAAACTTGCGGTTAGAGAATGTTTTGTGTCGGTTTACGGGGGGATGGGGCTAATCGATATTGTTTTTTCATTGTTCCGTATTACTTTTTTTCGATGAGTATTTTTCAATTATTTTACATTCGTAGTTCTACTCGAGTGTTTAAAATATGTTAACTGTCACTAAAGAGCGCCCGAAATCGAAAAGTTCGAATATTCATCACAAAAATTAAAAGTAAAATCGCGAGTTACTGTAGAGACTGCTTGCGAATTGGTGAGAGTGTTATAGTTCATACACCTTAAGCAGGGAGATGTGTGCCATAGGTTTATAACGAAAAGAGTTAACAAAATGATGAATACATTACCGATATCTTACTTTTTATTTATTGGAGAAGTTTTGAGCTCAAGTTTAGCTATAAAACTTATTGACCAAATTTAAAATAATATTATCGAAGTATTGAAAAAGGTATTTTTCAAACGTATCAAATCGCTTTGTGAAAAAACTCTGTTTTGCTGTTAAAATTACTCAAGATAGATCAACTTTTGAAAGTTCTGATAGGATTTTCAAAAAATGTTTTTTATTTATAAAGATTCAGGTGTATCTCCGAAGCTTCGACCATCGACGGAGTCTTGGAAATCAAAGGATCTCGCTTCTGGCAGCTGGACTTCAATCAGTTGGTATGTTTTCTTCATGAAAAAATAACATAAAGTCCGACCGCACACGATGAAAACAAAAAAGGGGCGGGGCAAAGTGGGCGGACCACTTTGATCATTTTAAACCTTTCAGGTGGGAACGATAGACGTCAGAGTGAGAAGAGACACAGACGAGCAGACTGTTCTGGCTCTGGTAACAGACAAAATGTCCTCGGTCATCAGTGTTCTTACGGTTCAGGTACTTTTTGGATACTGTAACTTGAAAAAATGATGAAATTACGGGAAAAACTTGTGGTTTTTGATATTTTTTCGGTACAAATGAAATAAAACTAGCGTTTTGGTTCATTTTTGCTCAATTAGGTTTGATTATTTGAAAAATAGACAAAGTTCTTGTAATTCTGTTAAAAAAAATGGTTTTTGATAATCATTTTCTAATTGAATAGAAGAAAATTGTTTTTTAGGTAAATTTTATAAAAATCGGTGAGTCTTACTATGATAAAATTTGTGGGAAAGTTGTGAATTGTTAGTTTTAGGTTGTAATCATCTTCATTTCAGTGAAAATAATGATAAAAAAAGGTAAAGAAATTTTCTTTGAAAAAGTCTTGATATTCAGAAAAATGTTTTTTTCAGATAATGAAAGATGCTGCCTGGTCCACGGGAGAGTCAAATGGAGCCAATTACTATATGGAATCGGTGAATTTTTACGAAAATTCTCTCAAAACTTGAAAAATTGATTGTTTGTGTTGAAAAAAAGAGATGAAATTCAAAAAAGTTTTTTTTAAATTTTGAAAAAGTGAATTTTTCTTATTTTCCAGTGAAGATTTAGAGAAAAACAACCTCGACTCCTTTTATGGGGAAGCCGATTTTTCAATAATTATGTTTCAATTATAATAGTTTAAAAACACAAAAAACTGTTTTTTGAAAAGGTATTCAAAATGTTTTTACAGCAAATTCGAAAATTTTTAAAAGATTGTAATTGTTTTCGTTTGGAAGATGCTAATAGATAGGCTGGTTTTTTGAATTTAATGGAATACTTTTTTAATTTTGAACGATATTCTCAGAAAACCAAAGAAAATACGAAAAAAAGTACTGTAAAAGTCATGGAGTTATTTTCAACTAAAATTACAGACTCATAGTCACAATGGACACAGTCACGATGATGGACATGCTCATAGTCATGATGAAGGTGATTTTTGTATCTTATTTTGCTTATGGTCTCGTGGTTAGAGCGGTATTGTTTTACCGAGAGGTCGAAAGTTCGATCCCCAAAGGAAAATTTTAGTTTTGCCTTTTTTGGCCGCTTTGATCTCGTTGCTTCGAGTTTATGACTAACCCAAGTCAATGTGACAGAGATGGAGCATTTTCGGGTCGCGCAGTAGATTGTGAGTAGAGAAAATGTTTTCATTTTCACCTTTTTCTCCAAAAAATGCCAACCTTTTGAATTTTCGAACAAATTCCTATTAAAAGCACTGTCCGAAAAATCTTTTCCTAGTTTTTCAAAATTAGACTTTCCAGGTCACGGCCACAGTCATTCCGATAATGCATCTTCCCACGCTCATAGTCATGATCATGGATCTCATGGTCACAGCCACGATGGTGTCGTGTACCATTAAATGTGATATATTTGCGGGTTTGGTTGTGTTTTTTCCCATAATTCTAATTTATTAATAAATTTTATTTCTATAAATTGCTTGGTTTTCGAAGGCTTAGAGTGCCTGAAATATTTGGGCAAAAAATTGGATTTTTTCAACGAAAAATGAGATTTTGTTGACAAATCGTGTGCAAAAATTTGGTCAAAAAGTTTTTTGTATGAGAAAACTTTGCAGATTTCGTTTTACTGAATAAGATCGAGTCAAAATCATTTTCGCAATAATTTATCTTTTACATGAAACATATTTAAATTTGGAAAAAATAAAATTTGGTCTTTTTTTAAATGTTCGTCCAAAATTTGTAATATTTCAATTCTTATTGATCTGGTATGATAGAAATGCCAGGAATAGTTTAAATTGATTATTATTGAATTTTATCATTTTTTGAAATTAATATTAATGCTTTTCAATTTTTAAACTACAAATATCCATTTTAGACAACTAAGATCTAGACAGATTAAGAAGAATGGCAACGATTTTTCGTCGATTTTCTTCGAACAGCGCGGCCCGTCAAGCTCTAATCGAGAAGATTATCAGAGTAGACCATGCTGGTGAACTGGGAGCTGACAGAATATACGCAGGGCAGATGGCAGTACTCGGAAACGGTGAAATTTGACTAGACTGAAAATTTGGACCAATCAACTGAGGAGGGGGGCGGAGCCTTGATGATATTCCTAGATTTTTAGAACTAGTGTATAAACAGTCAGAAAAAAACGGATGTGAAGTCAGGAAAAGGCGAATTTTCACTGAACTGCAAAGTTGGTCCAATCAACAGAGGGTGGGGGCGGAGCCTTGATGATATTCCTCGGTTTTTAGAATTAGTGTGTGAAAAAAACGGATGAAAAGTCAGGATAAGGCGAATTTTCTCTGAACTGCGAAATTGGTCCAATCAACAGACGATGGGGGCGGAGCCTTGATGATATTTCTCGGTTTTTAGAATTAGTGTGTGAAAAAAACGGATGAAAAGTCAGGATAAGGCGAATTTTCTCTGAACTGCGAAATTGGTCCAATCAACAGACGATGGGGGCGGAGCCTTGATGATATTCCTCGGTTTTTAGAATTAGTGTGTGAAAAATGAAAAAAAACGGATAAAAAGTCAGAAAAAAACAATTTTTCACTGGACTACAAAATCGGTCCAATCAACTGAGGGTGGGGGCGGAGCCTCAACGATTTCTCTCAATTCTTTATGTTAGTGTATGAAAAATGAGTAAAAACAGAAAAAAAGTCAGGAACAGGCGAGCCTTGACTAGACTGCAAAATTGGACCAATCAGAGAAGGATGGGGGCGGAGCAAATTCAGTTTGATCAGTTTTTAATAGTGAGTAATGCAAAGATCTTCGACTTTTAGATAATTTTTTATTTGGAGGAATTTTCATTTTAGGACTGGTTCGAGTCAAAATGCAGAAAATCTTTCAGGGCAAAAAAAGCACTTTTTACTAGAAGTTTCAGACGCTTCAATAGGGAAAATCATCCAGAACATGTGGGATGAAGAAAAGGAACATCTAGACACGATGGAGCGACTAGCAGCTAAACACTCGGTGCCTCATACCGTCTTTTCTCCGGTTTTCTCTGTTGCAGCTTACGCTCTGGGTTAGTTTCTGGCAATAGAGCGCGTTTTCAGACGAATTTGCGAGAGAGCGCGTTTTCAGACGAATTTGCGATAGGGCGCGTTTTCAGACGAATTTGCGATAGGGCGCGTTTTCAGACGAATTTGCGATAGAGCGCGTTTACAGACGATTTTGCGATAGGGCGCGTTTTGAGACGAATTCGCGATAGAGCGCGTTTTCAGACGAATTTGCGAGAGAGCGCGTTTTCAGACGAATTTGCGATAGGGCGCGTTTTCAGACGAATTTGCGATAGAGCGCGTTTACAGACGATTTTGCGATAGGGCGCGTTTTGAGACGAATTTGCGATAGAGCGCGTTTTCAGATGAATTTGCGACAGAGCGCGTTTTCAGACGAATTTGCGATAGAGCGCGTTTTCAGACGAATTTGGGATAGAGCGCGTTTACAGACGATTTTGCGCTAGAGCGCGTTTACAGACGATTCTGCGATAGAGCTCGTTTACACAAGATTGTTTTGACTATCTCGACAAAAAAACGAAAATGATTGTTTCCTGGTGGGATCGATCCGGTGAGCTGGATTTTGTGGGGAAAACAGGTTAGAAATCACTAGCATAACTTGTTCGAAGATTTTTGAAAAAAAATTTTTTTTTTGGTCATGAAATCCTGCAATACGCACTGCGCCATGTAAAAAGTTCAGGTGTCGGATCAGCTCTACTAGGAAAAGAAGGTGCGATGGCCTGTACCATTGCAGTTGAAGAGCTTATAGGACAGCATTATAACGATCAGTTGAAAGGTTTGGAGGATTATTGTTTTTTAACCTCTCTCTCTCTCTCTCTCTCTCTCTCTCTCTCTCTCTCTCTCTCTCTCTCTCTCTCTCTCTCTCCCTCTCTCCCTCTCTTCTACAGTAGTAACTATGCACATTAGAGATGAAAATGTCTCACTAAAAGTGGGCGGAGAAAAGGGGGCGGTCCCTTGTTCTACTCTCATTAGAGCACATTTCCAGAACTCCTTGCCGACGACCCAGAAGCTCATAAAGATCTTCTAAAGACACTGACAAGACTGCGAGATGAAGAACTCCATCATCACGATACTGGAATCAAGTATGACGGCTTGAAAGTGAGTTCGGCGAAACCCGCGGCGGGTCGGCGAGTGGATTTTTACATCTCGTGGGATTCATTTTGACACTCTACACCAGCTAGATCGTTACTACAGTATGAAAAAGACACGAATTTATATGAAAGTTATGAAATGATTAAAAAATCAATTTTTTCATTAAAAAGACTGAAACTATAGGTTGATTAATCTTTTGACCTACTGCAGTAAAAGTGAGGTCAAAATTTTTGAAGTCAGAAAAAAGGATTTTTTAAAGTTGATCTACTACAGTAAAAATTTTAAAAATTGAAACTAAAAAAAATAAAATTCAGAAAAAAAAATTTTTTTTTCAGGCTCCAGCCTACGAAGTTCTCAAAAACGTAATTCAAACCGGTTGCAAAGCCGCGATTTTTGTAGCCGAAAAAGTTTAAAATTTCTGCTGTTTTTTTGTAGATTTTGTAAATAAAAATAGTCAGACGAATTTATCTAAAGTCATCACAAAGAAAGCGGCAAGAAGCGAGCAGAACAATAGGAAAAATGCAAAGTGCGGCATGGTCCTCTTGATAGCGAGGACCCTGCCGCAGTTTGCATTTTTGGGAACAAAAATTTTGACAGGCGGGGCGATCAATACTCGTCCCCTTCTTCTCCGTTGTCTTCGAGGGAGTCGACACCGACCTGAATTTTTTTGTTTTTAATCATTAAAAAATCATTTTTTCAAGTATTTCTTTCGTAAAAAATTGAATTTACAAAAAATAGTTTTTATTTTTTTTGAAAATTTTAAGCTATTTTTTTTATATTTTCCATATCTCCGGATTTTGTGAAATTTGAAAAAAATTAAAATTCACAGAATCGATATTTAAAATCTTAGAGAGACGATATTTCAAAATTCGCAAAAATATTTTTTTTTAATTAACAAAAATCAATACCTCTTCATAGTCCTTCTCCAGTGCGGCCAAATCTTCTCTCGCTTCGCTGAATTCTCCTTCTTCCATTCCTTCTCCGACGTACCTGGAATTTATCGATTGATTCCCTGAAAAGGGGCGGAGCAAACCAATGAACGAAGGCTCTCTTGGCGTACATCAGGTCGAACTTGTGGTCGAGTCGGGCCCAAGCCTCCGCGATGGCGGTTGTGTTGGACAGCATACAGACTGCACGCGGAACCTATAACTTTGATTGTGACTGCGTCGCGCGACCGCTTTGTACTCACCTTGGCGAGATCTCCACCTGGCACGACGGTCGGTGGCTGGTAGTTGATTCCGACCTGAAAATGGAATTTTAAGGCTAACCCACCTCGATCGACCAGTTTTCACAGATCGGACATCAGAGAACGGTTAAATTTTTAGTGCGAACCTGTCTCTGTCGACCACTTCTCACAGATCGGACACCAGGTATACATTTTAGTACTAACCCGCTTCAATCAATCACTTCTCACAGATCGGACACCAGGAATACATTTTAGTTCTAACCCGCCTCAATCGATCACTTCTCACAGATCGGACATCAGATGACGGCATAATTTTTAGTACTAACCCGCCTCAATCGATCACTTCTCACAGATCGGAAATTAGGTGATGGTGTATATTTTAGTACTAACCCGCCTCGATCGACCACTCCTCACAGATCGGACGCCAGTTGACGGTGTACATTTTAGTACTAACCCGCCGCGATCGACCACTCCTCACAGATCGTACATCAGGTGATGGTGTACATTTTAGTACTAACCCGACTCGATCGATCACTCCTCATAGATCGGACGCCAGGTGACGGTGTACATTTTAGTACTAACCCGCCTCGATCGACCACTTCTCACAGACCGGACACTTACCTTAAATCCTGTGGGACACCAGTCAACAAACTGAATGCTTCTCTTCGTCTTGATCGTAGCGATAGCCGCATTGACGTCCTTTGGCACAACATCTCCACGGAAAAGAAGGCAAACTGCCTGAAAACGCGGTGCGTCGCGGTTGAGCAACGCGGTCTACTCACCATGTACTTTCCGTGACGTGGATCACACTTGACCATCTGGTTATGCGGCTCGAAGCACCTGTAAAAAATGTGTAATTCAAATTTTTTCGTATTTTATAGCAAAATTTGCTTATATTTCTGTGGAACTTACTGTACTTTTGTAGTTTTACAGTAATCTTACTGTATTTTAGGTGAATAACCTTTTTTTCAGGTGTTTCTGTTATTTATTGAAGTGATTTATTCTAAATTTTAAACTGTTTTTCCAGTTTTCAATGTTTTTTCTCGTGTTTTAAATTTTTTTTGTAGCATTTCCAAAATCTTACAGAAGTCCCTGGTTTCTCAAAATGTTAAGTACCTGTTACTTTTAGGTAATGTTGCCGTAACTTCTCCCCAACTTTTGGGTGATTTTCTTGTAATTTTAAGTAAAAATTATCATTTTTTTGTTTTTTTTTCATAATTTTTTTCAAAACTCACATGTTTGTGATTTCTGCCACAGAAAGTTGCTCATGATACGCTTTTTCGGCAGAGATAACAGGTGAAAAGGTGGCCAATGGGAAGTGGATACGTGGGTAGGGAACAAGATTCGTCTGGAAGGTTATAGGTTGGCCACGCCTCTTTTACTGATAGGCCACGCCCATTTGACTCACTTGGAACTCGGTCAAGTCAACGTTGAGAGCTCCGTCGAACCGGAGTGAAGCAGTGATGGACGAGACGATTTGACCTGAACATTTTCGATTGCAACGCGGTCGCGCAACGCGTGCGGCTTACCTATCAAACGGTTCAAGTTGACGTAGCTAGGTCGTTCAATGTCGAGGTTTCTACGGCAAATATCGTAAATTGCCTGAAAGTGAGGGTGTTTGGTTGTCTGCGTCTCTCTCTCTCTCTCTCTCTCACTCACTCACCTCGTTATCAACCATGAAACTGCAGTCAGAATGCTCCAAAGTGGTATGCGTGGTCAGAATGGAGTTATAAGGCTCGACTACAGCAGTAGAGACCTGAAAAGCAAAGATATAGAAAATGTAAACCCCTCTAGACATGGATTTTGCTTTCTAGGCCGTCAATGACGTCATCGGAAAAGGTTTTTTTAACATTGATTTTAGCGGATTCATTTAAGAATATGACGTCATCGACAACGACGTCAGATTCTAGAATCCGGAAAGAATCAATTTTCCATAAATTTTTCGATGACGTCACCGACGATGTCTTCGGAATCAGATGATAGAATCCCTACTACGATGTCACCATAAACTGAAACTCATCTTCAACGTCAAGAAGGCTTAGAAATCAAAATCCAACTCGATTGCCGATCACTTTGCCCGTGTCCAACTGGGAATCGAACCCTCGCATTACCGCGCGCAAAGCAAAATGACTACCACTGAGCCATACCTGTGGAGCCGGATACACCGAGAATTCGA
Organism: Caenorhabditis parvicauda; assembly: GCA_963978915.1. Classification (NCBI taxonomy): domain Eukaryota; kingdom Metazoa; phylum Nematoda; class Chromadorea; order Rhabditida; family Rhabditidae; genus Caenorhabditis; species Caenorhabditis parvicauda. Next base: position 2,496,412 of record OZ022252.1, read on the forward strand.
GCTTAGCTTTCTTCCCATAGTCAACGGACAGTCTCTCCATAAGCAGTGAAGTGAACCCAGAGCCGGTACCACCGCCGAAGGAGTGGAAAACCAAAAATCCTTGAAGTCCAGAGCAGTTGTCAGCCAGGCGACGGATTCGGTCCAAGGTTAGGTCGATGATTTCCTTAAGAAAGCGTTAAGTTTTCGTTTTTGACCTTAAATTTGAAAAAGTGAGGTTTTTTTTTAATGAATTTGAAGTTTTGACCTCAAATTTGAAAAAAGTGAGATTTAAGTTGTCATAATTTGACCAAAACTACGGAGTTTTTCTGAAAATTAAGAAAAGACGTTGAAATTTTTGCCTCCGGAGAAAAAAACCCACGTTTTTCTCTAAAAATCACGTTTTTTCACCGAAAGTCAATACCTTTCCAATGGTGTAGTGGCCTCGAGCGTAATTGTTAGCCGCATCTTCTTTCCCGGTGATCAGCTGTTCGGGATGAAAAAGGGAACGGTAGGTGCCGGTACGGATTTCGTCTGGAATGTTATTGATTGGCTCCTCCCCCTTTTTTATAGCCAGTGAGTGATAAGATTGGGCACGCCCCTTGGCTTCTCTCTCTCGCTCTCTTTCTCTCTCTCCTCTCTCTCTCTCCCCTCTCTCTCTCCCTCTCTCTCCCCTCTTTCTCTCCCCTCTCTCCCTCTCCCTCTCTCTCTCTCTCTCTCTCTCTCTCTCTCTCTCTCTCTCTCTCTCTCTCTCTCTCTCTCAGTCTCTCCCTCTCTCTCTCTCTCTCTCTCTCTCTCTCTCTCTCTCTCTCTCTCTCTCTCTCTCTCTCTCTCTCTCTCTCTCTCTCTCTCAGTCTCTCTCTTTCTCTTTCTATTTTTCTTTCTCTCTCTCTCTCTCTCTCTCTCTCTCTCTCTCTCTCTCTCTCTCTCTCTCTCTCTCTCAGTCTCTCTCTTTCTCTTTCTCTTTCTATTTCTCTCTCTCTCTCTCCCTCTCTCTCCCTCTCTTTCTCTCTCTCTCTCTCTCTCTCTCTCTCTCTCTCTCTCTCTCTCCCTCTCTCTCTCTCTCTCTCTCAGTCTCTCTCTTTCTATTTTTCTTTCTCTCTCTCTCTCTCTCTCCCTCTCTCTCCCTCTCTTTCTCTCTCTCTCTCTCTCTCTCTCTCTCTCTCTCTCTCTCTCTCTCTCTCTCTCTCTCTCTCTCTCTCTCTCTCTCTCTCTCTTAGGTTCCCAAAAATCCATCATCAACTTAAACTGGCTGGTGGCCTGGGCGTTAACCCGTGAAATTAATTATTCACACCAGTGGTCTGCACTAAGGGAAGTGTGCATAGATGAGCTTTGGACCCCCATCGGCTTAGGCTTTAGGCCTTTAGCCTAAGATCCTAGCACCATAAACCATCTGTTCTTCATAACACATTCATGGAACGAGGAGTCAGAAGAAGAAGAAGATCCAATATACAATTCATGTCGTTATTATGCATGAAAAATTGAATTGCGTCTCTGTTTCGGACCAAACTTGCTTGGAGCAGTGGGATTTGGGTTTGACGAAAGGTCATTGGATCGATCCGGCTGGGATGCACTTTTTTGCATTTTCAACTCGAAAGTTATTTTTACAACACTATGGGATTTTGATGGATTTGAGTGCGATAGCTCATCGGATCGATCCTGCTGGGATGCACTTTTTTGCATTTTCCACTCGAAAGTTATCTTTACAACACTATGGGATTTCGATGGATTTGAGAGCGATAGCTCATTGGATCGATCCGGCTGGGATGCAGTTTTTTTTTGCATTTTCAACTTCAAAGTTATCACTACTACACTATGAGATTCGGATGGATTTGAGAGCTAGAGCTCGATGGATCGATCCGGCTGGGATACACTTTTTTTTGCATTTTCAATTTGAATGTTATCACTACAAAACTATGAGATTCGAATGGATTTAAGAGCTCGATGGATCGATCCGGCTGGGATGCACTTTTTTGTATTTTACTTCATTCAACTAGAGACTTGCCACAACAGCGCAAAGAGCGGAAGGATCAATCCCGCTGGGATCCAGTTTTTTTTGTTTTTGCGAAGTCTCAACGTGAAGTCTTAGTGAGAAGCGAGAGCATTGGATCAATCCTGTTCAAAATCACTCTTTCTGCATTTTCAATAAGTTTCAAGGAGTCTTCTAGAGTGGGATGAATTTAGGTCAATGGATCGATCTTGCCCGGATTCAGTTTTTTTTGCTTTTTCAATTTAACTCCAAAAAATCCAAAAAGTCGCAGTAGTTTACTCGTCACAAGTTCGATCCTGCCCGGATGCCCAGATTTTTGCAAATTCTCACCGATAACAGTCGGTTCCAGATCGACCATGATAGCTCTCGGAACATGTCTTCCGCTTCCAGTTTCCGAGAAAAAAGTCGAAAAAGAGTCGTCATTTCCACCCAGGGACTTATCACTTGGCATCTGACCATCGGGCTGGATTCCTAAAAATGGGTTACTGTAGTGTTACTGTAGTTCTTTTCTGGTTACTCTAGCTCCAGAACATATTACCTACTGTATCTCTAGACGATAACGTAGTTCTCAGAGATTATGTGGTATTAATGTAGTTCTTTTCTGGTTACTGTATCTCTGGAACATACCTACAGGACTACTGTATCTCTAGACTATGGCTATTTCAGGGATACTGTACTCCCAGTTGCTGTAGAACTACTGTAACTCCTCTCCGGATACGGTAAAACTCACCATGCTCCAGGCAGTACAGCTCCCAGCATGCGTTTCCGATTTGTACACCGGCTTGTCCAATGTGGATTGAGATTACTTCTCTCTGAAGTTAGCGTCTTAGCCTAAGGTCTTAGGCTTAGGCTCAGCTCGAGCCAAAGTAGATGTTGAAACAGTATTAGTGCCCTAAGCTGGAGACCTAACCTTAACCTAAGGACTTAAGAGCCTAAAAACAACCCTAGCCTGAGCCTAGGTGGAGTTAAACGTGAAGTTATAAGAGAGCTAGCCTAAATCTGAAGCCCAAGCAACTAGCATTCAGGAGCTAACAATCTAAGTCTCAGCCTCAGCCTAAAGCAAGACAAATTTGGTCTGAACCTTATGCTAGGGGCTTAACAGTCGAAACTTAGTGAAACTTGAACAGAAACTAGCGTAAGCCTGAATCTAAGCCTATCCTTAGGCTAAGCAATAGCACATGAAAACTTAAAGCGCAACCCAATCCCGCGAAACTCACCATCTCGTCCAACAAGTGTCGATTTCAAGAATGAGCTGCGGAAGGGACTTTCTCCAAAATTGACCCTCCGTCTCTGCCCTCAAGGGGGCGGAGCCCAGACTCCGCCCCTTTGCTCTGCCACTCCCGCTTCCCCAGATGGCAATGAGCAAACAGTATCGGGTTTCGGTTACAGTAGTCGTTGGGTTAGATAGTGAGGGAAGGGAGAGATTTAGAGAAATGAGAGCGGGTTTCATGATTTCATTCATGGCAGTCTATCCCGAATTCTCCTCCAGTAGTCGGTCCCTTCTAGATTCTTCGAGCTGAATTCTACTATTATGGACGGTTATCTTCATGGCGCAGTCGGTCTCTGTCAAAAAAATCGACTCGATTTGATGATTCTGGTAGGTTGAAAGATTGGCGCAGTAGGTAAAAGGTTTGTGTGCTACCAGAATGGTCAGGAGATCGGTCCTCGTCGAAAAAGTTGACTTTATTTGAGTATTCAACCGGGTTATTGAAATGGCGCAGTTGGTAAGACGTTTGAGTATCACCAGAGAAGTCGATGGAGCCATCTCAGTCAAAAACCATCTTTGAGGATTAGGATTATACTAGGTTTGTAGGCATGGCGCAGCAGGTAAGGCGCTTGACTGGCACCAGAAAGGTCCATGGATCGATCCTCAACCAAAAACAATTTTTCAGGCGAATCCACGATCGAACTCCATTAATTACAAAGGATGTCAGCATAGCTCAGTAGGTAAAGTTTTGATGACCACCAGAAAGGTCACTGGTTCGATCCCACCCCTAGACAATTCCGAAGACCGAACGGCATTCTTCGATCAATGAATGACGATTTGCGCACCATTCGTTGTTGATGAATGCTGCACGGTCGATGGTTAAATTCCCCCGCCTAGAATGTTACTTTAAGTAAAATTTCTGGGAAATTTCAGGAAAAACTGAGCATGTTTGAGTTCAAAAATATTGATTCTGTCAGATTATCTTGTTTTCAGTTAAATAACTTTGCACCGGAAGTCGAAAATGGCTCATGTTCATCACTCTGTAACTCGACTTCCTGAATAGTTCTGGATGAATGGCCAACAGAAATAGAATCAGCACGGTTGATTCTATAAACAACGAAAGTTTCAAGTAGATCGGTGTCAAAAACTTTTTGGATCAAAAATGAAAAAATCCGTGGGCTATAGCCCATGGATTTTTTCGATTTTGGGGTCGGTGAAAAAATGTTGATATTTTGATTGGTAACGATAAAAAACTGTTCCGAATGCATATAACTCTTGTTTAAACAGGATTCTGAGCCTCCGTTCTGAAGTTACATGCCTTCAAAGTTGACGTCGAAAATGGCTCATGTTCATCACTCTGTAACTCGACTTCACGAATAGTTCTGGATGAATGGCCGACAGAAATGGAATCAGCACGGTTGATTCTATAAACAACGAAAGTTTCAAGTAGATCGGTGTCAAAAAATTTTCGGGTCAAAAATGAAAAAATCCGTGGGCTATAGCCCATGGATGTTTTCGATTTTGAGGTCGGTGAAAAAATGTTGAGATTTTAATTGGTAACGATCAAAAACTGTTCCAAATGCATATAACTCTTGTTTAAACAGGATTCTGAGCCTCCGTTCTGAAGTTACATGCCTTCAAAGTTGACGTCAAGTATGGCTCATCTTCAACAGTCTGTAACTCGACTTCCCGAATAGTTCTGGATGAATGGCCGACAGAAGTGGAATCAGCACGGTTGATTCTATAAACAACGAAAATTTCAAGTAGATCGGAGTCAAAAAATTTTCGGGTCAAAAATGAAAAAATCCGTGGGCTATAGCCCATGGAATTTTTCGATTTTGAGGTCGGTGAAAAAATGTTGAGATTTTAATTGGTAACGATTAAAAACTGTTCCAAATGCATATAACTCTTGTTTAAACAGGATTCTGAGCCTCCGTTCTGAAGTTACATGCCTTCAAAGTTGACGTCGAAAATGGCTCATGTTCATCACTCTGTAACTCGACTTCCCGAATAGTTCTCGATGAATGGCCAACAGAAATAGAATCAGCACGGTTGATTCTATAAACGACGAGAGTTTCAAGTAGATTGGAGTCAAAAAATTTTCGGGTCAAAAATGAAAAAATCCGTGGGCTATAGCCTATGGATTTTTTCGATTTTGGGGTCGGTAAAAAATGTTGAGATTTTGTTTGGTATTGATAAGAAACTGTTCAAAATGCATATAACTCTTGTTCAAATAAGATTCTGAGCCTTCGTTCTGAAGTTACATGTCTTCAAAGTTGACGTCAAGTATGGCTCATCTTCAACAGTCTGTAACTCGACTTCCCGAATAGTTCTGGATGAATGGCCGACAGAAGTGGAATCAGCACGGTTGATTCTATAAACAACGAAAATTTCAAGTAGATCGGAGTCAAAAAATTTTCGGGTCAAAAATGAAAAAATCCGTGGGCTATAGCCCATGGAATTTTTCGATTTTGAGGTCGGTGAAAAAATGTTGAGATTTTAATTGGTAACGATTAAAAACTGTTCCAAATGCATATAACTCTTGTTTAAACAGGATTCTGAGCCTCCGTTCTGAAGTTACATGCCTTCAAAGTTGACGTCAAAAATGGCTCATGTTCATCACTCTGTAACTCGACTTCCCGAATAGTTCTCGATGAATGGCCAACAGAAATAGAATCAGCACGGTTGATTCTATAAACGTCGAAAGTTTCAAGTAGATCGGAGTCAAAAAATTTTCGGGTCAAAAATGAAAAAATCCGTGGGCTATAGCCCATGGAATTTTTCGATTTTGAGGTCGGTGAAAAAATGTTGAGATTTTAATTGGTAACGATTAAAAACTGTTCCAAATGCATATAACTCTTGTTTAAACAGGATTCTGAGCCTCCGTTCTGAAGTTACATGCCTTCAAAGTTGACGTCAAAAATGGCTCATGTTCATCACTCTGTAACTCGACTTCCCGAATAGTTCTCGATGAATGGCCAACAGAAATAGAATCAGCACGGTTGATTCTATAAACGACGAGAGTTTCAAGTAGATTGGAGTCAAAAAATTTTCGGGTCAAAAATGAAAAAATCCGTGGGCTATAGCCTATGGATTTTTTCGATTTTGGGGTCGGTAAAAAATGTTGAGATTTTGTTTGGTATTGATAAGAAACTGTTCAAAATGCATATAACTCTTGTTCAAATAAGATTCTGAGCCTTCGTTCTGAAGTTACATGTCTTCAAAGTTGACGTCAAGTATGGCTCATCTTCAACAGTCTGTAACTCGACTTCCCGAATAGTTCTGGATGAATGGCCGACAGAAGTGGAATCAGCACGGTTGATTCTATAAACAACGAAAATTTCAAGTAGATCGGAGTCAAAAAATTTTCGGGTCAAAAATGAAAAAATCCGTGGGCTATAGCCCATGGAATTTTTCGATTTTGAGGTCGGTGAAAAAATGTTGAGATTTTAATTGGTAACGATTAAAAACTGTTCCAAATGCATATAACTCTTGTTTAAACAGGATTCTGAGCCTCCGTTCTGAAGTTACATGCCTTCAAAGTTGACGTCAAAAATGGCTCATGTTCATCACTCTGTAACTCGACTTCCCGAATAGTTCTCGATGAATGGCCAACAGAAATAGAATCAGCACGGTTGATTCTATAAACGTCGAAAGTTTCAAGTAGATCGGAGTCAAAAAATTTTCGGGTCAAAAATGAAAAAATCCGTGGGCTATAGCCCATGGAATTTTTCGATTTTGAGGTCGGTGAAAAAATGTTGAGATTTTAATTGGTAACGATTAAAAACTGTTCCAAATGCATATAACTCTTGTTTAAACAGGATTCTGAGCCTCCGTTCTGAAGTTACATGCCTTCAAAGTTGACGTCAAAAATGGCTCATGTTCATCACTCTGTAACTCGACTTCCCGAATAGTTCTCGATGAATGGCCAACAGAAATAGAATCAGCACGGTTGATTCTATAAACGACGAAAGTTTCAAGTAGATCGGAGTCAAAAAATTTTCGGGTCAAAAATGAAAAAATCCGTGGGCTATAGCCCATGGAATTTTTCGATTTTGAGGTCGGTGAAAAAATGTTGAGATTTTAATTGGTAACGATTGAAAACTGTTCCAAATGCATATAACTCTTGTTTAAACAGGATTCTGAGCCTCCGTTCTGAAGTTACATGCCTTCAAAGTTGATGTCAAAAATGGCTCATGTTCATCACTCTGCAACTCGACTTCCCGAATAGTTCTCGATGAATGGCCAACAGAAATAGAATCAGCACGGTTGATTCTATAAACGACGAAAGTTTCAAGTAGATCGGAGTCAAAAAATTTTCGGGTCAAAAATGAAAAAATCCGTGGGCTATAGCCCATGGAATTTTTCGATTTTGAGGTCGGTGAAAAAATGTTGAGATTTTAATTGGTAACGATTGAAAACTGTTCCAAATGCATATAACTCTTGTTTAAACAGGATTCTGAGCCTCCGTTCTGAAGTTACATGCCTTCAAAGTTGATGTCAAAAATGGCTCATGTTCATCACTCTGCAACTCGACTTCCCGAATAGTTCTCGATGAATGGCCAACAGAAATAGAATCAGCACGGTTGATTCTATAAACGACGAAAGTTTCAAGTAGATCGGAGTCAAAAAATTTTCGGGTCAAAAATGAAAAAATCCGTGGGCTATAGCCCATGGAATTTTTCGATTTTGAGGTCGGTGAAAAAATGTTGAGATTTTAATTGGTAACGATTGAAAACTGTTCCAAATGCATATAACTCTTGTTTAAACAGGATTCTGAGCCTCCGTTCTGAAGTTATAGACCTTCAAAGTTGACGTCGAAAATGGCTCATGTTTAACACTCTGTAACTCGACATCCCGAATAGTTCTGGATGAAAGGCCGACAGAAATGGAATCAGCACGGTTGATTCTATAAACGACGAAAGTTTCAAGTAGATCGGTGTCAAAAAATTTTCAGATCAACAATGAAAAAATCCGTGGGCTATAGCCCATGGATTTTTTCGATTTTGGGGTCGATGAAAAAATGTTGAGATTTTGATTGGTAACGATTAAAAACTGTTCCAAATGCATATAACTCTTGTTTAAACAGGATTCTGAGCCTCCGTTCTGAAGTTATAGACCTTCAAAGTTGATGTCAAAAATGGCTCATGTTCAACACTCTGTAACTCGACTTCCCGAATAGTTCTGGATGAATGGCCGACAGAAATGGAATCAGCACGGTTGATTCTATAAACGACGAAAGTTTCAAGTAGATCGGTGTCAAAAAATTTTCAGATCAACAATGAAAAAATCCGTGGGCTATAGCCCATGGATTTTTTCGATTTTGGGGTCGATGAAAAAATGTTGAGATTTTGATTGGTAACGATTAAAAACTGTTCCAAATGCATATAACTCTTGTTTAAACAGGATTCTGAGCCTCCGTTCTGAAGTTATAGACCTTCAAAGTTGATGTCAAAAATGGCTCATGTTCAACACTCTGTAACTCGACTTCCCGAATAGTTCTGGATGAATGGCCGACAGAAATGGAATCAGCACGGTTGATTCTATAAACGACGAAAGTTTCAAGTAGATCGGTGTCAAAAAATTTTCAGATCAACAATGAAAAAATCCGTGGGCTATAGCCCATGGATTTTTTCGATTTTGGGGTCGATGAAAAAATGTTGAGATTTTGATTGGTAACGATTAAAAACTGTTCCAAATGCATATAACTCTTGTTTAAACAGGATTCTGAGCCTCCGTTCTGAAGTTATAGACCTTCAAAGTTGATGTCAAAAATGGCTCATGTTCAACACTCTGTAACTCGACTTCCCGAATAGTTCTGGATGAATGGCCGACAGAAATGGAATCAGCACGGTTGATTCTATAAACGACGGAAGTTTCAAGTAGATCGGTGTCAAAAAATTTTCGGGTCAAAAATGAAAAAATCCGTGGGCTATAGCCAATGGAATTTTTCGATTTTGGAGTCGGTGAAAAAATGTTGAGATTTTGATTGGTAACGATTAAAAACTGTTCCAAATGCATATAACTCTTGTTTAAACAGGATTCTGAGCCTCCATTCTGAAGTTATAGACCTTCAAAGTTGACGTCGAAAATGGCTCATGTTTAACACTCTGTAACTCGACTTCCCGAATAGTTCCGGATGAATGGCCAACAGAAATGGAATCAGCACGGTTGATTCTATGAACGACGAAAGTTTCAAGTAGATCGGTGTCAAAAAATTTTCGGGTCAAAAATGAAAAAATCCGTGGGCTATAGCCCATGGATTTTTTCGATTTTGAGGTCGGTGAAAAAATGTTGATATTTTGATTGGTAACGATTAAAAACTGTTCCAAATGCATATAACTCTTGTTTAAACAGGATTCTGAGCCTCCATTCTGAAGTTATAGACCTTCAAAGTTGACGTCGAAAATGGCTCATGTTTAACACTCTGTAACTCGACTTCCCGAATAGTTCCGGATGAATGGCCAACAGAAATGGAATCAGCACGGTTGATTCTATGAACGACGAAAGTTTCAAGTAGATCGGTGTCAAAAAATTTTCGGGTCAAAAATGAAAAAATCCGTGGGCTATAGCCCATGGATTTTTTCGATTTTGAGGTCGGTGAAAAAATGTTGATATTTTGATTGGTAACGATTAAAAACTGTTCCAAATGCATATAACTCTTGTTTAAACAGGATTCTGAGCCTCCGTTCTGAAGTTACATGCCTTCAAAGTTGACGTCGAAAATGGCTCATGTTTAACACTCTGTAACTCGACTTCCCGAATAGTTCCGGATGAATGGCCAACAGAAATGGAATCAGCACGGTTGATTCTATGAACGACGAAAGTTTCAAGTAGATCGGTGTCAAAAAATTTTCGGGTCAAAAATGAAAAAATCCGTGGGCTATAGCCCATGGATTTTTTCGATTTTGAGGTCGGTGAAAAAATGTTGATATTTTGATTGGTAACGATTAAAAACTGTTCCAAATGCATATAACTCTTGTTTAAACAGGAGCGTATATTGACAAGATTCTGAGCCTTCGTTCTGCAGTTACATACCTTCAACTCCAATCTTTCGATCAAATCTTTATTGAATAATTGACTATTTCGTTCTGGGAAGCATTCGGAGTGACCTGTATCAAAGTCGGGATGTGGAAAAATCGAGAAAATTACAAATTTTGGTTTGCAGCGTAAACTTTCGCCATGGCTTCTTTAAACTTGAGCCTCAATTGTGGTCTTTTAGCTTTGAGAGTTGGCGTGAGAAGTCCGTTTTCAACCGTGAAGACGTCGGTCGTCAGAATGACTTTTTTGACCTGAAAAAATCCGGTTCAATTACCCATGTTTGAGGTTACCTGTTCAATTGAGTTCAACTTGTTCGCCTTTCCAATAGCCACTAGTTCAGATAGAACAAATTTTTCAGCCTGAAATATTCAATTAGTCTAGTGAAAAGGCAAAAAAATAGTATCCTCTGATGGGATCGAACTGGCACGTCCTGTTCAAAAGAATAACGACTTGTTGATTACACTAAGGCCTTTTATGATGTTCATGATTTTTTTATAATCCTCACGATCCCAGCAAAAATTCCAAATTAGTATCCTCTGATGGGATCGAACTGGCTCGTCCTGTTTAAAGACTAACGACTCGTTGATTACACCGAGGCCTTTTTATGATGATTATGTTTTTTAAAATAATCCTCACGATCCCAGAAAAAATGCAAAAAATAGTTTCCTCTGATGGGATCGAACTGGGACCTCTCGCGTCGAAGACCAACGCCTTAGCCACTACACCAGAGACAGAAATTCTGAGTCACCTCAGGGTCTTGGACAATCTCTTCAATCGTCCTTCCTGCCTTGCCATGCTGAGCGTTCCAGTCAATGAGCACTTGGTTCTCTGGGACGACAACGGCGATCAGCCACCTGAAAAAGGGGGCGTGGTCAGAAAATGCAATCGGTTCACGGTACCTCTGCAAACTGTCCCCATCAACGTAAACTTGCTGCACAACTGGTGTCCTGACGTAGACGTTCTCGATCTTTTCTGGGGCCACGTATTCTCCCTAAAATGTTTTTTTTTAATTTCGAATTTAAAATTTGAAAATTCAATTTTTATTTTGTCAAAAACGTTCAGAAATCTTAGTGGTTCAAAAAAAGCATAGTTCGAAGCCATTCTGAGCCTTCGTTCTGAAGTTACATGCCTCCAAAGATGATGTCAAAAAATGGCTCATGTTCAACACTCTGTAACTCGACTTCCCGAATAGTTCTGGATGGACAACAGAAATGGAATCAGCATGGTTGATTCTATAAACGATGAAAGTTTCAAGTAGGTCGGTGTCAAAAAATTTTCGGGTCAAAATTTGAAAAAGCAAAAGCCGTGGGCCATGGATTTTTTCGATTTTCGGCTCATTTTTACATCAGAATTGTCTGAAACAATCGGAACGGATAGAATGAACCATTCCGAATCTCTTCAGCCAGGTTTCGCATCTGGAAACCTTCTAAAACTCGAGTTACAGAATGTTGAACATGAGCCATTATCGACATCAACTTTGAAGGTCTATAACTTCAGAACGAAGGCTCAGAATCCTATTTGAACAAGAGTTATATGCATTCTGAACAGTTTTTACTCGATACCAAACAAAATCTCCACCTTTTTTCACCGATCCCGAAATCGAAAAAATTTTTGGTCATTTCTGTTTTTCTTTGAATTTGGTTTCAAAAAGGACAAAATTTAACCTGAGCCAATTTGAAGATGTGCTTCTTTCTGTCAATGATTCTGATGGTTCCGTTTGGTAACATTTCTCCGATGTCTCCGGTTTGAAGGAAACCTTAACTCGCTTTCTCTCTCTCTCTCTCTCTCTCTCTCTCTCTCTCTCTCTCTCTCTCTCTCTCTCTCTCTCTCTCTCTCTCTTTCTCTCTCTCTCTCTCTCTCTCTCTCTCTCTCTCTCTCTCTCTCTCCACAAACCTTCTTCATCGAACAATTCCGCTGTCCTCTCTGGATCTTTATAATACCCGTTCGTTACACAAGGTCCCTTAATTCTGATTTCTCCTTTCCCGTCTTTGGCAAAGTAGTTGAGTTCTGGCACGTCTCCAAGTTTCAGAAGTGTGCATGGAGCTGGCGCACCTGAAGGATACTTGTTAGAGGGGGCGTGGTCTAGGAAGCCACGCCCACTTGGGGGTGGAGTCAACGTACCACAGTGTCCTCCAGTTGGATCGCTCAACCAGGTGAAAGTGGCAATGGCTGTGCACTCGGTTTGGCCGTATCCTAAAAATTGATTTTTTTTTTCAAAAATCTTGAAAATTAGCCATCAATTTAGGCACTAAATGTCACATTCCGTCTGAAAACTACGATACTTCTCAAAAAAGTTAGGAAAAAACAGCTTTTTCAGACTAAAATTCAAAAAAATGATGTTTTGAAGCTTTTTTCTATACAAAATTGAAGAATAGGGGTCTTTTTGAAGTCAAAATCATCGAAAATCCTACTTTCACGGCTTTTTTCTATACCAAATTCATGAAAATTGACATTTCAAGCCTGAAACATGCAAAAAATCGACTTTCAAGGTTTTTTTCCCAAGAAAATCCTTTGAAAAATAACATTTCAAGTCAAAACGAAAGTCAACTATCAAAGCTAGTTACTGTAGGAAAGTAGATCAAAAAATTTTTGACCTACCTTCAGCGATCACAGCTCCAGTTGCGACACGACATGTTTCGAGGACTGTTGCGGATATGGGGGCGGAGCCAGTTACCATTAGATCGACACGCCCACCGACTTGCTCCTTCAATTTATTGATTTATTGATTGATTTTTTGAGTCATCCAGTTATCTACTTTTTGAATAATCGAGTTTTTTCTACGATTAATCGGCAATGTAAGATTTACGAAGGGGCGGGGTTCTTGCTCGCTTCTCATTGGTCGCCTCCCCTCTCTGCTCGATCCGAGACTTTTCTACAGCGCAGTGCGTTGATGTATAATCTCATCAATTCATGGACTCTCCGGCTCCTGGCCACGCCTACTTTTCGATTTTCGAAAATTGATACACGCAGTTATCGATTTCTTACCTGAATCTTCTTAAACACCAGCCTATCCCAGATGGTTCCCCTTGTGAAGACTCCATTCTTCACCCCAGCCAACTTTCTTGCAAAAGCAAAATTGTACACGAGCCTAGCGATGAATCCTTGCTGCTGTACTTTGGACTGAAAATTTTGAATTCTCTCAGGATACTGTACTATAGAATGTTTTTTCTTTAAAAAATTCAATATATGACTTTCGAAGAAAGTCAACTGCAAACTCAATGTGAAAATAGAAAATTTATAAACGAGAAAAATTTTGAAAAAAAAAACTTTTTAAAAAAACGATGGATCTAAGGCAACAAAAACCTAATTTTTTCTCAATTTTCAAGCTATCTCTCGGAAGAAAAAGGGGAAACGCTCAGAAAATTGAAAAATTTGCAATTTTTGATTCAAAAAAAGAAAAAACCTGGATAGTATCATAAAGTCTGTTCAGAAGTCTCGGCACGACAGGGAAGACGGTCGGCTTCAGGGTTTTGATGTCGTCGGTCAGCGTCTAAATAGTCGATAATCGTCCGATCTTTGCATATCGACTTGGAGTAGTCTTAAAATCTTACCTGGATGCTTCCTCTGAAGTAACCGATTCGCGAACCGAAACTCAGAATTGTCCAGTGAGTGACTTGTTCCATCATGTGAGACAGTGGGAGGTAGGAGATGTGGACCTAAAAATGTTTGGTTACTGTAGTTCTTGAGGTTACTGTAGTAGGTCAAAAAATTTTTGGTTACTGTAGTTCTTGGGGTTACTGTAGTAGGTCAAAAATGTTTGGTCACTGTAGTTCTTGGGGTTACTGTAGTAGGTCAAAAACGTTTAGTAACTGTAGTTCTTGGGGTTACTGTAGTAGGTCAAAAATGTTTAGTTACTGTAGTTCTTGGGGTTACTGTAGTAGGTAAAAAAATGTTTGGTTACTGTAGTTCTTGGGGTTACTGTAGTAGGTCAAAAATGTTTGGTTACTGTAGTTCTTGAGGTTACTGTAGTAGGTCAAAAATGTTTGGTTACTGTAGTTCTTGGGGTTACTGTAGTAGGTCAAAAATGTTTGGTCACTGTAGTTCTTGGGGTCAATGTAGTAGGTCAATGTAGTAGGTCAAAAACGTTTAGTTACTGTAGTTCTTTGGGTTACTGTAGTAGGTCAAAAATGTTTAGTTACTGTAGTTCTTGGGGTTACTGTAGTAGGTAAAAAAATGTTTGGTTGCTGTAGTTCTTGGGGTTACTGTAGTAGGTCAAAAATGTTTGGTTACTGTAGTTCTTGAGGTTACTGTAGTAGGTCAAAAATGTTTGGTTACTGTAGTTCTTGGGGTTACTGTAGTAGGTCAAAAATGTTTGGTCACTGTAGTTCTTGGGGTTACTGTAGTAGGTCAAAAACGTTTAGTTACTGTAGTTCTTGGGGTTACTGTAGTAGGTCAAAAATGTTTGGATACTATAGTTCTTGGGGTTGCTGTGGTAGGTAAAAAATATTTAGTTACTGTAGTTCTTGAGGTTACCCTAGTAGGTCAAAACTGTCCGATTATTGTTGTTCATGAGGTTACTGTAGCAGGTCAAAAATGCTCGGTTACTGTAGTTCTTAGGGTTATTGTAGTAGGTCAAAAATGTTTGGTTACTGTAGTTCATGAGGTCACTGTAGTAGGTCAAAAATGTTTGGTTACTGTAGTTCTTGAGGTTACTGTAGCAGGTCAAAAATGTTTGGTTACTGTAGTTCTTGAGGTTACTGTAGCAGGTCAAAAATTACTGTAATTAAAAAAATCCCACCTGCTTGTTACAGATCATTTCCGGATTGAAGACAGACATAATCTTGAGGAATGCCGAGATGTTTGCCACCACGTTTTGGTGGGTCAAAACTACACCCTTTGGTGTCCCTGTGGTCCCAGACGTGTAGCTAAAAAATGAAAAATTGAAAGAAAAACCGATGAAACTGTTTTTTTTGCTCTTCTCCGAATCTTAGGCGTCCGGCCTCAGCATTATCAATTTCATAACACAGCTAGTTTCATTTAAAGATTTGAGTTCAATTCTTCCGCGCGCTGCCACGCGGAACCTCAAATTTTTCCAAAGCTGTATAATATAATTCCGAAAGACTCTTTCTCGGCTGACGGGCGGTCTCAGCATTTTCGCAGACATCAATTTTGGTCAAGTCCTTCCGCGCGCTGCCACGCGGAACCCCACATTTTTTCAAAGCTGTATAACATAATTGCAATAGAATATCTCGGCTGACGGGCGGTCTCAGCATTTTTGATATTATTAGATAGCTTTTTTCAGACAACAACTCGAATTCAATCCTTCCGCGCGCTGCCGCGCGGAACCCCACATTTTTCCAAAGCTGTATAACATAATTGCAATAGAATATCTCGGCTGACGGGCGGTCTCAGCATTTTTGATATTATTAGACAGCTTTTTCCATACAACAACTCGAATTCAATCCTTCCGCGCGCTGCCGCGCGGAACTCCACATTCCTCACCAGATGATATAAGTATCTTCGGCTTTAGGAGGGTGCGCCACAAATTGGTGACCAGCACCTATTTCCACTGCCGCGCCAAAGGTGACCAAAGTGATTCCGGAGTTCTCAGCCTGAAATTTCTAGTGTTTTGAGCGTAGAGAGGGTAAAACTAACAAGGTTGAGATCTTCACTGGAAATTTCTTCAGTCTCAATGACGATAACAGTCTTCAAAGATGGCATTTTATCGCTCGAATTGATCAGATTCCTAGCCTTCTCGATCTTGTCCACTATAACCAGCCTGAAATTGATAATGGAAAAAGCAAAAGAAGTTTCCGTAGTGGTAGGATCGAACCCCCCTGAATTTCATGTACTACACCATAACTTGGAAAAGTTCTCGAAAAAGCAAAAATGATTTTGTCGCGGTGGGTTCGAACTTTGGTCTTCTGAGTTAAAGCGTAGCGTTTCATCCACTACACCAGAGATATGAAATAACAGGATTTGGAACTTCATTGAAAAAACAAAAAAAGTTTTCGTAGTGGTGGGATCGAACCCTGGTCTGTTATAGACTGACGCGTTACCCACTACACCAGAGTCGCATAAAATCTAAATTATGAGTGTTTGAAAAGTCGAGAATGGTTCAAAAATTGATTCACTTCCTGTCAATTTCCCAAAAAAAAAGCATCCATGTGGGGTTGAACCCTCACCTCCTGATTTCAAAACAAGCATGTTATCCACTACACCAGAGACGTATAAAGTGTAAATTACGAGTGTTTGAAAAGTCGAGAATGGTTCAAAAATTGATTCACTCTTTGACAATTTCCCAAAAAAGCAAAAAAAAAACATCCATGTGGGGTCGAACCCTCACCTCCCAATTTCAAAACAAACATGTTATCCACTACACCAAAAACTCACTGAATATCAGCCTGAGATACGATGTAAGAAGCAGCCTCGGCTCCAAGCGTATCGTAGAGAGGAACAACGACAATCGATTGTTCGGCTAGCGCCAGGGCGGAAATCAACCATTTCGGTGAATTTCTGGCGTAAATTCCAACGTTTGTGGTGTTTCCTGGAATTTGGTGCATTTTTGCGTCGTTTTGTTGAAATTCAGCGTTCTCTGTGCATTTTCCGACAAAAATGAGTGAATTCTCCTGAGAGCGCGTTTTCCTCAATTTTCTTATCTCAAAAACTCCATTTTGAAGGAAATTGTGAGAAATTATCATTAGAGCACGATTGTCAACACTTTTGAACCTCCAAAGCGTTTGCAAACTCTCAATCCATAGAAACACTCTGGTTATAGCGTTTTTGTTGGTTTTTTTGGCTTCGAAAAGTGATTAGAACAAAATTATCAATAGAGCACGGTTGCAAACCTGGCACGAGTCCAAATTTATGAATTAGAGCGTTGGCGAAGTTCTTGGCTTCATTATGAACGTCTTCATAAGTTATAAAGCCGTAACTTCCTTTCTCGGAAGATCTGTAGCCAACGCATGGTCCCCCTTTGCTCTCCTAAAATAAAATGTTTTTGATTTTGCATGCATAGCGCAGTGGTAATCACTCTGACCTTCACGCGGAAGGTCAGCGGATCGGTTCCGAGGAGTGGGCACTTTTTTGTTTTTTCGAAAAAAAAGCATTAAATTGTAGAATAACGCCCACCTTAAAAAATTTTTTTACACCTCTAGCTCAGTGGTACTTTCTCTGACCTTCACGCGGAAGGTCAGCGGATCGGTTCCGAGGAGTGGGCACTTTTTTGTTTTTTCAAAAAATTGAAGGCGAGAAGATTTTTTAGTTAATTTGAGATGAATACTTATTCAGGAGAGAAAAACGAATAAATTTTTTTTTTGAAAAAACGAAAATTTTGAATTTTTTTCAAAAATACCTTGACTCCGTTATTGAACAAATCAACGATAGTCTGGAATTCGTCTTTGAATCTGATCAGGACTTCTTCACTATCATCATCCAGCAGGGCACTTTTCCAAACATTTTTGTGGCCCTGAAATCCTTTCGTTGCGTTGCGGTCAAGCCGCGCGGCCCTACCTTAACCGGGATGGCCTGTCTGTTTAAGGAGAGTCCATTGGGGAGCTTGATGGAATTTTGTCCAAAAAATTTTTGATAGAGGAAGATGCTCGATGCGAGTACCGTTGCTGCCACACCGTAGGCAAGCGTTTGAGCTTCTTCGGGCATTCTAGAATAGTGGTTTGATTATCCATGTTTGAGGTAGAGAGAAGGAGAGAGAGGAGAGAGAGAGAGAGAGAGAGAGAGAGAGAGAGAGAGAGAGAGAGAGGGGAGAGAGAGAGAGAGAGAGAGAGAGAGAGAGAGAGGAGAGAGAGAGAGAGAGAGAGAGAGAGAGAGAGAGAGAGAGAGAGAGAGAGAGAGAGAAAAAGAGAGAGAGAGAGAGAGAGAGAGAGAGAGAGAGAGAGAGAGAGAGAGAGAGAGGACTAACTCGATCCCTTATCAAAAACACCTCAACCATTTTGGTCTTGAGTCGTATAATCAGAACCATTTGTTTGCTGGGCGGTAGGACGTTCTATGGTCAGTTTTTTGTTTTTGTTCTCAAGCAGCCACAGAGTACGGTTCACTGGGTTCTGATTGGAGTCAGAGAGACAAAGTTTGTTAGAGGCAAAAAAACGTTTTTCCGTCGTCTGATAAATTGTATTGATAAGATTGACTGGTACTCTTTGAGGTCCGTCTTGGATAGAGAAAACTTTGATCTCTCTCTCTCTCTCTCTCTCTCTCTCTCTCCCTCTCTTTGAATTTGCTGATCCACGGCAGATGCTCTATTCACTAGGCTGAAGGTGAAAGTTCGCAAAGTCATTAAAATACCCTTTCTCTTATTTATTACCTTCATAACTCTCCGGTTCCACTATCATGTTATCGGTCCGGAACATGTAGAACTTAAGAGAGAGAGATAGAGAGAGAGAGAGAGAGAGAGAGAGAGAGAGAGAGAGAGAGAAGAGGAGAGAGAGAGATTAAAAAGTTTAACGTGCTTTTTACTGACTACTGCTAATGATCAAATAAGAACGTAGCCAGGATAGGTCTAACCATCCGAGCAAAGCGAGATTCACGAAATAATCAGAGGTGCCAAAAAACAATGGGAAGAAAAGGTAAGAGCCATAAAACTAAAACCATCCGAGCGGAGCGAGGTTCAAAAAAAAGACCAAAAGTGTCGAAGAAAATGTGATAGGTCTAGCCCTAACTATGAGTCTAATTCATCCTCGTCACCCGAGCGTAGCGAGATCAGCTCTAACCATCCGAGCGAAGCGAGGTTCAAAAAAAGACCAAAAGTGGCAAAGAAAATGTGATAGGTCTAGCCCTAACCATTAGTCTAATTCAGTCTCGTCATCCGAACGTAGCGAGATCAGCTCTAACCATCCGAGCGAAGCGAAGTTCAAAAAAAGACCAAAAGTGTCAAATAAAATGTGATAGGTCTAGCCTTAACCATTAGTCTAATTCATCCTTGTCACCGGAGCGTAGCGAGATCAGCTCCTACCATCCGAGCGGAGCGAGGTTCAAAAAAAGACCAAAAGTGGCAAAGTACATTGGGGAGAAAATGGAAATCAGGGGGGCTGTGCTACCTTCATGTCTTACAGTGTCGCACGAGTGTACTACAATCAAAGATAATTCCGGCAGCCAAAAATAGCGTATAATTTGAAGAGACTGCCATTACAAAACACCCAATAATCGCTAACGAGAGGACGGAAAAAGGGAAGGTGAACAGAGAGAGAAAAAGAGAAGGAGAAGAGACGACACGCTGATAACGAAACTTATCGTGACCTTACTTTCCTTCTCCCCCTATTAAGTGGGGTGATTTTGCTGCAAAAAGCAAAAATTGGATCGGGGTGGGCGGGTTCGAACCAGGAAGAATCTTTCTGATTTTCTGGAAAAAAACAAAAATTGTTCTGTCGAGCAGAGGGCCGAACCTAAGCCATTTCGAGAGAATGCTAAAATCCGAGTAGCGAGAAGCGGGACCGAACTTAACCTACTTCAAACTTGGAAAAATGAATCAGAGTCATCATTTATCCTCACTATCCACTTCCCCTCATAAAGTGGAATGATTTTGCTGCAAAAAGCAAAAATTGGATCAAGGTGGGCTTCCTGTTTTTTTGAAAAAAAAAACAAAAATCATTTTGTCGAGCAGAGGACCGAACCTGAGCTATTCCAGAAAAATGCAAAAATTGGATCGGTGGCGGCGGTATCGAACCTGGGAGATGATAAACACGGGAAATCAGAACAAAAATCCGTCTGATTCATCAGAAAATTCCTGCTCACTCATCCACAATCTTGGAAAAAACAAAAATCAGACCGACCTGGGCGAGATCGAACCGGGAAGACTTCAAACTTGAGTAACTGACCAAAAATCTTTGCCCAACGATTTTTTGGAAAAAGCAAAAAAGTGTCATTTCCGTGTGGGATCGAACCCTTTGATTATTAAAACGAACTCTCACCTTCTATCTCTTCCATCATCCCTTCTTCAGTTAGCAGGAAAAAGCAAAAAAATTCTGCTCGGTGTGGGATCGAACCTGGGGTACCTCAAACTTGGATAATCAAACCGAAAAAAACAAAAATCCTCTGGAAAGATCGAACCTGGCATCTTTTCTGAATACAAAAAATGAGAGAAAGAAAATTTATTACATATTTACATGTTAGACTGTGAGGTTTGAGGCACATGTTATTGAGTTGGGACGAGAGGTTGAGAAGGGTTAGTACTAAAATTACCAAAAGTAGCCTTTTTGGGGTGGGTTGAAGTAGTCATTTATGGAGTTTGCAGCACCAGCTAGGTAGCCTGCGAACGTAGCGATTGTAGAAAATGTAATATGAATGAGGTAGTGGCCTAGGTCTCCGATAAAATGGACTAGGAATCCCAGGTTTTCTTCGACATTCTCGACCAGCTCGTTGGCTCCGGATGAAATCTGTAATTATTGGGTGAGATCACTTTTCGCGTCCTTAGCCTTTTGGTTAACGAATTAGTTTCCTACGCACGAGACCTTTGGGTTCGAACACCTCCGGAATCACTTTTTTTGCTTTTTCCCCAATCCCACTGAGGACCAGCCCCAATTAATGAAAATTTCTCTAGATCTATTCGACATTCAGTTTTGCGTCCCTAGCCTTCCGGTCAGCGTGCTAGTCTCCCACGTGTGAGACCAAGGGTTCAATCCCCTCCGGAACCAATTTTTGCTTTTTTGCCAAACTCACCGAGGACGTGATTCCTGTCCAAATCGCGTGGAAAATCGTTCCGAAAACAGCCAGTCCTTTGAAAATATTGTGGAAAATCGAGAAAAATCCTGAAAATTTGTCAAAAACCGGCTAAATCAGAACCTTACCATAGTAGATTTCATGACTGAGCGTAGAAATTTCATCCTGCACTTCAGCGAGATATTTTTTCTCATCTTCAGTACACAGAGCGTCGAAAATCGGAGCAAAAGCAATTTGAAAATTTCTAAAAAAAATAAAATTTTCAGTGATATTGAGTACTTTTCCACTCATATTGTGCTTTTTTGTAAAAGTTTTGTGTCCGGCACGTGGTCTGTTCCTAGACGCCACGAAAAAGATTCAATCTGGCCACAATCTGTTCATAATATTTTTTCGTGTTTCACAATTAATTTAAAAAAATAAATATCTGGTCAACTTGTTCAGTTTTACCGTTGCGTTTTCACACAAATTGTAACTACTTTGTGTCAATTCAGTGCTCGGCACGTGGTCTGTCCCTAGAAGCTACAAAAAAGCCACAAACCGGCCACAATCTGTTCATAATATTTTTTCGTATTTTTTTATGAATTTTCAACATGTTGAACTGCTCGCCAAAAAAAAGGCACAAACACGACACGATTGGGGAACAAAGAAAACCTGCAGAACCATCCCTGCGACGTGCTGTCCGATGTTCTCCCAGCTAAACGGACCACCAGGACGAAAAATAAAAACCCAACAATTAAAGCTGTGGTTGCGATGACTTTATTTCTGAAAATTCTAGATTTTCGAATTCTAGGAAATCTAGAAGACTGCATTTTTGTTATTTTCATGCATTTGAACGTTTTGAAAAACTCAAATGATGATTAAAAATAGTAAGTTTTCAAAACCTAAAAAATCTAGATTTTTCTTTTTTTCGCCATTTTCAAAAAGTAATAACTCAAACTGTTCAAATTAAAAATTCAATTTCAAACTTTCAGAAATCTTTAAATTATCGAAAACTAACAAAAATCCTTCAGGCAGATCTCGATAGGCCGATTTCGAGTACGACACTCCACTTGACAGTGCTTGAGTGGTTTTGTGTACCAATTGTTCTACCCACGTGTGGAAGCCGACAAAGATGCACTGCTGAAAAAAACGTGATATTTTTAACGGGAAAAACGTGATTTTTTACGTGAAAAAAAATTGAAAATTGAAAACGTGAACATTTCGAAACGTGGATCTTTGAAAAACGTGAATTTTCTGAGAAATCGATTTTCACGTTGAAATTTGGAAAAGGTGTTTCTTTCTCGGAAAAAACGTGAAAAATCAAAAACGTGACTTTAACGCGAAAAGTGATTTTGACGTGAAAAACGTGATTTTCAACGTGAAACTGTAAAAACGTGAAAACTCTAGACGTGAATTTTCTAAAACATGATTTTTAAGCAAAAAAACGTGGAAATATTGAAAACGTGGTTTTTGCCTCGTTTTTTTTTCAAATAACCTTCTCTTCAAAATCCTCCGCTGTTGTTGATGTAACTTCTTGTTCCTTTTCTTCAATCGGACTTGTCGAACTTCCATTCTCCAGCAGCGCTGTCTTTCCGTTGTCCGGAGTGATCTGTGACCATGGTGTAGTGGTCTACGGAGTCGATTTTTGTAGTTTGACCAGGCAGGTTCGAGCCCGGCATGATTTATTCTCTTGTTTTTTTCTAATTTCATGCCGGGAGCTTGTGGCGATCACATGTAAAATACGTTCGAAATGAGGCACAAAGAAAAGTGTGGCTGGCACGTGACCAACTCGTGCAGGGCTTCAAAACGCCACAATCTTGGAACAAACCTCTTGCGTTGAACTAGTCATCTGGTGGAATTGAAACAAGCTGAAACTTAGAATGGTTTTCGAAGTAGCTTCCTATTGTCAAAGAGTAAACATGAGAAGAAAATGTCAAACAACTTTGAGTCAAACAAAAAGTTGATGAAAAAAACGTTGACAGGACAGCTGGCTTTGATATGTTATTACATTTTTTGAGAAAAGGTTAAATTTGAAGAAATTAGATGAAAAAAAAAAGCTTTTGATAGGTCAAAATCACTTTTGGAAGTAGGCCAAAAACTTCTTAAATTTAAGGTCAGTTCTTGAAGCTTAAGAGACAAGACAGATAAAAAAGAAATTTTGAGTAGGTCAAAAGTGAGGTCAAATTATTAACCCTAAATTATAAAAATTGAGCAAAAAAAGAATGAGAAAGTACCTTTGGTAGATCGAAGTATGCTTATTTTGAGGGTCCCTAAGGCCTTAGCTGAGGTGAAATTTTCAAGTCTAAGTGATAAAACTGATCGAAAAAACTGAATAAAAAGGTACTTCTGGGTAGGTCAAAATATATCTTTAAACTTAAAGTCCTTAAGGCCTCAGCTAAGGCCAAGCCCAAATCCATAAAAGAGGAATGCA
>OZ022252.1:2524643-2564643 GCA_963978915.1 Caenorhabditis parvicauda
CACGTTCGAATCCGAGGAGCAAGCTGACTATGTAACTGATAAGGTTTTTTTTAACATCATGAATTTTGAATATAAATGTTTTCAGGAAGTAATAAAAGCCTACCCATGCCATCTTCAGTTCCAAAACATAACGTTGAACATTGGTTCTGCGATCAGGAACGTCAAGTGTAACACAGTTAAATCATGTAAGTTTTTCACTTTTGTGTCTACGGATCAGAGTTGCACGGAATTCCGACTTCCGACTTCCGTGAAAAAAATTTCACTTCCGTCTTCCGACTTCCGTTTTTGAAAATTCACTTCCAACTTCCGACTTCCGTTTAAAAAATTCACTTCCAACTTCCGACTTCCGTTTAAAAAATTCACTTCCAACTTCCGACTTCCGTTTTGAAAAATTTTACTTCCGTGCAACTCTGATATGGATACTTGATTAGGGGTCGGGGTCAAACCGTTTGATAAAACCATCTTTCAGCATACATGCCTACCTCATCTGGAGACATTTGCGGAACTACGCACAAGCGAGCTCTGGCAGTACGGCTACCAAGTTATGGTTTGACATAGTACGCCGTTGACCAAATCTTGTATTTATAGTAGAGTAGATAACGCGTGTTAACTTACTTTCTTAGAGTTTTTGTTCTTTATATGTTTGTTCATCGTTTTTTTTAAATAAAATGTTCATACATGATGTACAAGATCTGGGAATAATCTTATAAGACTTGGTTACATTCATACAAGACATGTTAATATTCAAAAAAGACCTGATAATATTCAAACAAGACCTGGTAATGTTCATATAAGACCTGCTAAAGTTCATGAAAGACCTGGTAAAATTTATACATGACCTTGTAACCTTGGTATAAGACTTGCTAACCTCTGAATTAGGTCTTGCCATTTATTTTTTCACTTTTTGCAGGTCTTATACCTAAGTTTCTAGGTCTAACTAGATTTTTTTTTCCTGAGACGGTATCTCTAATTCGGCTGTGTTTGCAGGTACGGTATAACCCACATGTTGAGGGTCCATCTGGACTGAATCGATCGATTCCCGTCAATCCACCAGTGAATCGAATACCACGGGTGCGAGCTGACAAAATTGAGAAGGTTTGTGACCGCGTCGCGAAATACCGATTTGGTATTTCGAAATACTATTTTGTCTCTATCTTGATTCACCCACCCCGCACCGCTAAACTTACAGCCCGACAAGAAAGGCTCCCGGCGATTCGACACATTCGGGGAGAACGCCATAGAGACGGTATCGATTTTTTCAAAATATTGACTTATCGATTAATTGTAGATTTACGACCAGTTCAAGTTCCTCGACGAGCCTGAGACGCCATCCACCACCCCCAATAGTGGAAAACCAATTTTGGAGGGGCGGGAGAGGTGTGTCCCATCTTTATCCCGAACACATCGACCCGGAGTAGTCACAAAATTCAGAAAGCAGAAATGTTCACTAGCCGGGTTGTCGTTCACGGTACTGCCAGTACTACAACTTTTCTGCTCACTGACTTTCATCATTCTCGCGGTTTTCAATGTTAAAAATGGGATGGTAGGTCATTTTTTACCGCGAAATTTGAATTTTCCACCATTTTAGGCCTTAACCGACGCTCCGGAGCAGAAAAATGGTTTGAATTTGTTGATTAGGAAATAATATCATCATTTTTAGTGTTGAAAGCCTCAATCGGAGTTTTTATTCCTGCTTTATTTCAAATTTTTTCATCTCTCGCAGCACTTTGGTTTTTGGTTCCAGTGAGAAGCAGGACTTTTCTACAGGTACGTGTGGTATAGTGGTTTTTGCACTTTCCCAGGAGCCGCAACATCAGAGTTCAATCCCTCGCCGAAAAATTGTTTTTTCTTTCCCTCAAAAGTTCGATCTCCTCCAGACCTTCTATTTTTGCATTTTCTCGATGAGAAAGAATTATTCATTCCTATTCACTGCACCACAACGGCAGAGTTCGACCCCCTCGAGAAGAATTTATTTTTGCTTTTTCTCCATCAAAAACGGGACACGGTCAGCCATCGCGCTGCCTATGATCATAACACCTCCATCAACATCAAAGTTCGATCCCCTCACTCATAAATGATTTTTGCTTTTTTTATCCAAAAGGGTGCATCATTCAGGCACTCCACGTCATTTTCGCCTCCTTTTCCATTTTTCTCTGGATCGATGCCATAAGCGAAATCGCGTTCAAGTTTAATGCTGATTTCGACAAGAAGAATGAAAGGTAAGAAACTTTGATTGGTTCGTGAGGCATTCTCATTTCTAATGTGCACATCTTCATATTCATAACGAAAAAAGGTCCGCCCACTTTTCACGAGCCACTTTCATTTCTAACGTGCACATCTACTACGGATGATATGGAGAGAAATGACGGGTTAGAATTGTTTTTTTTACGTGATTTCTTCCCAAAGCACGCTTGGCCTCGCTACGCTCGTGGCCTCTTTTTCTCTCTCCAATCTAAATGCGACCATAACTAGTGTTACTAGAACCAATGCTTTTGTGATAATCAAGTTAAAACTTTGATCAAATATTAGCATTGTACCAACTCAGATTGGATCCAACCACTTCTAGTTTGGAAAAAACTGGAATCCAATTTGATTTTTCTGGATCCAAAAAAAATCAGAGTCGACTTTTCTGAGTTTCTATTCAATAAACAAACCCTTCCTTCCCCAAAAAGCTTCACTCAAAAAATCGGCCTCACCAAAAGTGGGCGGGGCAAAGTGAGAGGAGGATCTGTCTATACGACGTTGTGGGCGTCGCGTGCTGACAACGCGGTTACAGCGAAAAGTACATTTCAAACATTGTTCTACTGTTTTTGGTCTACCTCGAGGCCGTTATTCTACCCGCAGTCACTGTTGCAGTGGCCATATCAAGGCTTGGAGTCTCCCTTGGACGGTATACGGTAAGGGGGCGTGGTCTGAACGCAAAGTGTGCACATTGTTTTTGCAGCCGAGTATATGGAACATAGCGGTATCTCTTGGAACTGTGTTATTCTCACTTGCAACGTTGGTTTTGGCGATTTTCGACACGCAGGGAACCATGAGGTGAGTTCGAGGAAAACCAGAATGATGGTCTAGGAAGTCTAATTTCGAATTTTTAGAACTCCAGTGACAAATGGAAACATGGTTACTGATGGTTTCGAGAAAATCGAAAAACTCGGTCTAACTATTCAATTTTCAAAAACCATTCCAACCGAGTTAGAGGAACTCAAAAAATTTGGACTAGCTTTTATATTCTCTCGTTTCCGAGAACAATTTTCTCAATCGAGTCCGAGGAATTCGAAAAACCCGGTCTTACTTTTCTAATTTCTCATGAAATCCTTAAAATCAAGGTTCAAAAAATCGAAAAAATGGTTTAATTTTTTCATTTTTTTGATTCCAGAAACGGAACTAATAATCCAACCGAGTTCGAGGAATTCAAAAATCCCAGTCTAACTTTTCAACTTACTCATAAATTCCTAGGAAATCAAAAAATCCGGTCTAATTTTTTATTTTACCCTTCATCGGCTCAAAGTATTTTTCCCGCTCTAGTTCGAGGAATTCAAAAAAAACCTGGTCTAACATCTCAAATATCATTTTCAGCCAAGAAACAACATGTCCAGCAATATCGCTTGGCCTTCGAGAATCGATTTCATTCTTTTTCGTCTTCACAATCGCAACTTTTTCCACCATAAGTTCTATTCAAAGGCGGAAATCTCTGGTTCTGGTGTCACTTATCGGTCAAATGTATGATTTACATACAGAATAACTCAAAAATACTGTAATTTCTAAGAAATTTATCAATTTTCAACCAAAAACTAGTGAATTTTAACAAAAAGGCACACTAAAAGCTTTTGAAACATCACAAAAACGTCAAATTTTTCACAAAAAACTTTGTAAGTTTGAAAAATATCAATTTTCTTAAAAATTCCAAGAAAATATTGATTTTTCGATTTAGATTATCGATTTTCATCGTGCTCACTTACGTCATAACCATTGAAAAGCTGGCATGGGTTGCTGAGAAGTCAGCCAAATCGACTTTTTTCAATACAAAGTGAGTTTAAATCCGGTTTTTAGGATAAAATTTGAAAAATTTAATTTTTATTTTCGAATATAAAATAAGAAAAACTGGAAGTGAACTAATTTTTCAAAACAAGTTTTTTGAACTTTTTTCAAAATAAAAATTCAAATTTTTCGAAAAATTGTTTGCAAAAATATTCACAGCTTTTTTGCAAAAAATCTGAATTTTTGTTTTTGGAAAATAAAAAAATATTTTTCAAATTAAAAAATTCGCGCCATTTTTCAAAGATCATGAATTTCAGCTCATTCCTAACCACTCTTTGTGGTTTCATTGCTCTGGTACTGCTCATTCTTCAAATTCCTTCAACTCTGCGAACATTGACCAGCCACGTTGAAAACGAGCCGAAATACATTTTCGCAACCGGCTCTCTACCCTCCAACGTTAATACCGTCGCCCCATGTCAGACACAGTTTTGAATAAACTTTTCTACATCTTTTTCTGTCACTGGCCTAGTGGTTAAAGCGCTTGTTTTAAACCAATGACATCCGAGTTCGAACCCCATAACTGGGTTTTTGTTTTTTCCTCTTGGTTCAAGCATTTATCTCAAAGTCTCATAATCCTAGTTCGATCCACTTTGCCGAGAATATTTTTGTTTTTTTCACTTCAGCGGCTGTTCAAAAATTTTTGAAAACTCAAATTCTGACCTAAAATTTCAAATTTAGCCCATTTTTATAGGAAAAAATACTTAAAAAATCAGCGGATGACCTAACATTTTCAATTCCACGCTTTCTAGAAATTCAAATTTCTCGTTTTCTTCTTTCATGAATCTTTAACCACCGATCTTGATATCTACCCCAGTCCGTGAAAATCAATTCTACGTTTTCCTAGGAGTTCGAATACTAAAAAATCAACAATTTTATAACTACCAATCTCTATTTTTCAATTTCTACCCCAGTCCGAGAAAATCAATTCTACGTTTTCCTAGGAGTTCGAATACTAAAAAATCAACAATTTTATAACTACCAATCTCTATTTTTCAATTTCTACCCCAGTCCGAGAAAATCAATTCTACGTTTTCCTAGGAGTTCGAATACTAAAAAATCAACAATTTTATAACTACCAATCTCTATTTTTCAATTTCTACCCCAGTCCGAGAAAATCAATTCTACGTTTTCCTAGGAGTTCGAATACTAAAAAATCAACAATTTTATAACTACCAATCTCTATTTTTCAATTTCTACCCCAGTCCGAGAAAATCAATTCTAGTTTTTCCTAGGAATTCGAATACTAAAAAATCAACAATTTTATAACTACCAATCTCTATTTTTCAATTTCTACCCCAGTCCGAGAAAATCAATTCTACGTTTTCCTAGGAGTTCGAATACTAAAAAATCAACAATTTTATAAATACCAATCTCTATTTTCCAATTTCTACTCCAGTCCGTGAAAATCAAATGTTTTCCTAGGAATTCAAAGTCTAAAAATCAACAATTTTATAACCACCGTGGAAAAACTGATAAAGGGGGGGGGGGGGGGGGGGAGTGATAAATACGATACCTTAAACAGCCAATTGAAGCTGTTTGTAGACCTGCTTTCTGTACTCTTCCAGTCCACCCTCCAATGGTGTAACCATCCTGTCTTTCACCACCCAGAGCTCTTTGCACACCAATTCGATCAGTTGCTCGTCGTGAGAGACTAACACGACTCCTCCCTTAAAAATTCTTAATGTAAGTGATTTTAGGACATTTTTAGGATGTTAAAAATCATTCTAAGTGTCTCAAGAACATTGAAAATTAGATGAAAACTCTATTTCTTAGATTTAGATGTTACTAAGATAACGTCTACCTAAAAATTAGAGGGTTCCAGAATAAAATATCTAATAAATTAGTGTCATTTTTTTACAATGCGAAAAAACAAATTTTCCAAGCGATTCCTACCTTCAAAACAGTGTGAACATAAAATCTCATCGAAATCCATGCTTTTCTCAAATTTATATAAAATTTCCAAATATCAGAAGTTATTTGATTCATATGTGACGTTTTCTGAATATTAAAAACAATTATGAAGTTTCAGAACTCTTTCAAAATCGATTTTTTAAATAATTCTTTTATTTTCATGACTTTTTGCTACATTTTTTTTCACTTTTTGTCATTCTTTTCGAAATCTATCCTATGGAACTATTTTTAGACTCTTTTTTTTCAAATAAAGGTTAATTTTAACAAAAACTCTATTTTTTATGACTTTAGAGGTCAAAAACTCACATTGAAAGTGTTTAGAGCGTTTCCAAGGGCTTGCACAGTCTCGACATCCAAGTGGTTAGTCGGCTCATCAAGAATCAGGTAGTTGGGGCTGAAGATTGATTGATGAAAATCTGCTCTTATGAGAAAATCGAGTTTGTTATCGCTTTCCTAGATTACCTATCGGGATCGATCCCATGGTCTGAAATTTATAATCCTAGTACCAACCCACTGCGCTATCGACAGTAAACTTAATTTTACCATTTTTCATTTAAGGAACATTGGCGAGCGTATGTCATCAAAGCTAAGTACATGACCTACACTAATTTTAAAACTTTTAGTAGTCATAGACCTAGCTTTTTAACAAAACTTTTCACAACATACGTTAGGCCAATCATTGAATCATCAAGGAACCTCATCGAATCGGTCCAGCGCGATTACACTAGGAAAATCTACATTCGCCAATCTAAAGCTCCAGGAACTTGCGGATAATAATATGGTGCGAAAAATCCACCTCGGAAAAGTTTAGACTAATCCTGAAGTTAAATCGTACAACGCTCTTTCAAAGAAGAAAAGGACCGGACCATAATTTTATGACTTAACGAATTTTACACAATTTAACACACATTTGACATTTATATTTTTTTCTCCTTTTTTGATATCTTTTACTCTCGCCTTTCGGAAATAAACTACTTGTATCTATCTATTTTTCTTAAGATATCTAACTATCTGCAAAAAACACATTTTTCGTTCTAGGGGCCGAACCTATGGCCCAAAATTCCAAATCAGACCACTTCACCACTGCGCTATTGACGGTAAACTTCAATTTTCTCTTTTTTCTGAATTATTTGAATGCTTTTTTTTGAATAACTTCAAATTAATCAACTTTTCACCGTCAAATTCCTTTTAAATGATAAAAATTCAATTTCCGATTAAATCTACACCATTTTTTCCCAATGCAGCACGTTTCCGCTCTGCCCACGAGGAGAGGGAGGGTGAGGGATATCAAGACGCAGAGAAAGAGAGAAAAGAAGTGAGTAAAAACCCTTTCTGCACAGGGAAAACTGTGCACTACACTTGCACTCGAGTGACCTTGCTCTGTACCCAAAAGATCATTTAACGCCTTATGACTTTTTAACAAAAATGGTATCAAAAAGTTATTCACGACTTTTTTTCAGAGAATCATTCTCGAAAATCATATTCGGGTTTTCATAATTTAAAAAAACACAAGGAAAACAAGATTTCAAAAAAATCAGAATGAGAAATTAAAACTAGTGATTATTTTTCACAAATTAGTTCCTAACAAACTTAAAAACACCTTTTTCTAGACATATGCCTGAAAAATAGGCTCAAAAATAAAAATTTCATTCGTTTTTCGTAATTTTAACAGACGAAAATTATTTCCAAGTACTCATTTTTCAAAAAAAAAACAAATTTTCAATTTTTATCAATTAGAAACCAGTCAAAAATAGGTAATTTTCCATTATTTTTGAAGAATAGGTAAATTTTCTAATAGAGAGCAAATTTTGGTAGAAACCAGTCAAAAAATGGAGAAATGATACTTTTTTCTTATTTTCGTACTTTTTTTTCGATTTTCTACCGCTAAAAACTCACTTCATCATGGCCAGGTTGGCGAAGGCCAATCTTGACTTTTGACCTCCAGAAAGGGTATCTACTGACTGCAGAGCCATGTCTCCAGCCAGTCCGAATCTTCCAAGGGCTGCGCGGTAGTCTTCTTGTGTTTTTCCTAAATGTTACCGTTTTATTGGGATGTTGCCAAAACGATATTCGATTTTTAGAAAAAAAAACGCGTCGCGAGCCGCTTCGCAGCCGAATGACGTCACATGGTGATCAATATATATTCAATGAATACTCAATTTTGGAAAAAGCGCCGCGAGCCGTTTCGCGGACGAATGACGTCATGAAGCGATAAGATACTCTACATCTACTAAATTGAATCAATATTCGCCTTTCAGAAAAAAAACGCGTCGCGAGCCGCTTCGCAGCCGAATGACATCACGTGGTGATCAATATATTCAATCAATACTAAATTTTGGAAAAAGCGCCGCGAGCCGTTTCGCGGACGAATGACGTCATGAAGCGATAAGATACTCTACATCTACTAAATTGAATCAATATTCGATTTTTAGAAAAAAAAACGCGTCGCGAGCCGCTTCGCAGTCGAATGACGTCATAGATCGATAAAATACTCTTCATCTACTGAATTAAATCAATATTCGATTTTCAGAAAAAAAACGCGCCGCGAGCCGCTTTGCGGCCAAATGACGTCACATGGTGATCAGTATATATTCAATGAATACTCAATTTTGGAAAAAGCGCCGCGAGCCGCTTCGCGGCCAAATGACGTCATAGCAAAAATCAATCAATACTGTCAGGAAAAAACGCGCTGCGAGCCGCATCGCGATGGCATCATAGGGCAATGAAACTTTCGTCAGGAAAAGGAGTAGCAGTTTTTAAACATGACATTTGTAAAAATCGAAAAAAAATCTTCAAAAGCGAACCAGGATGATTTCGCATCAAAACTTCTATAGCCGACATGTCCATGTCAAGCTGGTCGACGTGATGTTGGGTGAAGTAAGCTATGCGGATTCTCCTAAAAGTATCTTCTTACTTGAATCTGTTTTTGAAAAAAAAATCAGCAATAAAAAAATAAAGCTAGAAATAAACCATAAGAGAAATTAATCGAAATTTCATTAAATAAGGAAAAAATGATATTTGTAGTTTTTTCACTCCAAAGGTTGTTTCACGGTTCTAAATTCGTATTTGAGATCAATCTAAATTATTAGACTCGATCGAGTGGCTGACATGAAGTTATCGATGCCGTGAAATAAATTCGCTTTTTTGCTTTTTTGAAATTTTTATGATTTTTTTCAAAAAAACTTTTTTTTCAGAGAATTGAACTTTAAATCTACGAAAAAAAAGACAAAACCAACCTGTTGACGTTCCTCATACCGACTGATGGGTCGAGCTCTCCCAACAACAACTTGAGAAGGGTCGTTTTACCGGCTCCGTTTTCTCCGACCTTAAGAAGAAGTGGAATTTTTCCAATATTTCACATGTTTCTGTGATTTTACGACTAACCCAGGTCAATGTACCAAGATCGAATAAAATGGGGGAGTCTGAGGCAGATCGTGAACTTTTTCATCGCAATTTTATGACTGACCCAGATCAATGTACCAAGATCGGACCAAAGGAAAATGTCTTCGGTAAGTTGTGAACTTTTTAATCTCAATTTTATGACTGACCCAGGTCAATGTACCAAGATCGGACAAAAAGGAGAAGCCTGAGGCAGGTCACAAACTTTTTCATCGCAATTTTATGACTGACCCAGGTCAATGTAGCAAGATCGGACAGGAATGAGGAGGGGCCGTCTCAGGTCGCATTTTACCTATTTTTATGACTGGCCCAGGTCAATATACCAAGATCGGACCAAAGGAAAATGTCTGCGGTAAGTTGTGAACTTTTTCATCGCACTTTTATGACTAACCCAGGTCAATGTACCAAGATCGGACAAAAAGGAGAAGCCTGAGGCAGGTCGCAAACTTTTTCATCGCAATTTTAAGCCTGACTCAGGTCAATGTAGCAAGATCGGACAGGAATGAGGAGGGGCCGTCTCAGGTCGCATTTTACCTATTTTTATGACTGGCCCAGGTCAATATACCAAGATCGGACAAAAGAGAGAAGTCTGATGCAGGTCGCAAACTTTTATCGCAATTTATGACTGACCCAGGCCAATGTACCAAGATCGGACAGAAAGGAGAAGTCTGAGGCAGGTCGCAAACTTTTTCATCGCAATTTTAAGCCTGACTCAGGTCAATGTACCAAGATCGGACAGAAATGAGGAGGGCCGTCTCACTTTTTCCCATTTTCTGGCTAATTCAGGTCAACAAAGCATAAAAATCAACTCACAATGCAAATTCTAGACCCAGCGTACGTTCCCAGATTCAATTTTCTGAACAAGTACGGCGAGTTCTCGTTGTAGCGGAAGGACAGTTCGTCTAGTTGCAGTACCGGATTGTTCAGGACTTCACATTCTGGGAACTTGAAAAGAATGTCGGATTCCATTTCGACGTTCAGAATCACTGGCCTGAAAAAAAAATGAAAATCGAGTGGGGATAGTCTAGTGGGTAAACGATTTGAGCTCGGATTTAGATGTCAAAGTTCGGTTCCTCTGGAGAAAAGGCAAAAATTCATGATTTCGAGACGTTTCAGTACAGAATAATCCTTGGTTTCTCACGAAAAAAGGTTACTTTCGGAAAAAAGTCTAGTGTGTATACGATTTGACATTGAATATTCACAACAAAGTTCGATTCCTCTTAAGAAAAAGCAAAAACGCACAATTTTTTCGAAAACCAAGTAAAATGATACTAGTCAAGTGGGTAAGTGATTTAAGCTCGAAATTCAATGACAAAAGTTCGATCTGTCCTCACTTTTGCTTTTTTCAGATTTTCAGGTATTTCTTTCGAATTTCACTTGGAAGACATTTTTCTGCTATAATTTGCAAAATTGACTTTGAAAAAATATTTTTTTTAAACTTACAGCTTCTCCAACATTTTAATTCTAGACTGTACCATTGCAGCTCTCTTGGCGTTGAATCTGAAAAATGTATTATTTTGAGATTTTTTAAATTTTTAAAGTCAATAATAAAAAATTACCAATTATAAATTTAAATCTGCTCGGTTCAAATCATTTTTATATCCTAAGTTTCAAAAAATCAGTGAATAGAAAATACTAAATCCTCAATTTTAGTCACTTTTTAAAAAAATTAATTTTTGAAAATCAATAATCTGAAATTACCGCTTACGAATTTCAACTCTTTTAAATCGTTAAAATTAATTTTAAAAAATCAATAACTACCTGAATTTGTCGATGAACTCCTGCGTATGGAGTCTCAGTTGTTGTTGAGCTTCGTATTCACGTTGCTGCTGGGTCAGTTTTTCTTTCATAGTCTAAAATTTTTGAAATTAGGTTAATTTTAAGAACAATCTATAGAATATTTCCAAATTTTACGAGTACAGAAGCTTTTCATTGTTGAATGAAAAAACTTGATTTAACTTTTTAAATCAATTTCAATCGGAAAAAATACTTTAAAATTGAATAAAATTTTCCGCCATTGTGAAATTACAGAATTCATTTCAAAATAAACGATATTATTATTCGTTTTTAACTAAATTTTCACAAAAACTTGATTTTGCGCAGTTGAAAAGTGTAAACAAGGCAAATCGATTAAGTAGATCAAATTTTATATGCTGTAGTTCAAATTTTTTTTTACTTTCACGTTCATTATGTCAAGTAAAACATTCGTTAAAGTACAAACACTTTCGAAAATGAAAGCGGAGGCCCGCAAAGCGGTTGCGAAGCGGTTATATATTTTTGTCTTAATCTTAACCCTGTGCCTAGGTGTTTATCGTATCCATTTTTTCAAAAAAAATCACCTTTTCGAACTGATCATAATTTCCTTTGTAATGATCCAATCTTCTTGTATGAAGGTGTACAATATCCGTACAAATTTCGTTCAAGAATTTCCTGTCGTGGGAAACCGTGATAATGGTACCTTCCCATGTCTGAAAGATGATTCTCTTTCAATTTTTAAATTAATTATAAAAAATACCAAAAAAATTCGTCTCATCCTTTTTTTCACATTCAAAAAAACCGAAATTCAGCATTATGAGACTTCAAACGTCCAAATTTTTAAAAATTAGATTTTACAAAAAACTCAAAATTCTTTATTATTCTATCCAACTATCAAAAAACCCATTTAATAACTTTTTTTCTGCTTTTTATTTTTTAAATAATCGAGAAATCATTTTTATTCAGATTAACTCATTCAATTTTCATTTAAAACAACGGATAACCTAACTTTTGAGGGTTTTTCATCTATTTCACTCCAAAAAAAAATTCTGACAGTACTTTTTCTTTGTTTTCCACAAATTTTAACACGAAAAATGAGCACAAAATCTCTTTTTTTGATAATTTACAAGCAAATCTTATTATTTAGTGCTGTTCCAGCCTGGGAAACTTTGAAAAAATGTCTTTTTTGTATATTTTTCTCTATTTTTTTCAAAATACTCTGAAAACAAACTGACTTTAATAAAACCAATTTTCACAAGGAAAATGAGCATAAAACCTCCTTTTTTGACTATTTAGAAGCAAATCCTACTATTTAGTGCCGTTCTTGCCTGCGAACCCTCCAAAAACCTCATTTTTCGTCTATTTCTTTCAAAAAACACAAAAAATACCTGCAAATGCTGCTCCAACCAGTAAACTGCTCTCATATCCAACATGTTAGTCGGTTCATCGAGCAACAGAAGATCCGGCTTGACGAAAAGAGCTCGAGCCAACGCCACACGCATACGCCAACCACCAGAAAACTCTTTGGTGGGCCTTTTCTGCTCATCTGGTGTGAATCCGAGACCGTACAGGATGGAAGACGCACGAGCCGGTCCCTGGTCCAAATTCATCGTTTCCATTTCTGCGTAGAGTTTATTCAGCTCTTCACCCCACTTGTTCTTCTCAGCTTCGTTTGCGTTCTCTCTGTAATAGTTGAAGATCTAACTGTTCGTTGCGAGAGTCCCGACCCTACCGTACTCATTCTGCAAAATTGAGATTAGAGCGCGTTTGAAAACGGCCCTGTTTCTAGCGCACATATCTAGCAAAAAGTCTAACCGATTTCAAACTCGCGGCAGTCGCATTTTTGTAAACTGAGTACGGTAGGGTCGGGACTCTCACAACGAACAGTTAGATCTTTGTGGATTTAAATTATTATTCCTACTTTCAGCCCATTGAAATTAAAGGCGCATTACTTAATCGTTCATGTATTTCAAAGCGAAACTGCTACGGTAACTAAGAAACCGATTCACGGAGGTCAGACTTTTTTACAGGTAGAGGAAGATATGTGTAGCGATATATGTGCTCTGTGAAAGTACAGGTAAAAATTGACAAAAATTAGACCCATTTGAGTCGACAAAACTGGATTCATCAGAGTTTCCCCTAATCTGGTCTGAATTCACTAGGCCTAATCTTTTTTTTCGGTTTGATTAACCAAATTCGAGGTAATCAAAAGCATTGTTTGATTACTTAATTCAGTTTGAGGTTATTTCTCCACATTCATTTATCTCAAGAAATCATCGAAAAACTCAATTATGTTCCGGTTTCAACAAAATCACTCCAAAATCGTCATATCTCTATTGAAAATGATCCAAAATCTTGCTTATTCTCTACTACATGAATGTTTCTGTTGTGACTGTAGAAATAATCGATGTTGTTCTAGAAGGTTATAGAACATTGCTTCTGGAATGTTCTAGAACCTTGTTTCCCGAATGTTCTAGAACCCTTGTAAATTGTATATAAGGCCGAGTTTCGTGTAATAAAGAGAGATAATTCTACTTCTACATTCGACACCTGGTACTTGGATAGTACTACACGGACGTACGAAGAGATTACAACTGTTTCCCACAAATCATGGTTGAATTTGCCAATTTTAAAGTTATCTCTTCAAAAAACACTTTTAAAACCACCAAAATCTCACTTATTCAATCTTGACTGCAGAAGTTTCTCCTTTTCGATGAACTGAGATCTCTTGATGTCTGAGGCAAGGACAGCGTCCAGAACTGACGTATCGTCTCCTTCGACTTCTTGTTCGACAGACAGGAGTGTAATGTTTGCCGGGATTTTGAGCTGACCACTGAAAAAATGGAACTAGGTTAGGTTATTCGAAAGAAGGACTGGTTCACACTGTGGCAAACTCAGTTGAAAAGTGTAAGCAAAGCAAATCGTTGGAGTAGATCAATATTCAGTTACTGTAGTTCGAAAAATTTTACTTTTCTTAATTTTTTTTCGTCCTAGATTCACAAATCGTAACGTAAAAATGTTTGAAGTAGGTAAAACTATCTTTGGGAAGAGACTGGGCGATGTCAAGAGAATCGTTAAAACTCTACCAAACTCAAAATTATTCTCTGACATTCCCCAGAATCTCCTTTGATTGTGGCCGTTCTGGCCACCTCCTCTAACTCATTTCCGAAAATTTAGAAATTCTACTGGAAATTCCATCAACGGTATCTAACGGTCAACAACAGTTCTGGATGACTACATAGATTAGCTCCTCTCTCTCTATCGTCTACAGCTCTCATAATTATTATTTTAATTTCAATTCCTAACCCTTGTTATATTAACTGATGGGAACCTCTAAATTACGGTCGAAAACAATTTGTCAGATAACTGGTTGGAATTGATCTGAATATCCTGGTCGAACAACTAACACCAATGTTCTATCACTACTAACACTCATATTCAGTTCTTTTCCTTCTGGTAATTTGACAATGTTATCCAACGTTTTTTTTTGCAAAAAATCGCACAACTGTCCTGACCGGAGCAGAATTTTTAAAAGGTTCTCCTACGGTTCCCAATCCCATTATTCTGTGCTCGTGGCGGCTATTGCTGGTCGTCATGAAGCTTATGAACTTATTCTTAATGAATAAAGTTATTATAAAAGAGTTCGCAACGTTCATTATGTCAAGTAAAACATTTATTGAAGTACAAAAACTTTCGAAAATGAAAGCGGAGGCCCGCAAAGCGGTTGCGAAGCGGTTATATATTTTTGTCTTAATCTTAACCCTATGCCTAGGTGTCACAATCTTGGTCAATAATGCATTTTCCAACAGTGGTGGTGTTTAAAAAATTAACAAAATCCCAATCTGACCGCTTTACCAAAATTTTCCGTTGAGTTTATTTATATTTATTTTTTCTATATGAATAAAGTTATTATTATTAAATTTGGAAAAAAAGCGTTAATTCAACTTTTAACGGTTTCTTTAAATCGGAAATTTCGTGACGAGCTCTGTTCCAAAGAGAGAACACTGTAGCGTCCATAAGTATACTAACGGTAGAAGTTTTGGATAGTAGAGTATACTCGTTCTTCAGTAGCGGTATGATTTCACCAGTGATTTTGCTAGATACCATGAAATCTCATACAAATCGACGAACAAATACGGCACAAAGGCATACTGTAATATTTTTTTGCTCCGTAGTCGTTAAATTATACAATAATTATTACGTCGACTTATGTAGTTAGTACACTTGGTGGACGACTTTCCATAAAACAATCATTGTCTTCTTTTCTTAACGTTCTTAAGGACCTATCCTTAATTTGTATTATAGAAATTTTCAACGATCATCCATTCTGATGTTTCCCGAAGTTTCAACTTAAGTTTCGAATTTCATTTTTTTCAAAAAAATATAAAATTGTATCAAGCAAAATAGGATTCACACCAAATATGTTAACAAATCTTCAAATTTGAAAAAAAAAACAATGATAACCTTTTTTCTCTATTTAGTTAATTTCAAAGATTAAAACAATTATGGATTCATTATTTTTTCAACTCGGTTATCTACCTTTTCTAGGTAACATTCAGTGTCGATTTGGTATTTTTTTTCTTAGGTTGATAGGACTCGTGAAGAGGACAATACTTATTTTCGAGGTCTATTCAACGTATTTGGGGACTTGATTTCAATGTTTTCATATAAAAGACTAGAAAAAGCAGGTAAGAACTATTAAAAAATTAGTCTTTCGAGAACCAAGAGCTGGAGCTCAAGAAGTACTCGATTATGGGTCTTATTTATGTTTTCTACCGTCAATATCAGAGTTGCAGGGAAGTAAAATTTTTCAAAGCGAAAGTCGGTAGTGAAAAAAGGACGAAAGTCGAAATTCCGTGCAGCTCTGGTTATTATACAGCAAAACCTTCAATTTGAAAACTTCTCACGATTTATAACATTGGATTCTAGACAGTTAGTGTTTTTCCGAATCAAAATATATTTTCGTAGAAATCATGAAACACAAAAATCAGTTTTTCAATTTTCTTTTTCATTTTTAACTTATGATTATTAGATTTCAAAGAAAACTGACCTGGAGATCATCTTCAAGAGAGTAGTTTTTCCGATTCCATTTCTACCCACAAGTCCATATCTTCTTCCGAAGGCGCAAGTCATGTTCGCGCACGACAGAAGTTGTCTGAAAGTTGATTTTAAGAATTTTTAGTCTCGAGAAACACGTTTTTATTGCAAATCATCCTTTGCTGAAAAAATGGGAGAGAAACTATATTTATGACTACTCAGAGTGGACATGATGCATAAAAAAGTTCCTAGAAATGATTTTCTCATGAAAACTTCTATTAAAACTAGCCACACATATCTTCCTCTACCTGTAAAAAAGTCTGACCTCCGTAAATCGGTTTCTTAGTTACCATAGCAGTTTCGCTTCGAAAAACATGAACGATTAAGTAATGCGCCTTTAATTTCAATGGACTGAAAGTAGGAATAATAATTTAAATCCACAAAGATCTAACTGTTCGTTGTGAGAGTCCCGACCCTACCGTACTCAGTTTACAAAAATGCGACTGCCGCGAGTTTGAAATCGGTTAGACTTTTTGCTAGATATGTGAGCCATCTAATACATGTATGACTACTCCGAGTCAACATAACAGCTAAAAGTTTTTCAGAATTTGAAAAACTCACTTGGTTCCAATGGAAATATCCACACTTTCCAGCTTGATGTCCTTGGAGTTGGCTGCTCGGGCCCCTCCATCTCTGATTGGAGCCTGAAAATATTTTTCTTCCTTTATTGGTCACAAACAGAGCACAAACAAGCCACATCCGGGAAATTCCGTTCAAAACAATTGGAAGACGGCGAAAGTGTTGGAAACAAGCCAAAATTCAAGTTTTTCGTAAGCTTTATGCTTTATCATACGACAAAACTTATTTTTCCACAAGGTTTTTAACTCTTAACTTTAAAAATAGCCGGAATGTTACGAAAACTATAAAAAACCTTTTAAAATCGATTTTTATGAAACTTTCTAAAGTTTCTACCATGAATCTGCTCTAATTTTCCACTTTTGAAGGCATTTTTGACCGATTTCTTGTGAATTTCAAACAAACCTGAGATGCAACCGCACTTGGTTCATTCTTTCGATTCTTTTTCACTGTCGGGGCGTTGTCGACTCTGGAGTTGGCCTTTGCTGCAGCACGAGCATCAGCACGTTCGAGCTTCTTCTTGTCGACGTTCTGAAACATTTTTTTTTGTTAAATTCGTTTTTTTTTTGAATTTCGGTCCAATTTCAATTTTTTCAAATTTTTTAAAATAATAATATTCCAATTTTTTGTTGAATTTTGTTTTTTTTTTCCTATAAAAACTTTTCTAGAGGAATTTGTTTCTTAAAAATCGAAAATTTCAATTTTTCACAAAAATATTTTGATACAACTTGGAAAAAAACTATTTTTCATTTGTGATTTTTGAGATTTTTTCACTGGGAACTTTGAAAATGCAATAATTTTGCGATAACTTGTAATTTCCTGCTAACATTTGTTTTTTTTTCCAATTTTCATCTAAATTTTCTATTGAATACACTTTTTTGTGGGATTTCTAACCATTTCCATCAGTAACATTTTAAAAAGTTTTTTTTAAAGATTCATATTTTCTCTTTTCCAACTTTTTTGTTAAATTTACTCCTTTCAATGAAAAAACTGTTTTTCAGAAATTTTTTGTGAGATTTTTCAAATTTCTCATTTGAAACATTTTACAAAAACTTGTAATTTGCTGCTAAACTTTGTTTCTTCACCATTTTTTCCGAATTTTCTATTGAAAACAATACATTTTTATATTTTGTGGCATTTTTAACCATTTCCATCAGCATTTAAAAAAAAAACATACTAATGGAGCTTCTCTCTGCTGCACCTTCCAAATATCAGCGCGATCAGCCAGGTTTTGATTTTCAGCAGCCATGTCGACCGTTTGTTCCAGTCTTCGAGTTGTTCCTTCGGTTTCACGGAGAGCTTTCGGGAGGTTTCTGGAATATTTTGATTTTTTAAA
Source organism: Caenorhabditis parvicauda (assembly GCA_963978915.1). NCBI lineage: Eukaryota > Metazoa > Nematoda > Chromadorea > Rhabditida > Rhabditidae > Caenorhabditis > Caenorhabditis parvicauda. The sequence continues at coordinate 2,542,756 of OZ022252.1, forward strand.
ATCTTATTTTAGTTTTAAAAAATGCGTAAAAACCTAGTTTTCGCATTTTCGTTGCAAATTTTGAAAAAAAAGGTCGCATTTTCGTGGCGAATTTTAACGAAATTTGTACTAAACAAGCTTTGGAAATATGAACAGAAAACATAGTGTCGATACTTTTTGGGAAAATTTTAAAAAATGGGTTCGCAGTACATCCTTTCTCAGTACTACATATGTAAATTTCTAGAATAGGGCTAGAAGACAGTTTTTAAATCTTGTCATAAAAAAATTTCCAACGTAAATTCGCAGTAAATCGTCTTTCAGTACTACACAAAGTTTAAGTATAGGGGTAAAAGACATAATTTCTGATTTTTAAAAAACGTGAGGGCAGAAATAGTGATACCCTATTCTATATGTGTAATATTTTTAAAGGCACGGGAAAAATCATTTTTTTTAAATTTTACTAGTTGTTCCTTCACTGACTCTCTACTCTGCCCATGGTACCTCTAGAAAAAAAAATTAATATAGAGTTAATTGAGTGGCACCAAAAAATTAACTCTGAATGTAGTCCGGAATTAACTCTGAATTAACTTTTTTGCGAACATCTGAAAGTAGGATACCGAAATAGTTGAGACCCGGAGATGATTTTCAAAAGTAACTAGAATCAGTTTTAATTGCTTTTCTCTTTTTAAGACCTCTGTGATCGTTCAACTTTATATGCAGTTAATTCAGAATTAATTCCGGAGTACATTCAGAGTTAATTGTTTTGGTGCCACTCAATTAACTCTATATTAATTTTTTTTCTAGAGTACTATATACCAGAGTTGCACGGAATTCCGACTTCCGCCCTTCTTTCACTTCCGACTTCCGTCAAAACTTTTTTTCGTGCAAAATGACGAAAAGACCGTGAAATCGCTTCTACTCAGTCTGGAATTGACCTAGAACCTGTTGAGAATGAGCGGATATAAAATATATTTGGTGTTTTTCAACTTTTTTGCACTCCCGACTACCGTTGAAAAATTCTACTTCTGACTTCCGCCCTTTTTTCACTTCCGTCTTCCGACTTTCGTTTTGAAAAATTTTACTTCCGTGCAACTCTGTTGTCCTCTATTTCGAGATGATTTTATAAAATAACCGTATACAGGTTTGAAGAGGGTATCACTATCTCTGCCTCACGCTGCACAATATACTCACTCTCCATGCAGGTATTTCAAAAGCTGTTCACATGCCGAAATCGTCGCCTGGTCGCTAAGGTTCACGATATTCGCCTGGATGTGATCACCGACAGCGTCCTTCACGATCTCAACACTGACCAACTCATCGGCGTTCTCTTGTAGAACGGCTGAAACCAATATAAGTGCTGAGATTTACGAAACAAACCATCAATGTACTCCCTGACTTCAACAGGAAGAGTCGGAAAAGTTCCAGTAAGATAACCGGGAATGGCCGCAAGATTCGCCATTTAGTTGTTGACAAAAAGTTCGTGTCCTGCGAAGAAAAATTGAATTGAAGTTGCGATGAACATACCTAACCAGATGAAGAACTTGAAGAAGACGATAGCCGGAATGAGACTTGGTACGACAACCGTATAGTAATACCAATCTTGAGGGAAAACACTTGCAGTCCACTCGTCAACCCAACGTTCGGAGATATTTAGCATACACTAAATAACCTGAAATCACGTTTTTATGAAGTCAGCTCGAATGAGTAGCAAAGTATTTTATTCGGAAAATTTATTGAGAAGCTCTTTTCAAACTTAGGTTGTTCGAAAATTCAGAACAGCTTGATATTAGGCGTTAAAAATTGAAAAAAATAAAAGTAAAAAACAGTTCTGCATTCATCATGACGCAAAAAAGAACGCGGGGCGCACAATGTCGTGAATAAATGAGTTCATTTTTCTTTTATTTTCAAGTATCACACCGGATCACACCGAGCTACAGGTAATCGTCATCGATTGGAATTCAAAATGATCAGTAAATGTTAGTCCTAGCCTCTAGTTACTGTAACGAGAAGGGAATAAAAAGGTGGAGACGTGAAACTTTATTTCGAGGCGGGAATTCAAAATAATCAGTAAATGTTAGTCCTAGCCTCTGGTTACTGTATCGAGTAGGGAATAAAAACGTGGAGACGTGAAACTTTATTTCTAGGCGGGAATTCAAAATTTTCAGTAAATGTTAGTCCTAGCCTCTGGTTACTGTATCGAGAAGGGAATAAAAACGTGGAGACGTGAAACTTTATTTCGTGGCGGGAATTCAAAATGCTCAGTGAATGTTAGTCCTAGCCTCTGGTTACTGTATCGAGAAGGGAATAAAAACGTGGAGACGTGAAACTTTATTTCTAGGCGGGAATTCAAAATTTTCAGTAAATGTTAGTCCTAGCCTCTGGTTACTGTATCGAGTAGGGAATAAAAACGTGGAGACGTGAAACTTTATTTCTAGGCGGGAATTCAAAATTTCGTCTCCTTCAAAAAACCTATTCTCATCTCCCCTTTCTCCAACTATTGTTGTCACACATATCCTTTCAGTTCTGCACACAATCTCATGTCACCAAAAGCTTTTAATCCCGAACGTAAGTGATTTATTTACGACGGAGCGGTTGTGTACATAAGTGTGGAGATGACAGCGAACTTGTGCCAGCTGATAAATTGAGGGAGACAAGTGTGTACAACTACATAGCTGGTCCCGGCTTACAATTAATTATTCTGGGAGAGAGAGAGAGAGAGAGAGAGAGAGAGAGAGAGAGAGAGAGAGAGTGAGAGAGAGAGAGAGAGTGAGAGAGAGAGAGAGAGAGAGAGAGAGAGAGAGAGAGAGAGAGAGAGAGAGAGAGAGAGAGAAAGACGAGCAAAGAGAGGAATAGTTTTTGTTACAACAAGTCATTCTCTGTCAAGATTCCGAGATTTCTGATGAATCTTTCAGAACAAACGTTATTTTCCTTCCATCAAGATTACCTATGATACATTTCGATGAGAAAATCAATAACTGTTTCAGGGAAACCGTGCCAGATGGATTGGAGCCGAATTCACTTTTCGGGTTTTTAGCTTCTGTATACTTTAAAAAAAAAAGAGAGAGAGAGAGAGTGTTTCGGAAGTTCATCCGAATAGGTTTGGCATCAATTTTAACTTCAGCTCTCCTCTCTCTCTCTCTCTCTCTCTCTCTCTCTCTCTCTCTCTCTCTCTCCCTCTCTCTTTCTCTCTCTCTCTCTCTCTCTCTCTCTCTCTCTCTCTCTCTCTCTCTCTCTCTCTCTCTCTCTCTCTCTCTCTCTCTCTGTCTCTCTCTGTCTCTCTCTCTCTCTCTCTCTCTCTCTCTCTCTCTTCTCTCTCTCTCTCTCTCTCCCTCTCTCTCTCTCTCTCTCTCTCTCTCTCTCTCTCTCTCTCTCTCTCTCTCTCTCTCTCTCTCTCACTCGGTCCCTCATCCACAGAGAGTATTTCTTGACTTTCTATCACTCGATTATCGATAGTCATATTTACGACCTGATCGTATACACAGTGCGAAAAAAGATAACAATTTGTAGTTGAAAGATTTATGAGTAGTCTGATATGGTCAAAAGATAAGCTTTGTGTGTGGAACTTGCACCTGTATGACGAGAGGTCAAAAGAGTCTCAAGCAATAACACTACCAAAAAATTAATTGACGTGGAAGTGTAGCGGTTAAAGCATGAGAATCATAATCTGGTTTTGCAAGTTCGGTTCCGGATAGAGGTCGACATTCTTTATTTTTCTCTGTTTTCGAACGTAAAATAAATTCAAACTTTTTCGGTCTCACTTCTCTTAAGAGCTTATTCCTTGGCACGATCGGGGCACAAAAATAACACATGTCGACCACATCTCAAAACATAGTACAACCATCATCCATCCATACTGTTCTCGGCACAAACCAGCCACGTGCCGGCCACGCATCAACTACGTGGCATGCACGTATTAGGTCCCCGGTTTCAATTCTTTTAATTTTGGCACGATCCGGGCACAAAAATGACACGTGTCGACCACACCTCAAAGCATAGTACAACGATCATCCATCCGTACTGTACTCGGCACAAACCAGCCACGTGCCAGGCACGCCTCAATTACGTGGCGTGCACGTATTAGGTCCCCGGTTTCCATTCTCTTATTTCTTGTCTTCTCCTCGAGGGGGTGACACAGCGACGTCTAAGAGCGATTTATCAAACGTCCCCCCGCCTGCCCGCTCACCGAGGTTACTGTATCACACACACGCACTCGGCGAAGACTACGGTACCAAGGAACTCTCTTCCTGTCTCTTTTTTTGAAACGAACAATGGTTCTTGTAGTCTGAGTGTACTGTGTCCCGATAGAATAAGATCGGGATGACGTGGCAAGTGTCCTACAGAAATATAGTCCCCACGTTCTCAGAACTTGTACAGAGAAACTTGGAGAATGCTTTTTATCCAAGTGTCCCAATACCATAAGATCATCCCATTTTAGGAGATCTACTGATATATGATCATGATGACCACTTCTAGGAAATACTATTCAGAAACTTCTCGAAACTCTGAAAAAAAAGTGTTTTTAGTGCAGTAGATATTCTAGACCACGAGAAGTTTATTTTCAGGTATCCTAGACCACGATCAGTCCTTCTTTTAGATAACCTAGAACACAGATCGTCATAATTTAGATATCCTAGACCACGATTAGTCCTTCTTTTAGATCACCTAGAACACAGATAGTCATACTTTAGATATCCTAGACCACGATCAGTCTTCTTTGAGATCACCTAGAACACAGATCGTCATACTTTAGATATCCTAGACCACGATTAGTCCTTCTTTTAGATAACCTAGAACACAGATCGTCATAATTTAGATATCCTAGACCACGATTCGCCTTTCTTTTAGATATTCTAGACCATATTTAATCCTCTCTTCAGCTATCATGCATCACGATTTGCCTTTCTTTTAGGTCACCTTCAACCTTCCTGTTGGATATCCTAGACCATCACTACTTCTCCTTCTAGATATCCTAGACCAGCCCACCTCTTTGACATCCTAGACCACGGTGAAAATTCTCGAAGTCATGAAATGGGGGCGTGGCCTAATCGTGTAGCAAGCCTTAATTGTAAATCAATCGAGACCTTGATGTAAACCCCTAAACCTTTTCTTGTGGCGTATCCTCTATCCATGTTCTGGACGTTAACACTGACGGAAAAATGCACAGAATACGTTTTTTTTTATTATTCTGGTAAAATTTTGATAAAAATACTGTTTCTAAGCTCGGATTATGATTTTATTCTGTATTTTATGTGAAAAATATGGCTTTGAGGGCGAAAAAATGAGTGAAATTGTTCGATTTTAGAGAGTAAATTGACTGTTTATGTCGAATGGATTTCCTAGGCCATGTTCTAGGTTTTAGTTTCATTTTTCCAGTCAGAAATCATGTTTGTGGATTTTCTGAATCGAACAAATTCATAGCTTGACCCTTTCCGAGTATTTCAAAAAATAGTTCTAGCTTTTCAAAAAATCACTCTCATAAAGTTTTCTATAATGTCCAGGTTGTTTGGTTCCTTTTTTTGCATTTTCTAGGTCATTAATTCAAATTTTCTGGACTCAAGTTACGTCTAGTACTTTGAAACGGTTTTTTTTTTCAACCAAGCTTCATTTTAGCTAGTTTTAGTGCTCAAAAAGTGCAATATCCAAATTTTATCATAGAATTCTATCGTTTGATGTCATTAAAATCAAGTTGAACCTTTTTTTCTCTAAATCTTGAGCATGTTTTAGCTCCAAAAAGTGAAATTTTTGATAAATTTCAGTTATTTTCATGAAGACTTGTTCAAATTTCCCCCCGGAAATATGTATTTCAATGACTTGACAAAAAAAAGTCGACGAAGCTCCGCCTCCTCTAAGCATTCATTGGAGCGCCCCCACTTACCGTATACTTTTAATAGGTCTCAAAATCTTTGATGAAAACTATCTCATGTTGTGGTCAACCTATCTGTCTTCTGATTATGTTTATCAGCCTTAAAATATGATTTTTCTACTTAAGTTTCACTTTTTTTGTCGAAATTTTACAAAATTGCCGTATTTTTAAGATAAATTCAGTTATTTATGAATCTTAAAAGATTTTCTTCTCAAAAATAGAATTCTCATGATATAAATTCAACTTTCTCTACTAATTTCATACTTATAGAGTGAAAATAGCTTATAATAATTGAAAAGAGCCTCAGTATGAGGAAAAATGAAGTTATTCGTGAGTTTTACATGGTTTTCAGTAGAAATTACCTAAAGTCAACCCCAGCATTCCTAAAGTACATAAGGTCCTTATAAGGAAAAATCTCTTTTTAAAAAGAATTGTTTTTTTTCATCAATTTTTACTGTGATCAAATTAAAATTACCTAAATTTCACCGTAACCTCCCTAAAGTCACTAAGGTAACTAATGTCCCTAAGAAAAAATAACTAAAACCTCTTTCTTATTCCATTAAGATTCACTTTGACTAGTTCAAAATTACCCTAACTTAACCCTAACCTCCCTAAAACCATTAGGGTCGCTAAGAAAAAATAACTAAAACCTCTTTCTTATTCCATCAAGATTCACTTTGACTAATTCAAAATTACCCTAACTTTACCCTAACCTCCCTAAAACCATTAGGGTCGCTAAGAAAAAATAACTAAAACCTCTTTCTTATTCCATCAAGATTCACTTTGACTAATTCAAAATCACCTAAATTTCACCGTCACCTCCTTAAAGTCACTAAGATAATTAAGGACACATCCCTAGAACAATTTTTTCTAATTCCATCAAGTTTTACTTCAATCAATTCTAAATCACCTAAACTTTACCCTAGCCACCCTAACGTCACTAAGGTCTTATGGAATTTTTTTTCTATTTTGAAGACTCAAAATCTGACAAAATCCGACTCGAAACAACCTCAAAACACTTGAGACGCTAAGGAAAACTAATCTCTACATTATTTTTATTCAATTTTGAATTTACCTAAACTTCCCAAAGTCACTAAGGTCGCTAAGGACTACCACTAAAAATATTTTTGAAAGACCCAAAGTCTGACTGAAATTGACCCAAAACAACCTTAAATCACTTAAGACGCTAAGGCAAAAGCCTTGTTTAATAGTGGCACTCGAGCTAATAGCTTTATGGTATGATAATAGTTTTACGACGGCGGCGTACTTCCTTTGATCTTGGATTAATTGGTGGACAATATATCGTTGGTGGTCCCGACACCATGGTGGGACACCATAGGGATGACCATTTCAGAGAAAAATATTTTCAAAAATACAATTTTCGAAAGAAGAATATCAGTTCTTATTGTTGCTTCATTCATGAAACACTTGATTTTTTCTTAATGAAAAAATCGTCATGAATAGTTCTTTGAAAAATGAATTTTCCTAGAAAATTTGGACAAAAAATGTTTTGCAGTGAAAATTAGAATAAAAGTGTGAAAAAGAGCTATAGAAAGATGAATCGACTCTCTGGAATCGTTTTGATTCGATTTCACTACGGTTATTTTTCCGAATCTTCTCGAATTTTTTAGAAAGTAACAGAACTGGTCTCAATAAGTGATTTTTTGAGCCAGGTCTGGAATTATAGCTTAGAACTTTCGTGAAAAGTATGCTCGAATAGAAAAAAAAACAAAAATGACGTCAGCGGCTGGGAACCGAACCTGGGTCTTCTGGGCGATAGAGTTTGGTCATAAACAAAAGGTTATGGAAAGAGTTTTTGAGATCCTTCCATATTTGAACAGAAAAAACAAAAAAATTCTACGTACTGGGACCGAACCCATGCCTTGCTGTTGAGACACCGATTGCCAGACCATTACACCACAGAATCAAAACCGCTTTTTCACCCCGCGGGGTTCGAACCCACGCCTCTCGAGTGAGAGTCAAACTTCTTAACCACTACACTAGAGACTCAAAACTCGACATTTATTCAAAAAACGACATGTACAAAATGAATTTTATGAACACGAATTAGGGAGGGAATTAAAGCTGCTACTTAAGATTTGATTGAGCGTTTAGGACAAAATAATTAAAGCAGAGTAGGAAAAAACGGGTAAAAATTGATCACAATCATTGTATCAAATTGATTGAGTGAGGGAATGTTCGAAAAAGCCTCAAAATGGTGAAAAAATACTGAAAATCGAGGTTCTTCGAAAATTTCCCTTTAAAAAATCATAAAAGTGAAGTTTGGAACAGGTCAAAAAAGTGTTTTTTCAACGGAGAAAGACGATTTTTCACGAAAAAAAGCAGTTTTTATGGAGAAAATATCATTTTTCGCTCAAAAACATTTTTTATTGAAAAATCGTCTTTTGAATGAAAAAACTAACTAAAAATTGTCATCATGAATTAAAACTGATTGAAAAGTGGAAAACGGAAAGGTGTGAATGGTAACGTAGCTCCAAATGGCATCATTGGCGGAGTAAGTGGCTTGTCCTGAAAGTTGATTTGTAGATCGAGTTGGGTTAGTCTTACAATTCTGGAAAATGCAAAAATATAGTGGTTTCTGTTGGGGTCGAACCCTTGACCTTCTAGTGGAACAAATTTACTTCGCTACTTTCTTGTTCTTACAGAGCAGGGTGAAGTTGAAAAAGCAAAATTCATTGTCACGTGAGGGGATCGAACCCTTCACCACCAGAACGGCAGACTTGAAGATATTTAGTGGGCTCAATTTTCAACGAAAATCAGCCAAGTTGAAAAAGCAAAAATTCAATGTCACGTGTGGGGATTGAACCCATAGTATCAGGCGTGACAAAATGAAGGCACTATAGATGAAGCCCACTTAAAATCGACCGAACAAGAAAAGCAAAACTAAACCGTTGCACCCTGGAAGCGAACCCTTCACCTCTCGCGTGTCAGACCTCCCCGCTTACCATTGCGCCATCACTTTCAAATCGGTGTTTTCAATGGATCCGCGAGCCCATTAAACCGGCCATATTTTTGACATCCAACACATTGAAAATGCAACGTTTGGACGATTAATCACAAGGTTTTCGCTTCTCGATTTGTCGGTCAAACATATGGCGACGGTTTCCGGAGAGTTTAATTTCCGGTGAGGGGGTCAAAATCTTGTAGGTCAAATTTTGCAGTTCAGATTTTGCAGTTCAGATTTCGCAGTTCAGATTTTGTAGTTCAGATTTGCAGTTCATAATTTGCGACGGTTTTTGAATAATGTTATTTCCAGTGAGGGGGTCAAAAATTTGTAGGTCAAAATTTGTAGTTCAGATTTTGCAGTTCAGATTTGCAGTTCAGATTTGTAGTTCAAATCACCTTGTTCTCCTTTTTGTGTTTCATCCTTCGGTTTTGGAACCAGATTTTTACCTGAAAATGAATTTTTTCCTAACTTTTCAAATTCTGGGATTTCAAATCTCCTAACTTTTCAATTTTCAGTTTTCCTAGTCTATCAAACATTCAAATTTCTTAACTTTTCAATTTTCTATTTTCCTAGTCTATCAAGTATCAGACATTCCTAACTTTTCAATTTTCTATTTTCCTAGACGATCAAGTATCATAATTTCCTAACTTTTCAATTTTCTATTTTCCTAGACTATCAAGTATCAGAATTTCCTAACTTTTCAGTTTTCTATTTTCCTAGACTATCAAGTATCAGAATTTCCTAACTTTTCAATTTTCCTAGTCTATCAAATATTCAAATTTCCTAACTTTTCAATTTTCAATTTCCTAGACTATCAAGTATCAAAATTTCCTAACTTTTCAATTTTCTATTTTCCTAGACTATCAAGTATCAGAATTTCCTAACTTTTCAATTTTCTATTTTCCTAGACTATCAAGTATCAGAATTTCCTAACTTTTCAATTTTCTATTTTCCTAGACTATCAAGTATCAGAATTTCCTAACTTTTCAATTTTCCTAGTCTATCAAATATTCAAATTTCCTAACTTTTCAATTTTCAATTTCCTAGACTATCAAGTATCAAAATTTCCTAACTTTTCAATTCGTAAATTTCCTAACTTTTCAATTTTCTATTTTCCTAGACTATCAAGTATCAGAATTTCCTAACTTTTCAATTTTCTATTTTCCTAGACTATCAAGTATCAGAATTTCCTAACTCTTCAATTTTCTATTTTCCCAGACTATCAAGTATCATAATTTCCTAATTTCTCAATTTTCCATTTCCTAGACTATCGAGTATCAGAATTTCCTAATTTTTCAATTTGTAAATTTCCTGACTTTTCAATTTTCTATTTTCCTAGACTATCAAGTAACAGAATTTCCTAACTTTTCAATTTGTAAATTTCCTAACTTTTCAATTTGTAAATTTCCTAACTTTTCAACTTTTCCAATACAAACCTGTCGTTCCGTGAGCATCAAAGAGTGTGCTACTTCTATCCTCCTCTTTCTTGAGAGATACTTGTGGGTGTGAAACTCCTGGAAAATATTGTGCAATCGTGCTCCGATGAGAATTTTCTTATTCTCAAGGTTCACATCACACTGTGCCGTTAAAAATACAAACGGGTGGTTCACTATTTTCATTGTAACTTTGTTATTTTTCACGATTTTGTGCTCAAATTTTGAGAAGTCGTAGCTAACTTCTATTGTCATTACCGAGTCAATTTTCGTCAAAATTCATTTATTTTGAACAAAGTTATGGAAAAAAAGAGCTCACCTTCTCAAGCTCCAACACTTGGTTCCTCGTGTAAGCTGTCCTTTGTCGTTTCTCGCCTTTGGAGCCGCCTGTAAATAATCAATAAATCTTTCTGGTTTTTTTGCTTGGATTAGTCTTTAATTATATTGAATATAACTGGTTGGGTGGTCTTAGGGAACAAGAAGTAGTCGCGGACCCGCCGCGGGTTTCGTCCGAAAGAATTTTTCGGCCAATATTGTGACAATTCTTACAGTATACACTGACTGATGAAAAGTTCCCGAGCCAGATAAAAACCACTCGCGGACGCGGCGCGGGTTCCACCGAAAGTCATTTCCTCTGTCAACACTGTGACTATAAATCGACTGACTTTCATGAAAAGTTCCCGAGCTATAAAAAACCACTCGCGGACCCGCCGCGGGTTCCGCCGAAAGTCATTTCCTCTGTCAACACTGTGACTACAGTCTCTGTCAATGAAAGAGGACCACCTACTTTTTATCCTCTAATTCCCCGCTCAGTTAATTTTCAAAAAACTTCTCTTGTTGGTACATTGAGTTTCTTAAACTACAACAGTATGCAGATAATAAGATGAATCGGTTCATCCAATTCCAAAATGTAAGCAAAATTATGAAAAAACGGTGTGTCAGAAAAAGAGGACCACTTTTCATACTATACTTTTTGAGTTTTGACCAGGCCAAAAGTTTGGTATTTTCTGTCAATAATGTTTTCTTGACTCTAATTCACAACAACTAAATGGAATAGTAGGTATACACAGCGTGAAATTGAGAAAAAAAGAAAATTTCCTGAAATTTCCGGAAAATGACAGAAAATGGCTGAAAGTCAATGTGAAAATGATAGTATAGGAAAAATTGTTGACAGTAACCTAGAAAAAAGTTACCTGCTTCCAAACTGAGAAGAGTCAATCAGCCAGGCAACTTTATGCTTTTGAAAAGACGAAAAAATGCTGAAAATGCAACAAACTTGAAGATGTGACCTCGATTGTCGTTTCACAAGTCCGCGAATTCCAAAGAGCCAACTGATTTTTTGTCTTAGAATATTACTTCTGATATTATAGAGTATGAAAATCTTGACTTGTGGCGACATCCTCACGAATAACGCGAACCCGAGTTGATTGAAGTTTGACAACGAGTTTGAAGTAGTGATCTTAACCGAAGTATTTTGTGAAAAACGAATAGATCCAAAAGCATTCTGAATATCTTGACTTTCTGAATTTCAGAAAAATTGTAAACATTCGAAATATTTTTAGAAACAAACTTGGAGTAATTGCTAATGTTTGTACAAAATTATGACCACAAACATAACTCACTAAATTTTTCACCGCTGCTATAATTTCTTCAAAATTTTCAATCAACTTGGGTTCGCGTTATTCGTGAGGATGTCCCCCCAAGTAAGGATTTTCATACTCTATAATATCAGAAGTAATATTCCAAGGCAGAAAATCAGTTGGCTCTTTGGAATTCGCTGACTTGTGAAACGACAATCGAGGTAACATCTTCAAGTTTGTTGCATTTTCAGCATTTTTTCGTCTTTTCAAAAGCATAAAGTTGCCTGGCTGATTGACTCTTCTCAGTTTGGAAGCAGGTAACTTTTTTCTAGGTTACTGTCAACAATTTTTCCTATACTATCATTTTCACATTGACTTTCAGCCATTTTCTGTCATTTTCCGGAAATTTCAGGAAATTTTCTTTTTTTCTCAATTTCACGCTGTGTATACCTACTATTCCATTTAGTTGTTGTGAATTAGAGTCAAGAAAACATTATTGACAGAAAATACCAAACTTTTGGCCTGGTCAAAACTCAAAAAGTATAGTATGAAAAGTGGTCCTCTTTTTCTGACACACCGTTTTTTCATAATTTTGCTTACATTTTGGAATTGGATGAACCGATTCATCTTATTATCTGCATACTGTTGTAGTTTAAGAAACTCAATGTACCACCAAGAGAAGTTTTTTGAAAATTAACTGTGCGGGGAATTAGAGGATAAAAAGTAGGTGGTCCTCTTTCATTGACACAGACTGTATAAATCGACTGACTTTCATGGAAAATTTCCCGAGCCATGTAAAAACCACTCGCGGACCCGCCGCGGGTTGCCTCCAAAAATCTCAAACCCCTCTCAATATTGTGACTTTTCCCGTAGTGAATCCAGAGATGACAGTTTTGGGGTTCTCGCCTATCACCCTCGTCAAGAGTGTTGCCAATAAATTTATGGGTCCCACATCGGTCGTATTTTAACCTCTCGCTACGTACCAGACTGATTTATTGCACCGCGCATCAGTCTTATTCCGAAAACGGAGAATTGTTTGTTTTTTGAAGGAAAATATAAATTTATTAGGTTTATTTGTCAATTAATTATTCAAATTTGGATCAACCTTTCTTAAATTAAAAAAAACATTTTTAAAGGCCAAAAATAGAGAATTCTCCGTTTTTTGCCGTCAAAAAAGAGTAATTTGGTTTTCGCCTTCATTTTAAAAAATTAATGATTTAAATTTTTAAATGCTAAAATGTAATTTAATACGAGTTAAAATTGAGGAATAAATTAATTTTAAAAATCTTCATCATTTTAAAAATTAATGATTTAATTTTTGATGCTAAAATGTAATTTAATACGTTAGGTAAAAATGAGGAATAGATTAATTTTAAAAAATTTCACCGTTTTTTTCAAATGAATGATTTAATTTTTTAAATGCTAAAATGTAATTTAATACGAGTTTAAATAATACATAATTAAATAATAAATAATTAATACACCCCTGTCCCTCAAAAATCGCAACATTCTCACTTTGACGCGTGTTGAGTGTCGCGGAAAAGTGATAAATCTTTTGACAGCCGTTTTTTTTGTTCCCCTACTGTGAAGAACACGTTTCTTTTGGTGACAGGAAAAACATCCGCCATCTTTTGGTGTCAAAAAAGCCATTTAAATGTCATGCGATGTCATCTCAAAGTGACTTTTATGTCAATTTAGTTCTGAAGGAGGGTTCAAAGACCTTTGGGCAGAATCAAGTTTGAATTAAATCATAATTAAATGATAATTAAATCGACATCTTTTAAATAATTTCGAAATATAGCTAAATTTTCACTCCGTTTCGGTGAAGAAAAAGTGTTCCAAGACCTTAGGGAGTAAGAAATTATTTTTTTTTGATTTTTTGTAATTGAATCAGAATTAAATTCAAATAAAATGATAGTTACACATATCTAGCAAAAAGTCTGTCCGATTTCAAACTCGCGGCAGTCGCATTTTTGTAAACTGAGTACGGTAGGGTCGGGACTCTCACAACGAACAGTTAGATCTTTGTGGATTTAAATTATTATTCTTACTTTCAGTCCATAAAAAAAACTATTTTTCGCATATTTCCTAGTTTATTTCACTCCTCCAACCCGAAAAGCCAAAAATCTTCCATTCCATTCAGAAATTCTCATTGAAACATCTGTTCGACATGATCGGCACCTGTCAAGTGAACAGATTTTGCTATGAAATGCGTGAGAAAATTGTTCTCCGGGCTGAAAAAATTTAAAAACCTTATTTAGTTGAGGTTAATTAGTCTAAAAAATTGATACAAAATATTTAAAAAAAAGAAAAAATATTTTTTTCTCGTCTTTTTCCCTAGAAAAATTGATTTTTCCACAATTTAACTTTAATTTAATATTTAAACTTGCTCGAATTAATAATTAAATCAAGTTCAAGTTGATTTTTCGCAATTTCTTCATTGAATAGGTTGTTTTTAATCTTAAAATTCTATTAAAATTAACTTCAATATGGAAAAAACTGTATTTAAATGTGTTTTGAGCAGTTTTTCTTTGAAATAATTAAGATTTAATTCACAATTTTTATATTTTAATACTAAATTTCCCTCAAGGGTGGTTCAACCTATCGAGACGGGCGGCGTTTTTGATGTAGGACAGCTTTGATCGATCACCTTTTAAACAAATTGAATGAGTGATATAAACAAAAGTACTGTGAACCTCGCGATTGATGCGCACGAGAGATAATGGTACGTGCATACTGTAGGTGCATGAAATATACAGTAGCTGGTTACTGTAGATGCATACTGTAGGTGTTACTGTATCTGTGACTGGGGTGGGTTACTGTAGTTCATGTCTTTTGGTTTCTACCACTTCTCTCACTAATGAATAACTATATTCACGCTACCAGGTTACTGTAGGTGCATGAAATGTACAGCATCTGGTTACTGTGAATGCATACTGTAGGTGTTACTGTATCTGTGACTGGGGTGGGTTACTGTAGTTCATGTCTTTTGGTTTCTACCACTTCTCTCACTAATGAATAACTTAATTCACGCTACCAGGTTACTGTAGGTGCATGAAGTATACGGTATCTGGTTACTGTAGATGTATACGGTAGGTTTTACTGTATCTGTGACTGGGGTGGGTTACTGTAGTTCATGTCTGTTGGTTTCTACCACTTCTCTCACTAATGAATAACTTAATTCACGCTACCAGGTTACTGTAGGTGCATGAAGTATACGGTATCTGGTTACTGTAGATGTGTACGGTAGGTGTTACTGTATCTATGACTGAGGTGGGTTACTGTAGTTCATGTCTGTTGGTTTCTACCACTTCTCTCACTAATGAATAACTTAATTCACGCTACCAGGTTACTGTAGGTGCATGAAGTATACGGTATCTGGTTACTGTAGATGTGTACGGTAGGTGTTACTGTATCTGTGACTGGGGTGGGTTACTGTAGTTCATGTCTTTTGGTTTCTACCACTTCTCTCACTAATGAATAACTTAATTCACGCTACCAGGTTACTGTAGGTGCATACGGTAGGTGTTACTGTAGGTGCATACGGTAGGTGTTACTGTAGGTGCATACGGTAGGTGTTACTGTAGGTGCATACGGTAGGTGTTACTGTAGGTGCATACGGTAGGTGTTACTGTAGGTGCATACGGTAGGTGTTACTGTAGCTTTGACTGAGGTGGGTTACTGTAGTTCATCTCTTTTGGTTTCTACCACTTCTCTCACTAATGAATAACCTAATTCACGCTACCAGGTTACTGTAGGTGCATGAAGTATACTGTATCTGGTTACTGTAGATGTATACGGTAGGTGTTACTGTATCAAACTTTTCGTGAAGGGGAGTCTCAATAAATCATTAGCAACTTTTTAAAAAACTGATTTTAAGAAATTTCTGAAACTCAAAATAAGAATAGCGAATAAATTTGTGACTAACCCTCCTCAGCATGTCGAAAGATCGGACAAAAGTCCCCCAAATCAGTCGCGGACCCTTCACGGGTTCGCCCCAACTTTCAGGAGGGTAACCTGCTCTCGGCTGTCAAAATATCACGTCGAATGATGAATGACAGTCAGTTGTCAGTAACTATGATCACAACATACGAGGTCTTTTATCTTGCCGACGATGGTTATCGCACGCGTTGCGGCACGCGTTGCGTTGTAACTTTCTTCTCAGTCCCTATAGAGTGTTAAAAAGTTACCGGTAGTTTACCGATAAATAACCTATAAATGACCGATTAATGTCAGATCTTGTACATCGACTTGGAGTAGCCATAAATTTATGTGACACGCGTTGCGGTACGCGTTGCATTGTTACCTTCTTCTCAGTCCCTATAGAGTGTTAAAAAGTTACCAGTAGTTTACCGATAAATAACCTATAAATGACCGATTAATGTCAGATCTTGTACATCGACTTGGAGTAGCCATAAATTTATGTGACACGCGTTGCGGTACGCGTTGCATTGTTACCTTCTTCTCAGTCCCTATAGAGTGTTAAAAAGTTACCGGTAGTTTACCGATAAATAACCTATAAATGACCGATTAATGTCAGATCTTGTACATCGACTTGGAGTAGCCGTAAATTTATGTGACACGCGTTGCGGCACGCGTTGCATTGTAACCTTCTTCTCAGTCCCTATAGAGTGTTAAAAAGGTTCGGAAGATTTAAAATTACCGGTAGTTTACCGATGAATAACCGTCATATCTTGTACATCGACTTGGAGTAGCCATAAATTTATGTGACACGCGTTGCGGCACGCGTTGCATTGTTACTTTCTCATGAGTCTCTATAGAGTGTTGAAAGGTTCAAAAACTGTTGGAAAGTTTCAAAATCACGGATACTTTACCTATACTTTCAGATCTAGTACACTGACTTGGATTAGTCATAAATTCAAGTGACACGCGTTAGGACAGTTTCCTATGAGGCCTTCTAAGGACTTTAAAAAAAACAGATAATTCATCGATTGGCATCAGTTCGTGTACATTGACCCGGAGTAGTCATAAAATCTTGCAGAGTCAGAAAAATATGGAGCTCGAACGCCTTAGAAACCCCTCCCGTCTATCTCATGAGAAATGCAACAAAGTCACGCAATCGGGCTTACTGTAGGCATGTTTGATAAAGAAAACATACAGACATTGTTTGATAATGGACGATCGTGATCATGATTGATATCGGAAGTGATTTTGAGAAGAATGTTGCGAAAGAAAATTTGTTTTTTTCGGTTTTGGATAAAAATGACAAAAGTTAGGCGATTTACCTTAAAAAATTAAGGAGTTACCTGAGAAAAAGTCGATTTTCTAACAATTAAGCCTTTTCTGAAGTTTATCCTAGACCTCACTTACGACTTTCTCGAACTCAACTTCTCACATTTCTAGGACATTATTCCGAATTCTTAGAATTCATTTCCTAGACCACGCTTTCAGATGTCCGAGAATCCAACTTTTTCACATTCCTATGACATGATTCTAGAAAGTTTAGAACCCAAATTGTCACATTTCTGTCTAGAACTTCTATAACTCACTATTTTGCTTTCCTAGACCACTCTATTAGAATTCCTAGACTAACATTCTAGAACTTCTAGAACCAAACTTTTTGCATTTTAGGACACTATTCTAGACTTCCTAGAACAAAATTTGCTTGCTTTCCTAGACCATCCTATTGGATTTGCTAGAAACTTACTTCACACCAAAATTCTAGAATTCCTAGAACTCAACTTTTCACATTCCTAGGTCTAGACTTCCTAGAACCAAAATTATTTGATTTTTGATTTCCTAGACCACATTTTTCGAATTTCCAGACCGACTCACCTGTCGTAGAGTGTACCCTCGTCATCCATGGGTAAACTGTAGATCCGCATTTATTGTCTTCTTTTTCTTTAGAATCGTCTTTTTCGTCATCCTTCCATTCATCGTTAGGGTAGCATAGGTTCTGAATTACCTTATTTTTAGTGTCTCTTAGGTATTTATTAAGGTTTTCCTAATTATTTTCCAGTTAGTAGTGATATTCTTTAAAAAATCTTGATTTTTCTTCAAAAAGAGCTTATTTTAAGGTCTCTAAGGTCATCATCAAGAATTTCTTATTGATTTTCCGGTGAGAAGTTATATTGTTGAAAAAAACCATGATTTTTTAAAATGTCCTTGTTTTTAATGTCTTTAAGGTATTAAATGAGGTCTGAATTTGAATTCCGCTTCAAAAAAAATCCATTTTTATGTTTTGAAGAAAAAATTGAAAATCATGAAATTAAAAAAAAATTTCAAATTCACTTTATTTTCGATAGAAAATCGATATTTCCGAAAAATAGCCTCAACTCAGCTCAAAATCAACATTTTCCAACGTAGCTCGGCTCAAAATCAAGAGAAGAATGAAGAAACTTGGAATGTTCTAAACAAAGCATTATTTTTTTTGTGAGAAATGCCACCAAAAATATGGTGTCCCCCAAAAATCGCAACATCTAAACGGGAGACGTTTTCTCTGTTACAGACCGTAAATTACGATACCGAGAGAGATTTTATCGAAGCGCAAAAGTGGCACGCGCCTCTTTGGACACGGTATTGATTTTTGAAATTTTGATGGCGTGGGATTTCTAATTTTATCCCGTGGTCTAGACTTTCAATTCGGGTCCAGATTTGATGAGAAACAAGAGGAAATGAGTCGAAACAGTCATATGGGCAGCGGTCTAGACTTTCAAATTAAGTGCGAGATGAAAAACTCAGTGGCCTAGGATTTATAACTATCGAGGCCTAGACTTTCAATTCGAGTCCAGATTTGATGAGATACAAGAGGAAATGAGGCGAAACAGTCATTTCGGCAGCGGTCTAGACTTTCAAATTAAGTGCGAGATGAAAAACTCAGTGGCCTAGGATTTATAACTATCGAGGTCTAGAATTTCAAATTGAGTCCGAGATAAAAACTCAGTGGCCTAGGATTTATAATTATCGAGGTCTAGACTTTCAAATTGAGTCCAAGATGAAAGACTCAGTGGCCTAGGATTTATAATTATCGAGGTCTAGACTTTCAAATTGAGTCCAAGATGAAAGACTCAGTGGCCTAGTATTCACAACTATCGACGTCTGGACAATCAATGAGATACAAGAGGAAGTTGAGAAGATTCAAACGTTGTTAAGGATTTCGGGTCTAGGTTTTACAATTTTTCAGCCCTGTGCTTAAAGGTTGAGTCATCATCATCATGGTTCGAATCCCGCATGTCTTTCTTATTTTTGCTTTTTCAAAAAAATGTTCCATATAAGCTCCTAACTATGTCCTAATGTTAAAATGTTTGGGGACTCGGGTTCGAATCCGTTATATAGACACCATTTTTGCTTTTTCAAAAAAGGGCTCTACATATATGAGATCCTAACTATGTCCTAACGTTAAAATGTTTGGGGACTCAGGTTCGGATCCGCTATGTAGACACCATTTTTGCTTTTTCGTCCCCTTTGAACGTTGTTAGCTTGCCGCAAAAATCGCAACATTCGGGGCACTTCCGACTGAACAGAAAATCCTCGCAGAAGAAATATGACTCGGATGAGGCTGATTTATTTGCGGACGGCTTGCGCCTGTGATTTACTATTGGCAAATTCACACTCTATTTTACGACCACGTGCTCGCCACAGATGTCAAAACAAGTGTGGAGATACATGGCAAGAAGAGAGAGAGAGAGAGAGAGAGAGAGAGAGAGAGAGAGAGAGAGAGAGAGAGAGAGAGAGAGAAAGAGAGAGAGAGAGAGAGAGAGAGAGAGAGAGAGAGAGAGAGAGAGAGAGAGAGAGAGAGAGAGAGAGAGAGAGAGAGAGAGTCGAAATTAAACTATTCTAATTTTAAGTTTCACATTATTTTGAAAAATGAGTATTTTTTTTCACTGGAATTGAGTTCTCAAAAAACGACCCAAAACCATTAAATTATTGTAGAAAAGCGATAATTTATCTTCGGTAGAGAGAAAGAGAAATGGATACTCATCGACATGATGAATCGCCGGTTCGCTCGAGCTGACTTGAACTTTTCAGGGTGGCAGGAGCTTGGGTTTATTGTTTCGGACCGCTACGCGTACGCGACGCGTTTGAGACTCCAATTTGAACTACTATTGGGGAGATTAAAAGCAAAAGTCGATAAAAATAACAGAGTTGTCTTCAAAAAAAAAGAGCTAAGAGTCTATGTCGAGCTTAAATCAATATTTTTGGACTTTTTCAGCCTCAAAATGAAGTGAAGAGAATTCACACCAATCATTGGTGAGAAATTTGGTGACAAAAAATCGATAATTTCTCAGAGATGAAGTTTCTGAAGTAAAAAACAAAATTTATGGCACCAAAAATTGGTGTAGACCAAAAAAGATCGTATCTCCGCTCAAAATCAATATTTCT
This sequence comes from Caenorhabditis parvicauda, assembly GCA_963978915.1. NCBI lineage: Eukaryota > Metazoa > Nematoda > Chromadorea > Rhabditida > Rhabditidae > Caenorhabditis > Caenorhabditis parvicauda. The sequence goes on from OZ022252.1 coordinate 2,562,922, forward strand.
CAACGTTTTAAGGCTCAAAATGAAGCTAGGAAAATTTTACACCAGATCCTGACACCAAAGTGGTGAGAAACAAAAGTTCCACCAAATTATGGCATCAAAAATTGGTGAATACCAGAAAAGATCATATCTCAGCTCAAAATCAATATTTCTCAACGTTTTAAGGCTCAAAATGAAGCTAGGAAAATTTTACACCAGATTCTGACACCAAAGTGGTGAGAAACAAAAGTTCCACCAAATTATGGCACCAAAAATTGGCCTAGACCAGAAAGATCATATCTCAGCTCAAAATCAATATTTCTCAACGTTTTAAGGCTCAAAATGAAGCTAGGAAAATTTTACACCAGATCCTGACATGAAAATGAAGCAAAAAACTCACCAAATCATGCCCATAAGGAACACCAGGGTGCTGTTGTTGTTGCGCTGCAAAATAGGCAGCGACTTGTCCAGGACTCGTTGGTTGTTCGTAGTAGGGAAATGGTGCTGTCGAAGGGCTCGTGCTGTTGAAAACCTTGAAAATTGCAGATAAATTGGGTTAAAACTTAGTTTTTCCATGTTTTCATTGCTTTTTCTGGAAAATTTGAACAGGAAAGGTCTAAAAACATCATTTTTTCATGTTTTTCATGCGATGTCAACCCTTTTCTGTGAAAAATTGATTTTTTGACTTCCTTTTCCTATCAAAATTGATTGAAAAACCATTTTAAAACAAGAATCATCGAGTTTCAAAAAAAATGGGAAGAAAAGATGATAAAACTGAAATGTCAATGAAAAAGGTTTACACATCAAATCTTGATCAAATTTAGGTTATTTTTTATGAAAAAGTAAGAAATTAGAGAAATTCGTTACAAAATGAAAGAAATTTTTCAAAATATCGCTCTTCAAGTCATTTCCCTACAGAATAGCATTGGGAAATGGCAAAAATGAACAGGATTCATGTGAAAATGTCATTTTCTTCCAAAAACATTGAAAAATGGCGGAAAGAAATGAGTTCCGGGGCAAAATGATGAGAAAAAAGATGGTGTAAGTCATTTTCCATGAGAAGAAACGAAAAGAAACCTGAGGTTTATGTTCTGTGGTAGCCTGCTCGACGGCAACACTCGATGACGTGGAAGACGTGGCAGCCACGTCACCTCCAGAATTCTCCAAAGTCGTCGTCATAGTCATTTCTCTTCCTGCCGCTGACCAAGAAAAGACCTCAATTTTTCAAATTGCTAGCGGTTGTCTCTCCCGACGCTCCGCCTCTTCTACCCCCCTATTGGCCAGTGGGCGGAGCCTCACACCATCTCCCCGCTGCTGACGTAGTTATCGCCCCATTTTGGGGCTGATTTTGAAGCGAATCGATTTTCGAGAGGGGAATGATGAGAGAAATGCTAGGAAATGTCGTTTTTCCCCGATTTTGGTCGATTTTCACCCGGAAAACGAGATTTATGCATGGAAAAACCTCGATTTTCACGTTTCCGAGACAAAATCACGCCAAAAAATGTGAAAAACGTGGCAAAATGATGAAAATCGGGCTTGGGAGACGGGTTACACTGGAAGTGATGGTGAAAAATGAGGCAAATCAAATCTTTCAACTTTGAAGGATAGCCAAGTATCAATATAATTAATTGGCACACACTGTCTCTTTGAGGGCTTTTATCCTGTGTAAAATAAGCTTATTTTGATGCAACCGCGCTGCGGAACCGCGACGCGGAGGCAAAATCTTGAATATTTCTTTCACTATTC
>OZ022252.1:2569643-2572308 GCA_963978915.1 Caenorhabditis parvicauda
TGAAAAGAATAGACGAGAACAATTTTGTGGGCGTATAGAAAGGAAACGGTAACATCGTGGCGCTAAGATGAAAGAAGGTTGATTAATTGTTCTGGAGCGATGTTGCCAAAATGATTGAGAGTATTGGGTTATCAAAAAAGAAGAAGAATAATGAATGAATTGACACTAGGGGTGTTAGGGACTTAGACCTAAGGGTTAGGGCCTTAACCTTTTTTGCAATGATAAGCACTTTTCCACATGATCCCATGCAAATTTTGAAATTAGAAAAAAAACGACTTTATTCTCCAGAAACGCATCGTATGAAAGTTTTTTTTTCAAAAAATGATTTTCTCATAGAACAGAAGCGAAACATCATTTTGCTCGACCGGGCTCAATGGGCTCAATAGCTGAAAGACATTTTTCCTAGGTTTTTAGGCCATAACTGTGCAACCGGGTGGATTCCGCAACTTTTGAGACCGGTTCTATCATCATCAGCGTATTTGAAAACCTAGGAGATAAGTCGGACCTTCCAATTTCATTCCCATGTGAGTGAAAGCCTTAGGTTTTTTTTAGGTTGCATCTTGACTAGGTTAGAGACCTTAGAACTGTTAGGGACTTTGGAATGAATGAATTGACACTAGGAGTGTTAGAGACTTAGACATAAGGGTTAGGACCTTAGGTGAGTAAAAAAAAGGTATTTTTAGGTTGCATCTTGACTAGGTTAGAGACCTTAGAACTGGTAAGGACTTTGAAATGAATGAATTGACACTAGGGGTGTTAGAGACTTAGACCTAAGGGTTAGGACCATAGGTGAGTAAAAGCCTTAGGGGTCTTAAAGTTGCATCATGACTAGGTTAGAGACGTTAGAACTGTTAGGGACTTTGAAATGAATGAATTGACACTAGGGGTGTTAGGGACTTAGACCTAAGGGTTAGGACCTTAGGTGGATTAAAAGCCCTAGGGGCCTTAAAGTTGCATCTTGACTAGGTTAGAGACCTTAGAACTGTTAGGGACTTTGGAATGAATGAATTGACAGTAGAAGTGTTAGGAACCTTAGGACCATAGGGTCTAAAATACTCTTAAGATAGACCATAAGCTAGGAGGATAGGTACCTTAAGGTCATGACCTTAACAATAGAAAGGTTAGAGCTTAAAAGAATTTTACTTTTGAGCTCAAAAAGAAGAAGAAGTGAGTTGACACTAGAGGTGTTAGGGACCTAAATATTAGGGTCTTAGGGACTACCATAATAGGACAATGAAAACCTGATGGTAATGACCTTAACAGGAAGGTTAGAGCTTAAGGGAATTTTACTTTTGCTCTCAAAAAGGAGAAGAATTAATGGGTTCGCACTAGAGGTGTTAGGAACCTATGGGTTAGGTCCTTAGGGTCTAAGATACTCTAAAGTTAGACAATTAGTTAAGACAATAGGGAACCTAAGGTCATGACCATAATATTAGGAAGGTTAGAGCTTTAGGGAACTTTATTTTGAGGCTAAAAAAGAGGAAGAATAAGGTGATAGGCCCTAACATGGGAAGTATATGTAATCCCGGAGAATCTATGAGCTCTGAGTGGTCTCTTAGGTTTTCAAATATGGTGAAGACGATGGAACTGCTCTCAGAAGTTGCTTCACCAATCTTGTCCAGGAGTTATGGCCAAAATAGAATTCACATGCAATTTTTAAAAAAGTAGGATCTGTTATGCTGGGTAAGAAAAACTGTGGAGATTTTGCATTTTATTGAATCTTAGTGGTTTGAGATGCGTGGGAAACATAGTCTGCCTTGATTCTGAGGCTCGGTTCTGAAGTTACAGACATCTGAAGTGGACGTGGAAAATCGTCTAATTTTGACCTTCTGTAACTCGACTTCTAGCAGATTTCCAGAGACTGAACCTATCCCAAACGATTCAGAATGATCGAATCTATCAATTCCACGTTCTCAGTCGATTCTGAGAAAAAATTTCACGATAGAAAATCGGAAAGAGTTACAGAAGGTCTCATAATATGAGCCTTGATCACAAGTGATCTTGGGAAAAAACGTGCATAGGGGCTTTCATATGTTTCCCATGTAAGTATTAGTCGCTCAGGAACTTTTTTGACGGATCTTAGCAAAGTGAGGGTCTCAGAAACTTTAAGAATAGGAACTTAGGAGGGTAGCGGTCTTTCGGTTGGATATTAGGTGTGTTAGAGTCTTAGGAGATTAGGAACAGGTTGAAAGAGAAAGGTTGAACCCTAATGATGTTAGGTCATTAGGGACCCTAACGACTTCATAGTGAGAGAGAGAGAGAGAGAGAGAGAGAGAGAGAGAGAGAAAGAGAGAGAGAGAGAGAGAGAGAGAGAGAGAGAGAGAGAGAGAGGGAGAGAGAGAGAGAGAGAGAGAGAGAGAGAGAGAGAGATTTTCATCAAAAACTACTTTTTTCCATTTATTCAAAGTTCATTAAACGAAAAAGACTTCGTTATATTTTGAAATAAAAAAAACATCAGATTTTTTCATGATTCTTTACAGTAAGAAAATCATCGAAATTACATTTTTATTTTTTCAATAGACAATGTGATCAAAAAACACTTTTATTCGAGTCAGAAATATAGAAAGTACTCAATCCAGCTATGAATTCAATGAACCGCATATGAAATTTCCATTTGAATAAGGTGGCCCCTCGGTCCATTGTTTCTGTCTCCAGAGTGTCAAAA
>OZ022252.1:2572508-2655008 GCA_963978915.1 Caenorhabditis parvicauda
AACGTGGCTCCAAAAACGTGGGTAGGGTACCAATAGGTTTTTTTAACGTGACTAACATGCTTGCTTCATTCGAAACGTGGCTTCGAAAACACGTGTCAGATATAAATCACGATGCCCTCTTGTTTCCAGGACTAAAATTAGCTCGAAATCTTCCTCAGGTTGTGCCCGGCACGTGGCCTATCTGTGCCCGACACGTGCCCCACGGGCCAGAAATGATTTTATCGTGTTGTAGAACGAGAAAACCTGGAGGTTCGACCTTTCTACCGATGATTTATTACGTGTCGGCGGAGGGCAACGGCACCTGTTGGTCCTCTCCAAAAGCGAGAACTAACCCATTAGAGTGGTCATTATTATTGTTTTCATGTCAAGACGGCTAATTTGGCGAAACCCGCGACAGGTCCGCGACTCAATTTGATTGAGTCGAGAATTTTGGAAACTACGGATTCGCACACTTTACATGAGATATTTCATTGTTTTCATTAAAAATGGCTTATTTGGCGAAACCCGCAGCAGGTCCGCGACTGACTTTGCGAGTCCAAAAATTTTCATCACAAAAAAATATTTTTGAGGTAAAAAAAACCAGCTGCAGGTCAGCGACCGGCTGTGAGTAAGTAGGGAATCTCAAAAATGGTTCTACGCATTTTAATAAAAAGCGAAATGATAACCTTGAAAAACATCCTCATAGCCCAGGGAAATAAAACCAGACTAGACCGTGAAAAAACCAAATTAAATCTAAATTTATATAACCGAAAAAGATTTGAAAGTGTATTTATTTTCACCATGGAACATGAAAAAATATTATGACTGATTTTTATCTAAAAATGCTTATTTAATCAAGTTCCACTTTTAAAATATTATTTTTCTGGGGTTTTCACTAGGAAAATTGAATTTGAGGGAAGTTGTAAGCAAAAGCTAGTTTTAAAATGCGTTTTATTTCATTTTTTGGTTGGATTTTGGCACTTCCAGCGTCAGAAAATGATAGTCTTTGAGATTTATGAAGAATAAGCATCGAAAAATGACTTTTTCCTCTATTTTTCGTCTAATTCCGGTTAAAATCAATGTCGGAAACAATAAATCTTTCAAAGACAAAGCACACTTCATAAATTTCCTTAACAAATGGCCTCGGTTGTCTGGGCGGCTCCGCGTCTCACACACTCTCTCACTACTGCCAGCCCGCCTCCCCTCGCGTCACCGGTCGGTCCCGCCCCCTTAGCCCCGCCCACCACAGTCCATCTATCTTCTCGGGTGATTTATTATACTTCAATTGCACGGGCACTTCTCGACTCGCTCGTTCACTTATCACATCTTTTCATTGAACTACAAACTTACTGTAATTGTAGTTCAGAATTTACCTTGCAGAGAAATGAGTTGTGCTGAATCGTATGGAGCTTATTACCCCGGATGGGACCCTGCTAATGCCACTTATAACCCTTATCAAACAAGGTTTGTTGAGTTTTATTTTTATTTAATTCGCTTTTAATTCCATTCCTGACTTGCCTAGTGAGAAATGAGTATTCCAGCTGTTGTCCGATCTTTCATCTTTTAAAATCAAGTAGGGTTAGTCATAAAATGTTCCTATCATAATTATATCATTATTGACTTGGCCTGTCATAAAATGGGTTTCGTCCGATCTGTCACTTTACAAAATCGAGTAGGAACAGTCATAAAATCCCTTGTCCTGTCTGTCAGAGTTATCATAGCGACAAGGATCAGTCATAAAATTAACCGTCCGATCTGTCACTTATAAAAATTGAGTAGGGATAGTAATAAGAATCATTTTCCCGATCTGTCACCTATTCACACCGATTAGGAGCGAGACATAAAATGGGTCTTGTCCGATCTGTCAAAATTATCACATCGACACGGGTCAGGCATAAAATTTTTCCCGTCCGATCTGTCACGCTCTAGAATCGAGTAGGGTTAGTCATAAAATGTCCCTATCATAAATATATAATTGTCGTCTTGACCTGTCATAAAGCTGCTCTTGTCCGATCTGCCAGAGTTATCACAGCGACATAAGCAAGTCATGAAATTCCCGGTGTGTCATCAACCTAATTGACTCGGGTTAGTCATAAAATTACCCGTCCGATCTTACAAATGACTCGGCTTAGTCCTATAATTTCAGAGATCTCCAGCCGCTCACTTCATATTCACCATTGGCGCCACCACCATCAACATCAGACCTCTGGCAAGTTCATTTCGGTGGGCCGGTCCAACCCACAGCCAGCCCACCAGGCCCACCACATCAACCACACCATCAAGTCCCACCATCTCAACAGAATCAACCTAACACGTACAAATGGATGCAGACAAAAAGAGCCCAAAGACCAACAGGTATGGAAGCCTTTTGAGTTTCGGATTGGTAAGAAAACGTGCTCTATGGATAATTCAGTGTTTTTGAGCTTGTTCTCAGTAAGAAGACTGGATTTTGAGTTTCGGATTGATGAGAAAACGTGCTCTGTGGATAATTTAGTGGTTTTGAGCTTGTTCTCAGTAAGAAGACTGAATTTTGAGTTTCGGATTGGTAAGACAACGTGCTCTATGGATAATTTTTCATTTCCTCAGAAAAAGAGCAATCGTGCTCTACTGCTAATTTCTCTACAATTTCAAAATTGTCCTTTCTCCAGTGTGCTCTCTTCGCTCCTGAAGGGTGCCGACTTGATTGATTGCCTAACAGCAAAACATGTAAATTAGACCGTGGGAAAAAGGGTCGATTTGCATTTTCCCCAGTTGTAATTCAGTTTTTGTAACTTGCAGTTCAGTTGTTGTACCTTGCAGTTTAGTCACCCTAATAGTGCACTAGTTCGAAATTCCACCCGAAAACGACATATTTACAAAGAGATGTTCCCCCATTGAGATAGAGAGAGGCAAAGGTATACGGTATCGTTAATTCACGTGTACACTCATCCCGTCGCATCTTTGAAAAGAGAATGATCATGTGGTGAGATAGCACTGGGAGGCACACCTAGGCAAAGGAATAAGACAATAAAACCGCTTCGCAACCGCTTTGCGGGCCTCCACTTTCATTTTCGGAAGTGTTTTTTTACTTTAATGAATGTGTTACTTGACATAATGAATGTTGCAAACTGTTCCCAACGATAGTTTTACCTACTTCGAACATTTTCCCGTTACGATTTTTGAATCTGGGATGAAAAAAATTGGGAAAAGTAAAATTTTTGAACTACAGTAACTGAAATTTGATCTACTCTATCGATTTTCTTTGCTTACACTTTTCAACTGCGTTTGCCGCGGTGTGGGAGGGGTCTTTTTAAAACTGGACATGTTGGCTCGGGTTAGTCATAAAATGGGTTTTGGTCGTAGTTTTCTCACATTTCCAAAAGTTTTTTGTCATGTCGAGTTGGGATAGTCCTAAAAACTTGTGATCTTTATGTTTTTAACTGTTTTCAACGACTTTTCTCAGAAACAAGCTGTTTATACACCAATTTTAATACAATCAATCAAACAAATGAGTTTTTATCATTGGAGCACATTTTATCACTTTTTCAAAAAAGTCAAACTTTCAAATGTTAAAATCAGAGCATATTTTCTCGACTCTTTTCGAATCTTAACCAAATTCATCAATTTCACTACAATCAATCAAACAAATACATTTTTATCATTAGAGCACATTTTCTCGACTCTTTTCGAATCTCAACCAAATTCATCAATTTCACTACAATCAATCAAACAAATACATTTTTATCATTAGAGCACATTTTCTCGACTCTTTTCGAATCTCAACCAAATTCATCAATTTTGATAGAAATATTTGAACAAAAACGTTTTTATCATTAGAGCACATTTTCTCGACTCTTTTCGAATCTCAACCAAATTCATCAATTTTGATACAATCAATCGAACAAAAACATTTTTATCATTAGAGCACATTTTCTCGACGCTTCACGAATCTCAACCAAATTCATCAATTTCACTACAATCAATCGAACAAAAACATTTTTATCATTAGAGCACATTTTCTCGACTCTTTTCGAATCTCAACCAAATTCATCAATTTTAATAGAATTATTCGAACAGAGACATTTTTATCATTAGAGCACATTTTCTCGACTCTTTTCGAATCTCAACCAAATTCATCAATTTCACTACAATCAATCAAACAAATACATTTTTATCATTAGAGCACATTTTCTCGACTCTTTTCGAATCTCAACCAAATTCATCAATTTTAATAGAATTATTCGAACAGAGACATTTTTATCATTAGAGCACATTTTCTCGACTCTTTTCGAATCTCAACCAAATTCATCAATTTTAATAGAATTATTCGAACAGAGACATTTTTATCAACAGAGCACATTTTCTCGACTATTTTCGAATCTCAACCAAATTCATCAATTTCACTACAATCAATCAAACAAATACATTTTTATCATCAGAGCATATTTGCTAATTTCAGTGCCGAAAAGAAAAGTGATCGATGAGAACGGTACGAACAGAACCAACTTCACAACACATCAATTAACCGAACTCGAAAAGGAGTTTCACACGGCAAAGTACGTAAACAGAACAAGAAGGACGGAAATCGCAGGAAACTTAAAACTTCAAGAGTCTCAGGTGGGGTATTGATTTTTTGAAATTCGTTTTGTTTTGAAGATTTTATGGTGTTTAAAATTCTTTCAATTTTTAAAAAATTTCAAAAAAAATGTGATTTCTACAAATTTCGAGAAAAATTTAAGTTTTTAAATTTTGAAAAAAAAATTCAAAAGAAAACTTGATTTTTTTTTAACTTTGAAAAATTGGAATATTTCGAGAAAAACTTAAATTTTTCAATTTTGAAAAAATTGAAAAAAGTGAAAATTTTTTTTAAAATTTTTTCTTTCGAATTGAAACGTTTCAATAATGAAAAGATTTTGAGAAAAATTTGGATTTTTTATTCGAAAAAAAAATTCGAAAAAAATTTTTTGTAAAAATTAAAAAATCGATTTCCAGGTTAAGATCTGGTTCCAAAACCGTCGCATGAAGGAAAAGAAGAGAGAAAAGGAAAAGGCTTTTTTGGCTCGCAGCTCGTGGGATTCGAACTCACCGACTTCATCGGAAGATCTGAAAATGGTTCATCTTTAAAGAGGAAAAATCACTCTTTTATTATTGTTACCATGATCTTTTTCGCTCATTTCACGGGTTTTGACGGATCGTTTTAGACGATCAAAATTGTTCAGTGAGGTCGATCGTTTGAGGTTAGGGAAGTATGCTCTAATGAGAAATTTCGTTCGGGATGGTCAGTTTTTAATATAGTTAGCAAATATGCTCTATTGAGAAATTTCGCTCTGGGTGGTCAGCTCTGAATATAGTTAGCAAATAAGCTCCAATGAGAAATTTCATTTTTGATAGTTTTAATGAGGCATTTAGTAAAACGCACAAACCTAACCTAAAATAGAGATGAACTTTTAACAATGGTAACTTTCAATAGCTTAGGTTCAGTCTAAACCTGAATATGAATGGAAAATTTACCCGGTGCATTTTACTAATTGCCTTTTAATGAACATCATGAATGAATAGCAAATCTGCTCTCATGAGAAATTTGGCATAAGTTGATAGAATTTGAAAATTCGTCATGAAGTTCGAGATCAGAAAAATAGTGAATGTTCTCCACGGCTAAGTTTAACTGAATTTCTTGAAAATATAAAAATTGACTGTCCCGAAAAAATAGCAACAAGCGATCGATCTCACTAAATACACATACCCAACTTCACTACTAGCATTCCAATGTATGAATAAATAATTTCGCAGAAGACGTGCTCTTTTGAACTATGCAAATGCGTCGCGCTCGGCAACGCGGTCGAATACCGTATCCCAAGTTGGTTTCAAACGATTGTCAGATCGAATTATGTGAAAATCGCGTTGATTGGTATTACGGTATCCAAAAGAAACAGGTTTCGAGGTCTCACGACATTCCGATACAGTATGTGATTCGCCGATGGGAATTCGTACTAATTGTACTGTTAGACATGACACAAAATGATCAGAATCCCGTGACAACTTTTGGATTGAGACTGCGTTTCATTTTTTCAAGTTATTACTGAGAGGCGGATCCGGTTATGCCTTGCCCTAGTCAATAAGACAAAGATGGGATGAAGGGGACATTTTACTGTTAGGCATCACACAAAATGATCAGAATCCCGTGACAACTTTTGGTTTGAGACTGCGTTTCATTTTTCTCTCGAGAAGTCGGTTTCATTTTTGCTAACGAAAGATTAAGAGAAGGAAAGATTCTCTCTTGACAACTTCTCGATACCTACTGCGCTGTTATTTTTTAGTTTCTTTTCGCAGTTGTCCGATCTTTACACCTCGACACGTTGAGTCGAGATAGTCTTTGGATCGATCCGCACCTCCTTTTTGATAAAAATCTCACCAAGAGTTATATCGAAGATGAATGAGAGAGTTGACTTTTTCAATTTCTATTTGCAGTTGTCCGATCTGTTCACCTCAATACCTTGAGTCGAGATAGTCCTTGGATCAATCCGCACCTCCCTTTTTGATAAAAATATCATCAAGAGTTGAATCGAGGGTGTATGAGAGTGTTATCTTTCTCAATTTCTTTTCGCAAAGTTGTCCTATCTGTTCATCCCAACACATTGAGTCAAGCTAGTCCTTGGATCAATCCGCACCTCCTTTTTTTGCCTTTTTTAATAATGATAATCTCATCAAGAGTTGAATCGAGGGTGTATGAGAGGGTTGACTTTTTCAATTTCTTTTCGCAAAGTTGTCCTATCTGTGCATCCCAACACTTCGAGTCGAGCCAGTCTTTGGATCAATCCGCACCTCCTTTTTTGCCTTTTTTAATAATGATAATCTCATCAAGAGTTGAATCGAGAGTGTATGAGAGTGTTAACTTTCTCATTTTTTTTCGCAAAGTTGTTCGATATGTTCACCTCAACACTTCGAGTCGAGCCAGTCTTTGGATCAATCCGCACCTCCTTTTTTTGCCTTTTCTAATAATAATCTCATCAAGAGTTGAATCGAGGGTGTATGAGAGGGTTGACTTTTTCAATTTCTTTTCGCAAAGTTGTCCTATCTGTGCATCCCAACACTTCAACTCTAGCCAGTCTTTGGATCAATCCGCACCTCCTTTTTTGCCTTTTCTAATAATAATCTCATCAAGAGTTGAATCGAGGGTGTATGAGGGGATAATTATAGGGCAGCTGGGGGGATTGTTCACCCCTTCAGAATCTGTCGTGAATTTCCTTTGATCTCGCCGCCAAATCCGTGATGCCTTGAGTGACAGTGTGTTGTAATGCGCGAGACTTCAACGGCACCCAATAGATCACGGGGTCCAACCAAAACAAGCCAATTATCATCTATTGACTCCGAAGTGACTCAATGTTATTTTAATGACTCGCCGACTCGCCGCGGGTTTCGCCGATCTAACGTTTCGAGCTTGTTTCTGTCAGGGAAAGTTATTTTGAAACCCAGAAAACGTCAGTTTTATCATGTTAATGACTCGCCGACCCGCTCCGGGTTTTCCCCGATCTAAAGTTTCGAGCTTATTTTTGTCATGAAAAGTTAGTTTGAAACCCAGAAAAGGTCAATTTTATCATGTTTATGACTCGCCTACTCGCCGCGGGTTTCGCCGATCTAACGTTTTGAGCTTATTTCTGTCAGGGAAAGTTAGTTTGAAACCCAAAAAACGTCAATTTTATCATGTTTATGAGTCGCCGACCCGCCGCGGGTTTTGCCGATCTAACGTTTTGAGCTTATTTTTGTCATGGAAAGTTAGTTTCGAACTCAGAACACGTTAATTTTGTCATGCTTATGTGTTGCCGATCCGCCGCGGGTTTCGCCGAAACAAAGAATCGGTCAAAAATGAAAGAAAATTGTTGTGTTTGTTTAGGCTATAAGCGTGTTTTGACACCCTTATCTGGTGCGTTTGATAGTGGTAGTGACACCTTGAAGTGCTAATTGGTGTTATTTGAACGCGGTCGTAGTCCAGGTGTTGTCAAGGGACTATGATCCTTTTGTGAGGGTTCTAACAGGAAATTTCGAAAAAGATAAGTTTCGTCCGATCTTTGAGGTGTTGACTAGGGTAAGTCGTAACTGAGATTTTGAGAAAAATAAACGCAGTCCCAGCCCAAATTTTGTCACGAGAATCTGCTCATTTTGTGCTGGTCATAACAGTACAACTACACACAACATCTTGCCACCATTCCTTTGACGTGATCCACGAACAGATTGGAACTGACTGTGTAGAAAGATGATTTTTGACAAACTGAAGAATTGAACCGCAGTCGCAGTCCAAATGTTGTCACGAGAATCTGCTCATTTCGGGGTGCTCCCAGCAATACAATATGTATGATACATTGGCCTTTCGGCTCCCGAGTATCTAAGCAAAAAATGAAACGCAGTCCCATTCCCAATGTTGTCACGAGATTCTGTTCATTTTGTGCTGGTCCTAACAGTACAATCGACATGAACTGGAAAAACGAAGAAAAATGAAACGCAGTCGCAATCCAAATGTTGTCACGAGAATCTGCTCATTTTGTGCTGGTCCTAACAGTACAACTACACACAACATCTTGCCACCATTCCTTTGACGTGATCCACGAACAGATTGGAACTGACTGTGCGGGATGATGGATGATGTTCGACTGTTCTCTCTTTCTGCATCCAAAACGCCGACTGACCGATGGTGTCCTCTTACGCAACTCGCATTGTTGTTATAATACAAGACGTGGCGATGATCCCTTTATCAAGCCGCTTGAGAGCATCCTGTTACTCTGTGCTCAGCTAAGTTTATTGTAATCTGAGATGGGGACTGTAAACATTGGAACTTTGGCTACCGATAGGTACGGTAGGCTGGGCTGCAAGGGGTGGAATGCAAAAAATATTGTAAATTGGATTGCAGTGGGTGGACTGGAATGGATGGACTACGAAGGGTACTGTATTTTGAACTGCAAAGAGTACTGTACTTCAGACTGCGAAGAGTACTGTACTCCGGAATGCAAAGGGTACTCCTGACAAAAAGTATAAAAAAAGTATGCAAAATGTACGGTCTTCTGAGCTGCAAGGGATGGATTGCGAAGGATACTGTACTTATGACTGCGAAGAGTACCGTACCTTGTTCTGCAAGGGGTGGACTGAAAAATGTACTAAACAAGGGGTGGACTGAAAAATGTACTAAGGACTACGAAGAGTACGGTACCCAGAAGATGACTATGGGAGATTCACACTGCGCACTGTTTCTAATGTAGAAACAGGACAAAATTTGCATAAATCCAAGACAACATTCGGACTGGGACTGCGTTTCTTTTTTTAGGAGCCTCATCTCTTGTGGGAACTGTGTCCCATCTTCTATCTCCCGGAACATTGACTTGAGCTAGTCACATAATTTTCCAGTGTTTCAGTACCAAAAACTCGCCGACCTGCCGCGGGAAACTTTGTTGAGTATAACACACAAACACATCCCAACACACCGACGATAGCTGATCGACATTGATGAATTGGTAGGTGGTGAAATAGTGTGTGGAACGAAGAGAGGGCAGACAGATGTGAGACGAAAAGACAGGCGGTTGAAAAGTGTTGGCAAACTCGGCCCATGTTCCTTCTTGTAGTTATGATGAATGGGGACCCACGAGATAGATCATCATTGTGTCAAAAATGTGTGGCCAGAGGGGAACATGGTTATGACTTGCCCTAGTCAACAACACCTATCATGAGATCGGACGAAAAGGAAATTTTAGTGGATGTACTGTTACAAACAGCACAAAACGATCCGTGACAACATTCGAATTGAGACTGCGTTTCAATTCACAGTCAGTTTCAATCTGTTGGTGGATCGAGGGGATGATGGAAAGATGTCGTGTGTAATCGTACCATCAGAAGCACCGCAAAATGATCAGAATTTCGTGACAACATTTTGACTGCGACCGCGTTTCAATATTTCACAAAAACAAGGAAGCAAAAACGACCAAAAATCAACTTTATCACTTCGAAATGGTCACAGGGAAAAATTTTATGCCTTGATAAAATGACAAGTGATTAGTAATCTCATCTGTGATTCAGATTTTATCTACATTAATAGAGCCAGTGTTACTGTAGCTCGGATACTGTAGGAATTACAGTAGCAAATGTCGATTTACGGTTATTCGAGTACTGTAAAAGGTAAAAATTCCCATTTTGACAAAAAAAGCTCTTTTAAATCTTGAGGACGACTAGGTGAAGCCTGTGAAAGATGGAAAATTGATATCTTCACCTTATTACAGTAAAATTCATCTCAAATAAAATTTTGACCTATGCCTTTCACTACAGTAACCCGGGTTACTGTAGCTTGAGTACCATAAGTGACATTTTTTGATCTTGTACAGAAGGTTTCGTTCCATGCGAAACATGAAGAGTTCATCTTTTAACCCCGCTTTTCTGTATAATTTAACTCTACTATACCCGGTTCAACAACTTTGACCTCGGCTCAACTACAATAACAGAATCCTGGTTACTGTAACTCGAGTACTGTAAGTTACCTGGTTCCGAACTTATTGATCTATGACAAAAAGTTCATCTACTAACCTTGCTTCTCTGGATACTGTACTATGGTCAACTTCGAAACCATTTTGACCTACACCTCAAATACAGTAACTTTCCGAGATACTGTAGAACGAGTACTGTAAGTAAACTTGGGTCCAGAAAAAATCATCCTTCAATCATGATTTTCTGAACATTGTGACTCTTGAATAACTTTTTTACCTCGGCTCATCTACGGTACTTTTTTTCCACTGTAGAATGAATAAAATCTGTTCTTTTCATCCTGCTAACTTGAAAATTTGCGATTCAAAGTGGATTTCTGATGACCTTCTCTATCGGTCACTTTTATCGTATGCTATTCACTTGTAAGAAAAAAAAATACTTTATTGTACATTATGACCATCATTTTACGGGATTCTTGCCCACGCTTGTGCTCTGATACACGAGTTGTCTCCAGAAACGTTGTCGCTGAGGCTCATTTCGATCTGGTAAGGAGCATTGTCCTTCAACAGCTTGATGATGCTCTCAAACTGAGAGAAGTCGATAATGATGTCTAGAATTTGACGTCCTGGCTTCACCGGGCACGCAACTCCATTAGCACAAGCATCCAAGTTACTCCTGAAAAATTAATTTCAAACTTTGTTTTCAACTTTCAGGAATTGTCGTCATCAGAGTGCGCCTTGAGTGCATTGCGGACCAAGCGCATTTATGACGACTAAAATATCATTCCCATCTCACATATCTAGCAAAAAGTCTGACCGATTTCAAACGCGCGCCAACCGCATTTTTGTAAAATGAGTACGGTGGGAGTCGGGACTCTCACAACGAACAGTTAGATCTTTGTGGATTTAAATTATTATTCTTACTTTCAGTCCATTGAAATTGAAGGCGCATTACTTAATCGTTCTTGTGTTTCAAGGCGAAACTGCTACAGTAATAAGTAACCGATTTACGGAGGTCAGACTTTTTTACAGGTAGAGGAAGATATGTGCTTCGTGTTTCCAAGTTGCTTCTAACTATCCCGACTAATTGAACCGACACGAATTTCACATAAAATGTCGTCATCAACCTGCGCCTTGAGTGCATTGCGGACCAAGCGCATTTTCGACGACTAAAATTCTATCTTATCATAATTTTCAAACTTTTGACAGTACACTTTGACCTAACTGATAAGTTATCGAGAATAAAGCATTGGGAACACGTGTGCTGGCCAAATTTGGTCACATTTGACTGGTTCAAGAATGCTGATATCAGCATTCTCATGGTTTTTGATGACTTATCAAGTTCGTCATGAACTATGGAGAAAGAGAGAGAGAGAGAGAGAGAGAGAGAGAGAGAGAGAGAGATTGAGAGAGAAGGAGAACTTTGCCTTCATTCCGCGTACTACTGATAGTGAGAACAAGAACAAAGCTCACTTTCCGATAAAAAACTATACAATTTTTCAGCGACATGATTTCGGTTCAAAAAAGAGTCTATTCCGTTGAGTGACTATAGTTATCTTATGAAAATTCAATAATTCCAAGATTCCGATGAAGTTAGTTTCTACATTGAGATAACTAAAATTGACAGATCATAAAATATCATTCGGAACTCAATTAATTTCAAACTTTAGCCACTATACATTAAAATCCAAATTTTTGAATAAAACTAAATTTAATGTCACATTTGAAAAAAACCAGAGACATTTTTGACCTACTACTCTGGGTCTACTGCACACACCTCGGCAAAGACATAAGAGACAATAAAATCAAAAAAAGTAGGAAAAGTAAAATTTTACGAATCACATAGCTTCCTCTACCTGGAAAAAACTCTGGCCTCTGTAAATCGGGTACTTAGTATCGTAGCAGTTTCGCCTCGAAATACAAGAACGATTTAAGTAATGCGCCTTTAATTTCAATGGACTGAAAGTAAGAATAATAATTTAAATTCACAAAGATCTAACTGTTCGTTGTGAGAGTCCCGACCCTATGGTAGGCCTACCGTACTAATTCTGCAAAAATGAGACTAGAGCGCGTTTGAAAACGGCCATGCTTCTAGCGATATATGTGCGAACGACAGTAACTGAAATTTAACAGACATTTTGATCTACTCCGATTTGCCACAAAAGGGTGAAGAAAAACACTCACAAAAGTCCAAGAGTTGGGACAGAAGACCATGTGCATCCAGCCCATCCACCGTACGACCACAGTTTCAAGGTATTTCTGAGGTTTGGTGCAGAATAGGTGTTTGTTGGGTTGTTGATGTCTGCTCTCACCAACAGCGGCTGTCCAAGGTGGACTGGATATTGGTCTTTTCCTGAACAATCAATAGAGTTTCGTAAATACAGTAATCCAGAAAATTTCAATTTGAGGAGCAGTAATTTGACCTACAAGATACCGTAACCACTGATGATACAGTAGCCGGTCATAACCTAGGAGATACCGTATTCGACACAGCAATCTCGTTTTTAGGAAGACTAATTTGACCTACAAGATACCGTACCCTCTGATGATACAGTAATCAGTCATTCCCTAGGAGATACCGTATTCGACACAGTAATCTCGTTTTTGGGAAGAGTAATTTGACCTACAAGATACCGTAGCCGGTCATAAGTTAGGAGATTTTGTATCTGATACAGTAATCCAGAACAATTCGACTTGAGGAATAGTAATTTGACCTACAAGGTACCGTAACCTCTGATTGTACAGTAGCCGGTCATAACCTAGGAGGTATCGTATTCGACACAGTAATCTCGTTTTTGGGAAGAGTAATTTTACCTACAAGATACCGTAACCGGTCATAAGTTAGGAGATTTTGTTTCTGATACAGTAATTCAGAACAATTCGATTTGAGGAATAGTAATTTGACCTACGAGATACCGTACCCTCTGATGATACAGTAGCCGGTCATAACCTAGTAGGTATCGTAATCGACACAGTAATTTCGTTTTTGGGCAGAGTAATTTGACCTACAAAATACCGTAACCGGTCATAAGTTAGGAGATTTTGTATCTGATACAGTAATCCAGAACAATTCGATTTGAGGAATAGTAATTTGACCTACAAGGTACCGTAACCTTTGATTATACAGTAGCCGGTCATAACCTAGGAGGTATCGTAATCGACACAGCAATTTCGTTTTTGGGGAGAGTAATTTGACCTACAAGATACCGTAGCCGGTCATAAGTTAGGAGATTTTGTATCTGATACAGTAATCCAGAACAATTCGATTTGAGGAATACTAATTTGACCTACAAGGTACCGTAACCTCTGATTATACAGTAGCCGGTCATAACCTAGGAGGTATCGTAATCGACACAGTAATTTCGTTTTTGGGGAGAGTAATTTGACCTACAAGATACCGTAGCCGGTCATAAGTAAGGAGATTTTGTATCTGATACAGTAATCCAGAACAATTCGATTTGAGGAATAGTAATTTGACCTACGAGATACCGTACCCTCTGATGATACAGTAGCCGGTCATAACCTAGTAGGTATCGTAATCGACACATTAATTCCGTTTTTGGGAAGAGTAATTTGACCTACAAGATACCGTAGCCGGTCATAAGTTAGGAGATTTTGTTTCTGATACAGTAATCCAGAACAATTCGATTTGAGAATAGTAATTTGACCTACAAGATACCGTACCCTCTGATGATACAGTAACCGGTCATAACCTAGTAGGTATCGTAATCGACATAGTAATCTCGTTTTTGAGAATAGTAATTTGACCTACAAGATACCGTAACCGGTCATAAGTTAGGAGATTTTGTTTCTGATACAGTAATCCCAGTAAAACTTTTGACCAGATAAGTCATCGTTTTTCTTTCTAACTGCTGTTCTTCAAAAGAAATTCCCGTTTTGACCTACCTCTACAGTAACCAAATTTCAAAACGAACCATTAGAATCATACGTCTTCACATCATAGAATTGGATTGGTCCTGATGAACACGGCCACCAGTTCAACTTGGTATCGGTATTGTTCGGTGTTGAACATTCAGCCGCTGCTAACGCAAAAAGAGCTGATGAAGCTAGAATGAAGAATTTCATTTTGAGAGTACAATGCAAAAAGACCGAAGAAGCTTCTTTTATAGACGGTTCATACTGAACTCGACTGATAAGTTATCTATCAAGCAAAGTTGCAGTATTGGCAGCACGTGTTTATCGGAATTCCGTTTTGATCACCAGGAACTTTGGTCAATTTTGTGATTATTTAGGGCAGAAATTGAGTCCTAGCCTCCGGTTACTGTATCGAGAAGGAAATAAAAACGTGGAGACGTGAAACTTTATTTCGAGGCGGGAATTCAAAATGCTCAGTGAATGTCAGTCCTAGCTTCTGGTTACTGTATCGAGAAGGGAATAAAAAAATGGAGACGTGAAACTTTATTTAGAGGCGGGAATTCAAAATGCTCAGTAAATGTTAGTCCTAGCCTCTGGTTACTGTATCGAGAATGAAATAAAAACGTGGGGACGTGAAACTTTATTTCGAGGCGGGAATTCAAAATGCTCAGTAAATGTTAGTCCTAGCCTCTGGTTACTGTATCAAGAAGGGAATAAAAACGTGGAGACGTGAACCTTTATTTCGAGGCGGGAATTCAAAATGCTAAGTAAATGTTAGTCCTAGCCTCTGGTTACTGTATCGAGAATGAAATAAAAACGTGGGGACGTGAAACTTTATTTCGAGGCGGGAATTCAAAATGCTCATTAAATGTTAGTCCTAGCCTCTGGTTACTGTATCAAGAAGGGAATAAAAACGTGAAGACGTGAAACTTTATTTCGAGGCGGGAATTCAAAATGCTCAATAAATGTTAGTCCTAGCCTCTGGTTACTGTATCGAGAAGGGAATAAAAACGTGAAGACGTGAAACTTTTCGCATTCAGGAAAACTAGGACACTGGCAGACCGCAGAAACAGGCAGATCACCTCTTTTTCTAGGCTTGGGTAAAATTGGGACCCCAATTTTTGGTGGATCTTAATCAGCACTATTTTAGGCTATTTATGTTCAAACAGGTGGTCTCAATCTTATCTGAGCCTAGAAAAAGAGGTAATCTGACCGTGTTTGCGGTCTGACGGTGTCTGTGTTTTCCAAAATGCCAAAAAACAGAAAAATAGAACAGCCAATAAATAAAAAAAGATATGAAGTTGTAAGCGCGCTCCATCGCACTCACAGCAATTCGTATCGATCGACAGTGCGACTTGTTTGCGAAAACACTTTCATTCCTTCACAAACTTTCTTACGTTTCTTGTTTTGTTCTATGCACCTTCTTGTACCTATGAGTGTTGAACATCTGAATGCCGAACCGGTGCTCGACATTGGATCATCGTCTGTGGAAGACGTTACGTTGACGGATTTGTCGTCCTGCTCGCCTCAACTCACCGAGCTCCAGCCAGCAGAAGCCCAGCCGCCGAATGACGTTAATTTTTCTCTCATATCTATTCTATATTGTTTACAGGTATAAAGAATCTTGGTTCACCGAAATGTGAACGCAGCGATTTTTTACCTCAAACATAAAAAATCAGGGATGTTACCTCAAACTCAAACTAAAAGGCAGAGATATTACCGAAAACTAAAACTTCATCGTCTAACTACGACTCTGAGTTCAGTGAATTCATTCACTCCGGATGAATTCACTCTACTTGAAGTCGTTCCTCAAATATTAACTCCATCCTTTTCAGGTACAAGATAATTTTTCTAGCTGTGTTTCGGAACTAGGATGTTATTACGAAGCCGCAACACCGTGAGTTACAGAATTATCGAAATTTCTAAATAAAATGAGATTTTACAGGATAACTGATCAAGTAGAGGAATTTGGACATACACATACATCCGAGAAAGAAGAAGAAGAGGAAGAGGACACTGAAGTCAAGTATCCGTACCAAAGTAAAGACAAATTTGAAGGACTTTACGATAAGGTTCGTGTTTGGGACCGTTAGATGTGTAATTAGTATCAGATACATTGTTAATTCCTGATTTTCAGCTCTTGGAAGCGCAAAAGGAAAGCAGGAAAATGATCGAGATGTCTGGAGAAAAAATGCAGGTGAGTTCACGTTGAACCCATGCCACGTCATTTCTCAAAAGAGCACTTTTTATTTTTACAATTAACTCCAGGATATTCGCCTCAATCACCAGCTCCTCATCGCAGCCGAGAAGATGGAAAATCAAGTGAAGCTTTTCGGAAAGATCTTCGTCAAGGAAAACATAGTTAATTGTCTTTTCTGTGCCAAGAACTTCCCAGACCCGAACGCTCTGGCAACGCATATTCTTAGATCTCATGATTTATCTGTGAGTTGATAACTTACATCATTTTCCCACTAAAAGTATTCAGGAACGCCGTTTTCGGTGTTTAAAGTGTGGAGCCGCCTATAAGCACGCAAAGAATCTAGCCCTACACGAAGAGAAACACAAGAAAAAACTCGAGTTCGAATGCTCGACTTGTATGGTGGTTTTCAAGTGAGTTTCAAAGTCGTACAGGCTGAGAGCGTGGACCATTTTTATGACTAATGCAAGTGAACCGGCAATTATTATTCGAAAGGGTTACCTTTTTTCAACACCATCATTGAATACTGTTTGGTTACACTGTCTTTCCGTGGCTCGTTCGCAGCTCATGAATGTAGGATGAAACTTGTTTAAATTTCATCAAGTTCGAAATTCGTGCTCCGAATCGACTTTTCGAATTAAAACCTGTTCTCCATGTTACCTTAACTCAATTTTTGAAAAAAAAATACACTTCATTCAAAAAAAATACCATTAAAAAGAGGTAAATACAGAGAAGTCTGTGGTAGACGCCATATTCTGCCGACCCTCACGCCTGGACCATGAATTTGTAATCTGCAACCAAAAGTGATTTCCTTTTATAATAAGCTTAGGTAAGGTTGGGAGAACAACTTTTGTGAAGAACCAAGTCTTGCATACCGAAATTAAGCATTTAATCAAGCAAATATGATGCCGTGAGGGTCGTCAGATTATGCCGTCTGCGGCTTGTCTATTACAGATAGTTGCGATAATTCGGGAACTGGCACAAAATCTTCGGTTTTCAGAACGAACCTTACCCTCGAAGCCCACTGCGCACGTGAACACGCGCTCACGACGGATGGTCATGAAATCACGGACGACGTGTTGGCCACGTGTGACATTTGCTTGCGAGTGCTGCCAAAGGCCCAGTACAAACGCCACATCTACTACTGCACGAACAAGGATAAAATATTGGAGAAACGAAAGAAGAACAATCCACCGAGCCCGGCGATGAGCTCTGTCAGTGCTCCAACTCCTTCCGTCAGCAGCCCCAAGAATGTTTCTTATATCTGTGAGTTTTTAGGTTTCTTCTCGAAATTTTGAATTGATAATGAATGGAAAATTATCAATGAACCAGTTTGTCCTCAAATGAGGAAAAGTCACTAGAATTGAAAAAAAACCGATTTCACGGTGGCATCTCGAGTTTTGAAGCAAAAAAATTATTTCTTTTCAATAAAAAAGTTTTGCCTATTTAAATTTCAAAAGAAAACCGAATTTCCAGTCAAAAATTTGAGGTTTGAAGCAAAAATCCAAGAAAACGATCAAATTTTCAGCCAAGTCGTGTGCTGTTTGCGGTCTTCAATGCGCGTCTCGTCAGTCGATGCTCAGACACGTTGAAAGAAAGCACCCGGACAAAGCCAAGGACCCAACGGTTGTCGGAATTTCCTACATTTCGTTGGAATCGGTTAGTTTTTATTGGTCGGAAATAATTGCATCGCCAAGGTCGAATGATATTAGCTCCCATTAATGAATTCGATGTTCGAAGTCTTTTTTGTTTAAAGAAGTTGAATTATCGAAGTTTTTTCGAGAACTGGAAACCAGAATAACATTGTTTTTTACTCCAAGAAAATTGGATTTGGAGTACCTTCCCTACAGGAAATTCGGATTAAAGTTCTTTTTTAAATACAGTATCGGACAAAATGTTATCTGGTATCATATTTTCCGGTTACGGAAATTTTGGTTTTTAAGATAAAAATGTTTTTTTACCTTCATAATTTTAACTCTAACCATAAGTGTTTATCATAACTTTGTAGATGATCATATCAAATAATCTGAAAAAGTTCAGATTATTTCATAAAGTTTGATAAGAGATGTGTCCGAAAACAAAAGAAAACTCATAAGATTTTGTCCGATATTGTAGGTTAAATGTGTTTTTTCCAAGAAAACGAAAATAAGAGGGTTTATTTAAACCAGTTCACCAATGATTTTTCAGCCAACGCATCAATACGCCTGTGAGGAATGCGGAAAACGCTTCACGACACGCACCGCTATGAAAGTTCACAAAGATAGGATCCACATGAAACTGAACCTATTCGCGTGTGACATCTGCAACAAGTCGTACCCGATTATGGCTGAGCTACGGAAGCACGAAAGGAGGGTTCATTTCAAATCAGAAGGCGAGCCGACGATCCCGGAAGGCCAAGATCTATCTGCTGATTTCTAGTTGTTGTTTCTCCCCCATCATAGCACAATCGAAACTATTCAGAAAGTGCGGTTTTGAATGTCCCAGCTTCCCTTCTAGAACGCGCCGCGCTACGAAGACGAGAGTGAGAAATTTGACACATCACAAAGTGGTTAATGGTTTTTACAATGTGTCGAATTCCTCACTCCCGTCTTTCTAGGACTCCGTTTCTAGAACTCGGGAAATGAAGTTTTATGAGACCTTGAATTTCGAAACGACAAGTTCACCAAGTCTTGTAAACTTTCATCCTCCTGAAAAACTATCCCTTCCCATCATACAGGTTTGAGTACGGTGTAAATTTGTACATTATGATATAGAGCTGAGCTTACGTATTTTGTATATTCAATAAATTTGATTAATAAGCTTGAGTGGCGTCCGTCTGACTTGTTCCATGCTGTTTTCTACCTGTAGCACGTCCTCCATTTCAGCAAGTCCTGATTAAAAAATTATGATTCAGACATGAGAGTATGTCTCTGCCAAGAGTCTGGAAGCCAGGCGACGGCGAACAATGGTGAATTTTCGATATTTGTTGATTTTTTCAGTTAGTAGAAAATTATGAAAGATTTGTGCGAACGAACGCACTAAAACCGACCTGGGAGGGTTAGAGAGATTTGACCCATCGTCCCAGATTCTACCATTTACAAGAACGACAACACAAATTGGTTTTTTTTCCAGGTTAATAAGGTAAAATTCTGACCAGATCTGGTTAATTCGGGTTTTAGTCGACTCAAGTGGGTCTAATTCTTTGTCGATATTTACCTGGGTTTATAGATTTTTAACTTGAAGGAAAAAAGTTTTCGCTACATTCAAAAAGTGAGTTCCATTAACTCGAAATAACCGATTTTGATTAAATTCTTGTTTTATTTGGAAAAGTGGTCTAGACCATGCTACTTGGTAAAATTATAATCGAAAAATGGGAAATAAATATATCATGTGCAATTCTTAGGCTCACAACAACACGAACAACCACAATATACTACGGTAAACGCAGTTGAGAAGATCAAATTTCAGTTACTGTAGTTCAAAAAAATTTACTTTTCCTACTTTTTTCCATCCCAGATTCTCAAATCGTACCGGAGAAATGTTAGAAGTAGGTAATTTCATCGTTGGGAACCGTCCGCAACGTTCATTATGTCAAAAGAAATATTTAAAACACTTGAAAATAAAAGCGGAGGTCGGCAAGGCGGTTGCGATGCGGTTATATTGTCCTATGCCTTTGCCGAGGTGTGCGACAATCGAAAAA
The DNA here is from genome assembly GCA_963978915.1 of Caenorhabditis parvicauda. NCBI lineage: Eukaryota > Metazoa > Nematoda > Chromadorea > Rhabditida > Rhabditidae > Caenorhabditis > Caenorhabditis parvicauda. The sequence goes on from OZ022252.1 coordinate 2,592,676, forward strand.
ATGAACCTTCCAGCCTACGCCGACCTGGACGAGAACGTTTTTGGAACAAAAATAACGGGATTGGATACGTTGAGCACTCACAAGCACATTTCACCACTCATCCATGTAAGTGAAGTGAGTGGCAAGCAGTCCAAACAGTCTTAGAGTACGATCCCCATCGATGACGCAGTCTCAACACATGCAGCCATAGTCGGAGTGCAACCCGAAAAGGAGAAGAGGTGATTTTTCTGTTGAAATGTTACCTCACTACGCTCAGGCTGCTCGACGTTGATTCGAAAGCGCCACGAAGTTTTATCTAACCCATGGTGTAACACTTTCGGCCATTCCACATATCTAGCAAAAAGTCTGACCGATTTCAAATTCGCGGCAGTCGCATTTTTGTAAAATGAGTACGGTAGGGTCGGGACTCTCACAACGAACAGTTAGATCTTTGTGGATTTAAATTATTATTCTTACTTTCAGTCCATTGAAATTGAAGGCGCATTACTTAATCGTTCATGTATTTCAAAGCGAAACTGCTACGGTAACTAAGTAACCGATTTACGGAGGTCAGACTTTTTTACAGGTAGAGGAAGATATGTGCATTCCAAAAGTGGGCGTAACGGGGGTGGGACAACCAAGGATGGTCGGTCAAAAATCGCTTATTTGCAAAATTTTCAAATCGAGGCCTTAACTACATTTTCGATGTCAATACTGGTTAGTCTCCTCAAAATATCTTACAACAACATTAACAACAATTTTCTTGTTCATTAAGGACTGAAATAAATGGGTAAAAATACCAAAAGATGGCTGCAAAGCGGTCATCCGGAGCGAAAATTTAAATCTATTGATTGGGATCGAATGATTGGCGCCTTTTTTGAAACTCCACCTCCACTCGATTTTTTTGATCTCGGCACTCCGTGTAACCTACTTTCTCTATCTTTTATAGAAGTCATACAGAAAACCTGTGAGTAAGCCGTTAAGCTTTTATGACGCTCTGATTTATAACCATAAGTAACTTTCATTGGCGGAAAAGGATAGAACAAGTGAAAAAATAGTTCTGACGTGAAGACTCTCATTTCTCTCTCTCTCTCTCTCTCTCTCTCTCTCTCTCTCTCTCTCTCCCTTTCTCTCTCTCTCTCTCTCTCTCTCTCTCTCTCTCTCTCTCTCCCTTTCTCTCTCTCTCTCTCTCTCTCTCTCTCTCTCTCTCTCTCTCTCTCTCTCTCCCTTTCTCTCTCTCTCTCTCTCTCTCTCTCTCTCTCTCTTTCTCTCTCTCTCTCTCTCTCTCTCTCTCTCTCTCTTTTACTACCGTAGTAGAAGTGCACATTAGAAGTGAAAATGCCTCACGAAAAGTGGGCGGTGCCATTGTATTGTGGTTTCATTTTCCTATAGTTATCGTTTGAGGATCTTTTTCTTTTATGAATTTGATCAAAAAGTGTGAGAATATCCTTTGTTTTAAATATAAGATAGAAAGAGAAAAAACTTTGAATGTTCTGTTTTTTCAATACGTTTTTTTTCAGAATTCGACAACTCTACGAAAGACTGGACATAAATAATGACGGGATGATTGATGTCCGAGACCTGTCCATAGCCCTACAGAAAGAAACACCGCATATCCCATCGTTTTTGGCGCCAGTGAGTAGTTTGTGTTGAAAGAGAGAGAGAGAGAGTCGTAAAATAATCGGTGATAAACAGTTTTATTGCTCCAAAGTACAAAAACCGCTAGTGGAACATAATGAAGCTTAGATCAAAAGATCGAAGGTTAGAAGTTTTACTCTGAAATTTCGAAAGAGAGATAACAAAAATAATATCCAAGACGAGTTAAAATCTCCTAATTCATTTTGATTCATGCATGAAACATAATGAAGTGGGAGAAGGAGAGAGAGAGAGAGGCGAAAGAGAGAGACGGAAAGGGAGAGAGAGAGAGAGAGAGAAAAAGAGAGAGAGAGAGAAAGAAAGGGGGGAGAGAGAGAGAGAGAGAGAGAGAGAGAGAGAGAGAGAGAGAGAGAGAGAGAGAGAGAGAAAGAGAGAGAGAGAGAGAGAAAGAGAGAGAGAGAGAGAGAGAGAAAGGGAGAGAGAGAGAGAGAGAGAGAGAGAGAGAGAGAGAGAGAGAGGGAGAGAGAGAGAGAAAGAGAGAGAGAGAGAGAGATTTTCAGAAAATCCTCCAACAAATGAGTTCTCATGAGGATCAGAGTGTATGCTTCATCGATTTTCTCGATTATGTCGTTTCACACGAACAACGTCTAACTGATATTTTCCACGAGATTTCCAACGGAGACGGTAAGTTTCAGTCAGAAATCGCGTTAATTCAAAAGTTACAGGAATAATCACAGCGTCCGACGTAAAAAATTACTGTAGCGACCTCGGTGTCGACCTAGACGAGCAAAAGGCTCTGTCGATTGTTCAGAAGTGAGTTAGTGCAATGGGGAAGGATGTCTCTTCACACCATTCAAGTTCGATCCTCTTGGGATGTTTTTGCGATATGCGATTTTTTCAAATAAGTGAAAAGTATAATTTAAGGAAGAGATTTAGACTATGTTTTTTAAACTTGACGTAAATAGCTGAAAATGAGTTCTGAAAGAACTGAATGAATCCTAATTTGAATTTTTAAAAAAATGAGGAAAAACCTGGTTTTTACACAAAAAATTGAAAAAAAAGAATATTTTCCAAGAATTGAGAATTTAATTTTTTATTTTCAAAAATTGACCAGTTACTACTAATGAATTCAACAAAATTCTGGGTTTTAAAATGATTCAAAGTTTTCAGAATTTTCAATTTGTGAAACGAAAAAGTTAATTGAATTTTGTTCAAAATTAGTGAAAGTCTAAAAATCCTCAAAATTTCCAGAATCGATCAGAATGGATCGTCAGCGTGTGGAATAGAAGATTTTACGGACTTTATGCTTCTGTACCCATATTCCAACATGAGGGACATGGTTGACTTCTGGAGATACAATTTGGTTTGTTTTATAGATCGTATTAAAGTCAGCTTCCAACTACGTATCAGGGATGAGTGGATATAGCCGCGTTGCAACCGCTTTGCACCCCCTCCGCGGAGCGCACTTACCTCATTGTTTCCATTTTCGAGTATTTTTGCTAATGGTTTAACCTATTTCCGTCGAATTTTCATTTTGAGAAAATCATTCAATTTCTAGAAGAAAAGAGAACCATTTTCGATGGAAAAGCTGATCGCAGGATTTATGACTAATCCAAGTCAAAAAACAAATAGTCTGAAGAAGGGTTTTTTCCAATTCATCAATTCAGATAGTGGATACAGGAGACGTGACCGGAGTGCCCAAAGACTTTTCTGAAAATGACTTTCAATCAGGCATTTGGTGGCGTCAGTTAGTGGCTGGTGCAGTGGCTGGTGCAGTATCCAGAACATGTACAGCGCCATTTGATAGGCTAAAAGTTTATATGCAAGTAAGCTTTATGATGGTGGACTTGATAAAATCAAGAAACTCGGATTTTTCTGGAAATAACGAAGTTTTGAACTTATCAAATGTGGAAATTAGCTAATTTTTAGTAGTTTAAGAAACGAAATGGTGAGATTTGCTCGAAATGACTGAGTTTTTCTTTGAATTCCGAGAACTCAGAGAAAAAATATTTTTTTTCATTCAAGAGACGGCTTTTTTTTAATGAACTCCAGAAAAAAGTGAGTTTTTGATGACTTTATGGGAGAATATTGAAAACTACAATTTTCAATTTATTAGTATGAAAATTAACTAGCTTTGGGTAGTATTTGGAAGGTATTGTCGAGATTTTTCCGTAAATTTAGAAAATTGGAGAAAATAACCGATTTTTTTTGAAATTTTGGATAAAGTTCCAAAAAGCTGCTGATCACTCACAAAAAACTTTTTTTTTCTGAACATTTCTGAGAACGACACTACTTTGAAAATGATGGGATTTTTAAAAATTAATTTTTCACAGGTGAATGTTGATGGCGAGCACAAGATGAAATTCATGACGATAGTACGATTATTGCATGCTGAAGGTATGTTTTTCCTATTTTGAACGACTGGGTATCGACTTCCTCGGTTGATACGCAGCAATGTCGACACTGCGTTTGGTTACTTTATTGATTTTAACTAGAAGACTCGAAAAAAATTTTGAATTTTTCAAATTTAATTTCCACGGGAAAAAATATTGAATTTTTTCTTTGTTCATCTTTATTTCGACGAAAAGTTATAAAAATTACTCATTTCAGGCGGCTTGCGATCATTTTGGCGAGGAAACGGCATCAATGTAGTGAAAATTGCACCGGAATCAGCGTTGAAATTCAGTTCCTATGAATTTGTGAGTTTTTTGATCTACGTCAAGAACAAACCACTCCAGATCAAAAGAAAAATCAAAAAATGGAAAGGTGACAGTGAACTTCAGACGATGGAACGATTTTTCGCTGGTTCAGCAGGTAGTTTTTGATGATTTTTGAAAACTGACCAAATCTTGAATTGCGCGTGAGTTGAAGTGAGTAGTGTACGCATCACATACAGTAGCGTTCAAAAGTTTAGAAAGTTTTTATTTTCGGCCATAACTCTTGTCAAACCTCACCTATCGGTCTGATTTTTTGAATGGTAATACTTCAAACATTATTACATCTTATGTCAAAACGAATTCATATCAGACCAAAAGAGAAAAAAAATAAAAAAATTCATTCTCAGACACTATAAAAAACACATTTTCCACAAACTCAAAAACATAATGGTAAACGGTTGTAACAATTCAAATCGATAAGGAATGAACATCAAAACATTATTAAAACCTTAATACTTAGTGGCATAACCAAAATTATCAATGACGGCTTTACATCTTCTCGGCATGCTCTCAATCAAGTTCTCCAACTTGACTCGCGGAATTTTTTTCCACTCTTCTTGTAAAACCGCGTATTTTTGCGCGGCATTGGATGTGTAATGGCCGGAAACGCGTCTCTCGAGTTCTTCCCATAAGTGCTCTATAGGGTTGAGGTCTGGAGACTGACTGGGCCACGGAAGAACATCGATAGCCTCATCCTGGAGACATTCGCGAACAAGACGGCTAGTGTGTTTCGGGTCGTTATCTTGTTGAAACACCCAACCAATCGGCATGTTGGCACCAGCAAATGGTACAAGAACATTAACAATAATATCCTTGTAGTCATTGGCATTCATTTTGCCCTGAATCCAGTGCAATGGGCCAACTCTAGAAACTAAATACCGTTGATATGAAGTTCATAGGTCGTTGATAGCAGTTTATGAAGTTCATAGGTCGTTGATAGTAGTTTATGAAGTTCATAGGTCGTTGATATAAACTTATGAAGTTCATAGGTCGTTGATATAAATTTATGAAGTTCATAGGCCGTTGATAAAAATTTATGAAGTTCATAGGTCGTTGATAAAAATTTATGAAGTTCATAGGTCGTTGATAGCAGTTTATGAAGTTCATAGGTCGTTGATAGTAGTTTATGAAGTTCATAGGTCGTTGATATAAACTTATGAAGTTCATAGGTCGTTGATATAAATTTATGAAGTTCATAGGCCGTTGATAAAAATTTATGAAGTTCATAGGTCGTTGATAAAAATTTATGAAGTTCATCGGCTGTTAATAGGAACTTCATCGGCTGTTGATATGAACTTCATCGGCTGTTGATATGAAGTTCATAAGCCGTTGATAGCAGATTATGAAGTTCATGTGCTGTAGATATGAAGTTCATGTGCTGTTGATTTGCTGTCAATACTAACACGGTTTTCGATTACAACGAATTCATCATTTGAAGTAACAGACATTGATAAACACTGAAGGTGGTACTTCATGTGATGATAGATTCACTATCTAATCGGAATACGGATATTTTTATACGTTTCTTATGTTTTTAGGTGCCGCTTGTCATCGAAAAACTCTAAAAAAAATTTTTTTCGATGAAAGTCCAGGTTCATGAGTCTCGAAAATATTTCTTCTAGGTTTTTCCATTGTGTAAAGAAATAGAAGTGTTTGTCGCTCAATTAATTATATTTAACCACCTTACAAGTAGGCACATCGCTTTTTTGTTGAATAATGGTCGATTAATTTTATATATCAAATTTTCTTCGTTTGTAATCACTTTTTGTGTCATTTGAGTTGTTCCATGTGAAAGAGAATGGTGGAAAACCCCAGTAATGTTGTCAAAAACTACATACACCTCCCAGAAGTCGCTAAACACGTTAGTTAGGCGAAACCCGCAGAAGGTCGGCGCACGATAACATACATAAAGATCATGCATTTCATCAAGCAAGTTCGAAGTCTGATCTATCGAACAGGATGTAGATCCTAAGATTTTTGTCACGGCCTACCGGTGGTGTCTCCGGTGACCATCTCCCAATGAAGGGAGGTCACTTTGTTTAATAATATTTTTTTCACTTAAAATGTGCTGTTGATAGAATCTCTATGAAGTTCATCGGCTGTTGATATGAAGTTCATCTGCTGTTGATATGAAGTTCATAGGTCGTTGATGAAAATTTATGAAGTTCATCGGCTGTTGATATGAACTTCATCGGCTGCTGATATCTACGGCCTATGACGTTAATGTGCTGTAGATATCAACGACCTATGAACTTCATATCAGCGGTTTTTAGTTTCTAGAGAACGCCGTCGTAACTAAACGAACCCCACAACATGACGCTACCGCCACCGTGCTTCATCGTGGGCAATTGGTACCTAGAACTGAACTGGCTGTTGATTGGCCTTCTGACATACTTAATGCCATCGGAACCAAACAAACAAAACTTACTTTCATCGGAAAAAAAGGATTTTCCTCCAGTCGTGGACGGTCCAGCTCAAATGGTCTTTTGCCCACTCAACTCTAGCCTTTCTGTTTTTCTCAGAAATCATTGGCTTCTTACAAGGACGTCTTCCAAATAACCCAGCAGCTTTTAGACGACGTTTGACTGTAGAAACAGAGACTCTGGCAACGTTTCCAGCGACCATATCCTTCTTGATGTCTTCTCCGGTCAGACGCGGATTGAGACGTGAATGGCGAACAATCAGTGCGTCGTCTCTTGCTGTCGTCTTCCGTGGCCGTCCTGATCTTGGCAACACTCCAAAAACTCCAAACTTTCGGAATCTTTTCAAAATTCGGGATACAGTGGTTTCGTGAACTTGAAATACTCGTGCAACTTGATTCTGTCGTATTCCTGACAGGACAGCATCGATGATCAGTTTCTGCTGGTCGGTGGGCACTTCTTTTCCTTTTCCCATTACTTAAAAAGTATTGTTAGTAGTATAGAAAGAAAAAAGTACAAAAAATCGGGAAAAAACCTTCAAAAAAATAAAAAAAAAGAAAGTGAAAAATCAGTTCAAAAGTCGCGGTTTCGTAAAAACGCTGTAGATCAAAATGTAGCTACAGTAATCCTGATTTTTTTCAAAATTAGATTTCTCATGAGTTGATGTGTTCTCCGACAAAAAATCATGTCGATTGGTTAAGTTTGACAAGAGTTATGACCAAAAATAAAAACTTTCTAAACTTTTGAACGCTACTGTATCTAACAAAAAGTCTGACCGATTTCAAACGCACGCCAGTCGCGTTTTTGTAAAATGAGTACGGTAGGGTCGGGACTCTCGCAACGAACCGTTAGATTTTTGTGGATTTAATTTTTTTTTTAATTTTCAGTCTATTCTGAAATTAAAGGCGCATCACTTGAATCGTTCTTGTATTTCAAGGCGAAACAGCTACGGTACCAAGTAACCGATTTACGGAGTTCAGACTTTTTACAGGTAGAGGAAGCTATGCGCGCATGTTCGATGACTTCATGGAGTGAGGAAATCCGTATAATGTGATATTCTCCTTTGGGGATTGGAAGAAAATATTCATTTTGACATATTTGCGCGTGGAGAATGAGAGTAGTGTACGCCCTTTTCAATTTTTTCTTGCCTAGAATTGAAAAAGTAGAGTTTTTCTCGAAACAAACTTTACAAAAAATTGCGCGTTAGCCGACCGAGTTGTGTATGCATTTTCAATATTCTCTGAAGCTGGGAGATAAAAAATACGAAAAAACTTTAAATACGAATTTGAATTACAGAATCACTTTTGAATTTTTACAAAATTGCGCGTTAACCAATCGAGTAGTGTACGCCTTTTCGATGTTTTCTGGAGCTGATGAAAATAAAAAATGAAAATAACGAAAACGCAATGTCTCACAGAAAAAATAAATTTTTACAAGATTGCGCGTAAACGAATCGAGTAATGTACGCAACGCCGTATTGCAGCCGGTGCCATCTCTCAAACGGCAATCTACCCAATGGAAGTAATGAAGACCCGGTTGGCACTGAGAAGGACTGGACAACTCGACAAAGGATTCATCCATTTTGCATACAAAATGTACAGGAAAGAAGGCCTTCGCTCATTTTATCAGGTTGGATTTCAATTTTCCGAGAGAGAGAGAGAGAGAGAGAGAGAGAGAGAGAGAGAGAGAGAGAGATAGTTTTTGTACTGCACTACTGTTTTGGCATCCGCTAACACATACAGTGCCGGGCATAAAGATACGATCCTAAAAACTTTTTGGCTTATATCAACCTGGGAGTTACGGATTGGTCTGTGAACTTCAGAGATGTTGAAGAAAACATTTTCAAGCATTGCACATATATTGCTAGAAGCATGGCCGTTTTCAAACGCGCTCTAATCTCAATTTTGCAGAATGAGTACGGTAACTCTCACAACGAACAGATAGATCTTTTTGGATTTAAATTATTATTCTTACTTACAGTTAATTGAAATTAAAGGCGCATCACTTAATCTTTCTTGTGTTTCAAGGCGAAACTGCTACAGTACTAAGTAACCGATTTACGGAGGCCAGATTTTTTTACAGGTAGAGAAAGCTATGCACATATCTTCCTCTACCTGTAAAAAAGTCTGACCTCCGTAAATCGGTTACTTAGTTACCGTAGCAGTTTCGCTTCGAAATACATGAACGATTAAGTAATGCGCCTTCAATTTCAATAGACTGAAAGTAAGAATAATAAGTTAAATCCACAAAGATCTAACTGTTCGTTGTGAGAGTCCCGACCCTACCGTACTCATTTTACAAAAATGCGACTGCCGCGAATTTGAAATCGGTCAGACTTTTTGCTAGATATGTGCTATGTGCATTGTCTAAAAATATGGGAAAAATATGACATAACTGCACAGTAAAATAGATCATTTTCTTAAAACCATTCAAAATTAACTTTTTCCTCTTTCCTTTTATTTTTCGTTTCTTTTAATTTTCATTAAGAATTTCCCTGTTTTCAAGTGCATAGTTATGCCCGCCTGTACAACTGTTTTGGTATCCGCTGACACATATATTCAAAGCCCGCAAAAATAATAATCTAATATTTCAATAACCCGATGGAGAGATAGAGAAATTGCGAGAGAGAGAGAGAGAGAGAGAGAGAGAGAGAGAGAGAGAGAGAGAAGAAGAAGAAAAAGAAAGATTATCCGAAGCATTGTTCCAGGGCTACGTTCCGAATCTTCTTGGCATCGTGCCATACGCCGGACTCGACCTCTGTGTCTATGAAACGCTCAGGAATTGCTATACAAAGCACTGGATGGTAAGCTTATTTCAAGACTAACCCACCTCAACCGCATTGAAAACTTTTCAGACGTCAGAAAAGGAACCCAGTGTTGTCGTGGTATTGGCGTGTGGAACCTGTAGTTCAACAGTGGGACAACTGTTCTCGTACCCACTCGCCTTGGTCAAAACAAGATTGCAAGCGGCTCGTGAGTTTTTTATTCTTGGGAAGCTCACGCTGCGCACCTCGGCAAAGGCGTAAGACAATAAAACTGCTTCGCAACCGCTTCGCCGACCTCCGCTTTCATTATCGAAAGTGTTTTCACTTTAATAAATGTTCCACTTGACAAAATAAACGTTGCGGACTGTTCCCAATGATAGTTTTACCTCAAACATTTTTCCGTTACGATTCGTGAGTCTGGGATGAAAAAAAAGTAGGAAAAGTAAAATTTTTCGAATTACAGTAACTGAAACACTTTCACGGTTCACACTGTGGGAAACTCAGTTGAAAAGTGTAAGCAAAAATCGATAAAGTAGATCAAATTTCAGTTACTATAGTTCAAAAAATTTTACTTTTCCTCATTTTTTTCATCCCAGATTCACAAGTCGTAACGGAAAAGTGTTCGAAGTAGATAAAACTATCGTTGGAAACATTCTGCAACGTTCATTATGTCAAGTGAAACGTTTATTAAAGTACAAACAATTTCGAAAATGAAAGCGGAGGTCGGCAAAGCGGTTGCGAAGCGGTTTTATTGTCTTATGCATTTGCCGAGGGGTGCGCTGTAGATCAAATCACAGTTACTGTAGGTAAAAAACTTTTTTCAAAATGAAATATTGATGTGCGAACGCGACCACCTGTAGCTCGGTGTTCTACACACTTCAGCACACGCATAAGGAAGTATAACCGCTCCGCAACCGCGTCGCTTTTTCCTTCACGATTTGTGGATTTCAGACGCAAGTGAAACCGACTCAATGGTGAACATATTCAAACACATCCTGAAGACGGAAGGTATCCCGGGACTCTACCATGGAATCGCTCCCAACTTTATGAAGGTGAAATTTGGATTCAGCATGCTTTGTTACCTTAAACTTGGGAAATTCAACCGAAATGTACTTTTTCTTCTAGGACAGGGTCGGTTTCCATGAAAGTTACAAAAAACTCCACGGAAAATTTTACCTATTCATCTTATTCTTTTGGGACAGGCGAATATCGATTGATTTTAATGAAAGAGTTTCGAGAATCATAGTTACTGGGATCAGAATTTTATCAACTGATCTTATTATTGACGGTCGAATTTCGATGATTTTGGAACCACGAAAAAATACTAAATTTTATGGCTACTGTAGTCAATTTTTTGATCTACCACATTTATTGATTCTACTCGAATTATTATCGATTGATTTTGAAACCACGAAAAAATCTTCTAAATTCTACATATTAATTTCACATTAATTCCAGATCAACTCAATTTTAAGTTTATTTGAATTAAATTCGTGTGAATGACTGATCGTCTCAGTGACCACGGGTTTAGCACAATATTTATTGCTCTAACGTTTCGGCGTCAAGCCATCATCAGGGACAGTATTTGAATTAATTTGGAAAAAATATAGAAATTATGAAAAATTTTCACTCAAAAATTATATTTTTTCCAGATTTCTCTAATATCCACATTTTCAGGTCATCCCAGCAGTGAGCATCAGCTACGTGGTCTACGAAAAATGTCGTTCGTTTTTAGGTTTACCAAAGTTTAATTAGAAACACAAAACGCACATCATGATAGTCACTTTTTCTCTTCGTTCTAGGATTGAATTTTTGAAAGATGGGGAGTTGACGGGTTGAGTGATGTTATTTAACGACTTTAGTAAGAACTTGAAGTTGCTCTGTTCATTTTGAAATGAATATTTCTTGATTTTCCTTATAAGGACTCAAAATAAGTTCTAATGATTATAAGTAGATGTTTTGGTGCATAATACCTTAAAGTGAAATTGTTTTTTATTATGAAAAAATGAAGATATAACTTTTCTTCAATTTTCTTGTCAGGCGGTTTTTGTAGTACTTGAAAAAGGCTAAGAGGTACATCCAGAGGTGTTCTTAATTTCCCTAATAAGAATTTGTGAAAGTCCTTGAGCATCTAAAAATTAGCCCTTTTCATGAAGATTAAAAAGACCATTAGAAAAATTTAAAATAAAGTACCTGACTTATTTTAAAGCCCAACCGTTAACTCCCTAGTTAAAATCATGTATCCTAACTGTCTGCCATAATCATTTTTCTTTTTTTCTTCTTCTGATTATACGGTTTCTATCGTCTCTCTACGTGTATTTGTTCCCCCTTTTTTCGCTTCCTTGTAATAAATAGTTTTCAATTAATCACAGAAGTTGACACGCTGTAATGAGCAATTGGGCCATATGAGCTTGCCAGGTTTTTTTGAGAATGGATGAGAGTCGATCCAATGACTAATCCGACTCGATATGGTTTTTATGAAGAGATGGGACGATCTGGATAACACTGATTCAGCAACATTGTTACACTCGAGGAAGTGTCTCCAAGTACTAGTCCAGGTCGGAATGGCTTCTAGTCGCAGATCGGACGGGTCGAAAGCGAAATGGAGATGACTCAAATGAGACTAAGCCAACCCCACATGTTTTATGATAACAGATCGGACGAGACCGAAATGAGGAAGATGCATGTTACCGTATAGCAAAAGTCACACTCGCGAACTCGTACCAAGTACTAATCCAGGTCAACATCGCTTTTGGTGACAGATAGGAGGGGTCGAAACGGAATAAAATGAGTTAAAGGAGACTAATCCAACCCGACATGTTTTCTGATAACAGATCGGATGAGTCGGAAATGAGGAAGATGCATGTCACCGTATAGCAAGAGTCATACCCGCGAGCAGGTACCAAGTACTAATCCAGGTCAACATCGCTTTTGGTGACAGACAGGACGAATCAAAAACGGAATAAAGGAGACTAATCCAACCCAACATGTTTTCTGATAACAGATCGGATGAGTCGGAAATGAGGAAGATGCATGTCACCGTATAGCAAGAGTCATACCCGCGAGCAGGTACCAAGTACTAATCAAGGTCAACATCGTATTTGGTGACAGATCGTACGGGTCACAAAAGGAATAAAGGAGACTAATCCAACCCAACATGTTTTCTGATAACAGATCGGATGAGTCGGAAATGAGGAAGATGCATGTCACCGTATAGCAAGAGTCATACCCGCGAGCAGGTACCAAGTACTAATCAAGGTCAACATCGTATTTGGTGACAGACAGGACGAATCAAAAACGGAATAAAGGAGACTAATCCAACCCAACATGTTTTCTGATAACAGATCGGATGAGTCGGAAATAAGACAGATGCATGTCACCGTATAGCAAGAGTCATACACGCGAGAAGGTACCAAGTACTAATCAAGGTCAACATCGTATTTGGTGACAGATCGTACGGGTCACAAAAGGAATGAAGATGACTTGAAGGTGACTAATCCAACCCAACATCACCTCGAGTCACAGATCGGACGAGTAAAAAGATATCAAAAGCGGCCAAGTCGGCGCTCGTGACAGTTTACAAGTGGCCGTAACCACTCTCGTCTTACCATAACCACAACCACATGTGCTCTGGGGACCGTGGGAGTCTGCCCCGTCGCATCTGGAAGTGTTCAATCGAGCCCGTGCCGATCATCCTCATTATGTCAACACACGGTAATGGCAACCAACATCCCTTTCTCTATCGAGTCGATTCTGAAGAAAGACGATGTGCCGCAACGCTATCCGCAACGCATTCGCGTGTTTCTACAATCTGCCGAGCTGTGGGCACGGTTCCATGAGCTGGGCACGGAGATGATCGTCACGAAGACTGGAAGGTTGGTTACTGTAGTAGGTCAAAAAAGTAGTCGGTTACTGTAAGTGAGATTGATTCTTTGTAGGTAAACATTTTATGGAAAGATTTACTTCTATAGGACAATGAGATGATTGAAGTTGGTTACTGTAGTAGGTCAAACAAGTAGTCGGTTACTGTAAGTGAGATTGATTCTTTGTAGGTAAACATTTTATGGAAAGATTAACTTCTATAGGACAATGAGATGATTGAAGTTGGTTACTGTAGTAGGTCAAACAAGTAGTCGGTTACTGTAAGTGAGATTGAGTTTGTGTAGGTCACAACTTTATGGAAAGATTAACTTCTGTAGGGCAATGATATGTTCGTCACAGAGACTCGAACGTTGGTTACTGTAGTAGGTCAAAAAAGTAGTCGGTTACTGTAAGTGAGATTGAGTTTGTGTAGGTCAAAACTTTATGGAAAGAATAACTTCTGTAGAGCAATTAGATGATTTAGGTTGGTTACTGTAGTCGTTGTGGTCAAAAAACGAATTACGATAGGGCACGAAAAACACTATTGAGAAGACTGAGAGATTGATTACTGTACTTGTTGTAGGTCAAATCAGTTGGTTACTGTAAGTGAGATTCAACTTGTTTAGGTCAAAACTTCATGTAAAGAATAACTTCTGTAGGGCGAAGAGATGAATGTCACCAAGATGACTGTAGTTGTTGCAGGTTAAATGAATGGATTACGGTAGGTCTGGGTGAAGATACTGTAACTGCTTGTAGGTAAAAATTCTAGTTACAGTAACTTGACTAGATCAAGAAAATAGGGCATTATTCCTAGCACAGAACATGATAGATCATAAAGTTACTGTAACTCGAGTAGATCAAGAAAATTTGACAGTCCTAAAACCGAATATGGTAGATCAAAAAGTAACTCGAGTAGATCAAGAAAATTTGACAGGCCTAACACCGAATCTGGTAGATCAAAAAGTTACTGTAACTCGAGTAGATCAATAATATTTACAGAAGAATGTTCCCAACCCTTTCATTCATCGTGTGTGGACTGGAACCGGAAAAGATGTACACAGTCAAAATGGTCTTTGAAAATTTAGACAACCGAAGGTATCGTTACTCATTCCATCAGAGCAGATGGGTCTCGACTGGTCCAGGTAGGTCAAAAAGTTTTTGATCTACAGACTTAAAATGTTACTGTAGGTTTTACACCACTCCAAGTCGACATGAATTCTCCTTGCACATTGTAGCCTTGTCCGAGCTGTCACCTAGACGCATTTCGGCTTGGAGTAGTTCTTGGTTCAATCCCAGCAAGTGGACGTGTTTTTGTAATCTTCGATCTGTTAAAAAAACGGCTTGCGTTAGTATTTTGATCAGTTCCGGCTCGTAGGCTTTTTTCCTGTCCGATCTGTTTTCAAAAGATATGTCGGCTTGGAGTAGTTTTTGGTTCGATCCCAGCAAGTGGACGTGTTTTTGTAATCTTCGATCTGTAAAAAAACGGCTTGCGTTAGTATTTTGATCAGTTCCGGCTTGTAGACGTTTCTTCCTGTCCGATCTGTTCTCAAAAGACATGTCGGCTCGGAGTAGTTCTTGCCACTCTTTTGCCTGTCCGATCTGTTGCCAAAATACATGTCGGCTCGGAGTAGTCATTGGATCGATGTCTTCAGGCGACTTACCATGCCCAAGACAAAAATACTCACACTCCGACGGTTTATCCAAAGGCTCGCACTGGATGAAAGCTCCAATCAGTTTCGACAAGCTCAAATTAACCAACAACCTACTGGACGACAACGGACATGTGAGTCGTGCGTCGCGGTCATGTCAACGCGGTTTCTAGGTGATCGTCAACTCCATGCACAAGTACCAGCCGAAACTGGTCATAGAAGAGGAGAACGGAAGAACCGAGGAATTCGCATTTGAGCAGACTTGCTTCATCGCTGTCACCGCGTACCAGAATCATAGAGTGAGTACTGGCATGTAGTGCGCTCCACTGACATGGGAAGTATATGAAAGCCCGGAGAATCTATAAGGTCTAAGTGGTCTCTTAGGTTTTCAAATATGGTGAAGACGATGGAACTGCTCTCAGAAATTGCTTCACCGACCTCGTTTAAGAGTTATGGCCAAAAATAGAATTCACATGCAATTTTCAAAAAAGGGGTATCTGTGATGTTGGGTAGGAAAAACTGTTAAAATTTAGCATTTTTATGAATTTTAAAGGTTCGAGATGCACGGAAAACTTAGTTTGCCTGGATTCTGAGGCTCGATTCCAAAGTTACATGCATCTGAAGTGGACGTTAAAAATCGTCCAACATTCACCTTCTGTAACTCGACTCCTAGCAGATTTCCAGAAGCGAGACCTATTCCAAACGATTCAGAATGATGGAATCTATCAATTCCTACGTTTTCAGTCAATTCGGAGACAAAAATTTTTGGGTCCAAAATAGGAAAGTAGTTACACAAGTGTTCATGATATGAGCCTTGATCACAAGTGATGAATCGTTGTAGTATTTCTCGGGCAAAAAACGTGTATCAAGTGAGAATCGAACTTTGCCGTGAAAAATGAAAGGCGTGAGCTTTGACCACTCTACCACGGAAGACACAAATTTTTACGTCAACTCCATGTTCACTCATTCGCTCCTTTTCACGACAGAATTCTTCAACATTACAGATCCCACTTTTTTGAAAAATGCGTGTGAATTCTATTTTTGGTCATAACTCCTAAACGAGGTCGGTGAAGCAACTTCTGAGAGCAGTTCCATCGTCTTCGCCATATTTGAAAACCTGAGAGACTACTCAGACCTCATAGATTCTCCGGGCTTTCATATACTTCCCATGTGAGGGTGTTGCGAAGCGTGTGTGGAGCGATTGTATCCTGGGAAAATACTAAAATGTTACAGATAACTTCGTTGAAGATCGAATCCAACCCGTTTGCTAAAGGATTTCGTGAATGTGAATTTGATGAAGCGAAGTTGTTTCCGTTGATGTTTCCTTACTACTTCTCGCCTAATAAATGATTTTTGACAGATCTAGAGAGAGAGAGAGACAGACAGACAGAGATAGAGAAAAAGAGACAGAGAGATGGAGAGAGGGAGAGACAGAGAGACAGATATAGAGAGAGACAGGAAGAGAGAGAGAAGGAGAGAGAGAGAGAGAGAGAGAGAGAGAGAGAGAGAGAGAGAGAGAGGAGAACGGAAGAAATCGTTTTGTAGCGTTAGCGAAAAAACTCAAGCGGCCCGAGCGTAGCGAGGAATAGCTGCTTGTGTTTATAGGAAAGACTAACTTATTTTGCCGGTTAGATCTCAAAAGAACACATCCCGTCCACATTGAACAAACTTTTTGTTTGTGTTAACATATGAGGTTTTTTGACCGCCCCCTCGACCATAATTTGACCACTGATTTATATTGAAATAAATATTTTTGCAAGACACAGATAAGGGGATATATAGCCGCAACGCGACCCCTCCGCAAGACTCTTTTACGTTTCTTTTTTATTTTCGAAAATTTTGGCCCAAACTGTTCTCTATTTTGTTTTCTACAAAAATATCTCACGTCCTGACTGATCTAAACGGAAGTGAAAAAAGGACGGAAGTCGGAAGTAGAATTTTTTCAACGGTAGTCGGGAGTGCAAAAAAGTTGAAAAAATCCAGAGATATTGTATATCCGCTTATTCTCAACAGGTGAAGGACAATTCCTTTCTCTCTCTCTCTCTCTCTCTCTCTTTTTTTTCTCTCGTTCTCTCTAACTTTCTCTCACTCGCTCTTTCTAACTGTCTCTTTTCTTCCCCCTCTTCCTGGTCTCTTCTTCTTCTAGTACAATCCAAACACGGCTAACACTAATGCAAGCGTGGCTAGAACTAATGCAACAACCTTCGAGGGCCCCCAGTGGTCACGCAAAAAGCGATCAGAAATAAACGTGCAGCGGTGACAGGGTGGTTAGAGCGTTAGATTTCTACTCGCTCGACGCGCGTTCGAATCCCGTTCCCGGCCACTTTTGCACAACCCCTTCCTCTCCCCCCCCCCCCCCATCAAAACAAAAAAGGACCACCCAAGAATTTGCCTCACGAAAAGTGGGCGGCGCAAAGGGGGCGGTCCCCTTGTTCTATTATTAATATGATACCATCTGAACAAATCATCAACGCCGAGAAGGCTCAAAAATCCAGATGCTCGCCAATTGAATAGCCAGCCGATCGCCAGTGCCATTGGCTAACAAAAAGAAGATAGCCAATCGTTAGCCATAAACTGGCGATTTGCCCATCCCTAGTCTACTTGTTCACAAAACATGCAAAAAACTGATTTCGATTTACGTGAAGTGAAAACAAATAAACACGTGATACCGATATTCATTCCAACCCGTAACACTCCACGTGTTTCGTGGAAGATGAGTTCAATTTCGAACATGGCCTTAGCGATAATATTGTTGAATATGTGGATTCATCTCTTCTGTGGAGAACGAGAAACTTTTTATGTTCAAACGACAAGCTCGGGTATAGGTGAGTGTCATTCAAAGAGTAAGTGAGCTAGAGAGAGAGAGAGAGAGAGAGAGAGAGAGAGAGAGAGAGAGAGAGAGAGAGAGAGAGAGAGAGAGAGAGAGAGAGAGAGAGAGAGAGAGAGAGAGAGAGAGAGAGAGAGAGAGAGAGAGAGAGAGAGAGAGAGAGAGAGAGAGAGAGAGAGGAGAGAGAGAGAGAGAGAGAGAGAGAGAGAGAGAGAGAGAGAGAGAGAGAGAGAGAGAGAGAGAGAGAGAGAGAGAGAGAGAGAGAGAGAGAGAGAGAGAGAGAGAAGAGAGAGAGAGAGAGAGAGAGAGCGAGCGAGAGAGAGAGAGAGAGAGAGAGAGAGAGAGAGAGAGAGAGAGAGAGAGAGATAGAACTATTTAAGTGTGTCCAGGTGGCTCAGCCCCATTTGCAACGAAGAACCCGATAACCTCGTCGTCAAGTTGTTCCAAAACATCAGAATGTAATCCGCAGTCCTATGATATGACACGGGGGTCTGTCTGGCCAACCGGCTTTTGTTACGATCTGGGCTCCCATGGTAAACATTGCTGCAGTGAGTCGACTACAAAAAAACACACGGACTGTTTTTGTCTTCAGCTGCCTTCGCGTGCAAGTCGAAAATGTTCAACGTCGTCTTTCCACGTCAAGATGATTACGATATACTGTGTTTTACCCCTATGGTGAGTGGTGAAGTGATTCGAAGTCTCGTTTTAGAGAGAGGGGGAGAGAGAAAGAGAGAAGGAGAAAAGAGAGAGAGAGAGAGAGAGAGAGAGAGAGAGAGAGAGAGAGAGAGAGAGAGAGAGAGATATGTTATCAGATTTTGTATTGAAAGGTGTCAACTTTTGTGGATGAAAATTTGACTTCAGAAGCCAGTGAAAGGTGTCTGTGATGATGGATACGTACCCGAGAACGATATGTGCTGTCGTAAGAGAAGTTCACGACTCCAATCAACAATCGGAACCTTTCAGCCATCCCTTATCCAGAATCACTGACAAAAAAATCCATCGAACTCGATGAACGAGCATCGAACAACGAGGCTGTGAAGCTCGCAAATGGAGACTACAAAACTTGCTCGGACAAAAGGACCGAGTGTCAGATGGGAACAGAGTACTGTACTTTTCCCAGCATGCAAAAACTGCATCCATTTGGTGAATCGCCGCCACACATCTCCCTTTTTACTGCTTAGACGTGAAAGAACTCTAACCACTCCACACCATGTCACACTGTCTCGCCTTCTCCTCTGCGTCTTGGCCTCGCGTACCCCGGCACCCCTCGCAGGAACTACAGTAACTCGCAAATTTTACTTTTAATTTTTGAGTGGACTTCTCGTACTTTCTGTTATGAAGCGCTTGAAACTGAAAGAATCATAAGTTTTCTCTTCAAAAGTTTTTTTTCTATTTTCATACCGAACGAACTGCAGATGAGTTAACTACTTTGATATGATAAAATGTGAATTCCGCTGGAAAATCGGGAATCAAAAAAGCAAAGCTTGAAATCAAGCGGGTTAGGGTAAAATTCAACATATTTCCCAACAATTCATTATACGCAACATGATTACTCAAAAACTACAATAGAAGGTATGCGTAAAATGGGTTCGTTTACAATACGAGCAGATTGGAGGATGATTGAGATGTTGGAAGTGTAGAAGAGCTTGATTGGGTAGCTGCTGTACAGTCCGCTGTACAGTCCACTGTATCAGGTAGCCTTGATTGGAAGGTCGACGCGGAATATCTGTAAATGTAAATTGATGCAACTTAGTAAATAACGTCTAAAAAAGAGATCATTGAGATGAGTTATCCTTTGAAAAAAAAACGGAACACTTCTTACAATAAATACCGAACTTTCCGTAAAGTAAAAGTTGAGAAGAAAGATCTTATAAGTTATAATTACTCATTTTAGTATGTAGAATGAAAACTTACATAGAAGTAGAAGACAACTGCAAAAACGAGACCGGTGGCCATCAGATTCATCAGATTTGGAAGGTTCTGGCGGTAGAAAGCCTCACAGAGAGCACGGATCTTGTCGCTTCTGATGGCCAAAAGGTGGAAGATAGCAATGACAGTCGATGATAACCTTTAAAAACTATGATATCACATTAGAAATTTATTAAATACCTGAGCTTTGTTCTTGACCGAGTTGGTTAGAATGGAAATGATCCAACTCTGAACACATCCTTTTTGTTTGTCATCTTTTCTGAAAAAAATATTCAAAATCAACAGAGAATTAGAAAAGAGAGAGTGAAATCATCCAGAAAAGCAAACCTGTTGCGTACACAGTCATAAAAAAGAGTAGAGAACAATAAGAAAATTTATTCAAACCTTTACACGAACACACTGATGGGAAAAACGGAAAATGTAATCATAAAAACAGAGTGAAATTGAATTAAAAAAAAGAAATCCAAGTTTCGAATATCTGGGTCTCGTTGCGAAGAGCGCGCTCGTAAATCGACAAGGACTTTTCCACTCTTTCTCTGGCACCCTCCACCTCAAACTCCCTCTCACGTGGCAGCGTAAACAGGGAGTTGTGCGCCATTGTGTTTTCCGAGTAGGTTCACGTCTATTATCTTCTAGTTTGTCTTTCAGCTACCGCCACATTCTCTCTCTCTCTTGGTTCCGGAAAGATGGTGCATCGGGACGGATCGATATGGTACATTTTGATTCAAATGTCCTTTGGAAACATACAATTACAGGTCGATGTGTGACAGATTATTGTGTCTCAAACAAGTTTATGGCTCGCATTTTTTTAATCTTCCAAATTTTCAGAAGAAGAGGGAAATTCGAGATGCGTTGAGAAAGACTCAGGCGAAGCAGGTACGGGATCGACCAACAAAAGAGGTAATTTTTCGTGCTAATAAGATACCATTTGACATTGTTTCAAATGTTGCACAATACTCGTCGATGTGCCAACCGACGTCGAAGCTGTCAGCAAGCGGCCTAACAATCTTCAAGTAGCCGTCAATTCCGCAAGAATTGAAGAAGTACTGAGACCCTTGGTGAGATTTTCAGAGTGAAAGTTCGAGTTAAAGGTTCTACGGGTGGTACGTGAAAAGAGAGAGAGAGAGAGAGAGAGAGAGAGAGAGAGAGAGAGAGAGAGAAACAGAGAGAGAGAGAGAGAGAGAGAGAGAGAGAGAGAGAGAGAGAGAGAAACAGAGAGAGAGAGAGAGAGAGAGAGAGAGAGAGAGAGAGAGAGAGAGAGAGGAAAAAAAATCAGCGCTCGGTCAACGAAACACAGTTGAGCTTTATGTCAATAATACATTAAATATATTCAGAACAAGAGATCCACAGCCATACACCAAAATATAACAACGAGGTGCAAGAATGGTATATCGGTGACAGGGCTTGATCGAGTCGTGTCAGGGATTCACGGAAACCAGTCGCCAGCAACTAACACCAATGTTCTATCACACATCTCCCTGCTTACTGCTTAGAGGTGTACGGTCTCTAACGCTCTCCAAAACAACGCGCTGTCTCGTTTTTCCCTCTGCGCTGTTTCGTCTCGCTATCTCATGCACTCTCTCGCACGCGCGCTAGCAGCAAAGACTACAGTAACCCTGCAAGTTTTTACTTTTAATTTTCGAGTGGAATGATTGTATCAGGGAAAGCGTTCATACATACATCGTTTTCCCTTGCTTAGCCACCGGATTCTACTCGTACAGGTGTCTTACCACTAACAAAGGAACCTCCACCAAAAATCACAATATAACACGATCATACTAAAACATTTATTGCTGTAATCGTTGTATAACGCGACGAATCGAGTGACGAAGATGGGTCGAGGTGTCGATTGGCTCTGCTAGTCGATCTGAAATTTTGTTCTTTTATTCAGTCTGGAATTGTCATAAAGGTATGCGTTTTATCGAGGGTATCAGTGAAGATTTTTTAGCGAATGAGAGTACAAAAATGGAAACCAAGTGAAACTATCAAC
Source organism: Caenorhabditis parvicauda (assembly GCA_963978915.1). Classification (NCBI taxonomy): domain Eukaryota; kingdom Metazoa; phylum Nematoda; class Chromadorea; order Rhabditida; family Rhabditidae; genus Caenorhabditis; species Caenorhabditis parvicauda. The sequence continues at coordinate 2,614,408 of OZ022252.1, forward strand.
TTTCATCAGAAAGTCGATGAATGCTTGGAAATACGTTTTGTGTGTTGCTCTTGGATAATCGGCAACGTACTCTACAAAACATAGTTTTCTGTTTTCGTACTCAGAATCCTCAATTCGTAATCATTCTTCTGAACAGGTCCAGTACAGTAAAATTACTGATATGTACAGCTTTACCGCAAAATGAAGAAAAAATTGTATATTGATTATCTCAAAGGATGGGATGTGTAGGACTGTACAATGCACACTCTACGACGTCAAGGTAAAAGAAGCGATCTCCTCAACGAGGATCGTTCTACTATTCTCAATGTATAATCAATGTTTTCAAGCACTCACCTATAGGAATTCCTTTGTATTAAAAGCTTCTTGTGTTGTCAATCTTCGATAGTGGGGAACTCGGTACGATCACTGAAAAGGGGATGATTCGTAAATTCGAACGGAGATTATATTTTAAAAAAGTATTGATGATATCTTTCACTTTGCTATAGGAAGATTGAACTTCTCTTTAATAGTTTAGTTTCTAATTTCATTGTAATACACTTTTGAATGTTAACTTATTGATTCTTCCTCTTTTTTTCTTCAAATAACTTCAAAATCGAACTGTTCCTTTCGCTAAATCTCAAAATTTCATCCTTGAAAGGGGGGGGGCACAACGCCCTGCTTTCGCTGCCTACGTGAGGTCGGGAAAAGGGTGAGGAGACGCAGACAAAAACCCGGTCAGAGAAAAAGTGCGAATGCGCCCTATGTACACTTTTGCGCCCCGCGCGTTTCAAAATTTTTGTTTTATTTTTCTTTTTCAACGCATTTGTCCTGTAATTTGACCGTATCTTGCTTTTTATTGATCAGAACACCATTTTGTTTCTTTCCGAAATTTATTCAAAAACGTATCAATCAGTTACTCATCTGTTTTCGCAATTTCGGTAGTTTTAAAGAGAAATATTCGACGTTTTAGTTTTCGAAAACTGTTTTCTTCCTTTTCTCTCTTTTTTTCAATCAATTCATGAGCAGTTTTTTTCAGAGTGACTGTCAACTAACATGGAATACGAAGGTCAAGAAAAATCCCATGGAAACAGAGGGTTTCTCTAGGCGAATGGTCAATTTTAAAAAAGGTTATTTTTAAAATTCAAAAATAAAACTCAATTTCGATTATTGTTTGAAACGTGTGCTGCTACCATAACAGTAAATGTTTCTGTGATAGTTGCAACCTTTTTCAATGAACTAAACGTCTTTCCAGATGTGTATTTGTTTTTAATTTTCGTGACAAAAAATTTATATAATGATTTCCAGTAGACTACTCGAGCCGACGGAGGACCAGTAGAAGATTCGCTAGCTGATGACAGTTTTATAGAAAAATTATGGTGGCCCAGGTTGATTTGTTAAGAACTTGAATTCTGCGATTTTCACCAATTTTGATTTTTTGAACAGTTTTCTTTCAAATAACGCCGAATTCAGTTCAATTGCTCAATCGTGTTTATATTTGGTTTTATTGAAGTGTTTATCAGATTCATTTCAATATACGGTAATAAATATTTGTACTTGAGAGAACTTTGAAGATGGTTTTCAGCATTTTTTCGCATATTTCAATAGACTTGTGCTTTTATAGGTCTTTCAGGTGGAGCGATCGAAGTGACACAAACATTAGGATAGTTTTTCTTTCTAATCAAGTCGTTTCCGGCAGCTGAGTAGCGCGTGAAATAAAAGTAAAAATCGCGCTACTTGTAAGCGGGGAGGCGAGAGAGTGTCGAGGGGGAGAGGGCGCAGAGTTCGAACCACGTCTAACAGGTAAGCAGGGCGCTGTGGGGGGGTATATGAACAATTTTTTTTAATATGAACAACCATTATTCATAGTTCTATTTCCGAACCTGCGAATAGAATTGTTTCACAATAGAATTGTTTCACAATAAAACAATTTTAATATGAACAACCATTATTCATAGTTCTATTTCCGAACCTGCGAATAGAATTGTTTCACAATAAAAAGGTAATTTAATTTTTATACTGAAATTACATTTTATAAAAGTTCAAACAGCTCACCCAATCGCGAAAAGCAACAATTTAGATCGTCGTCCAAGGATCTATCATGCTGCTCTACCAACATTCTCCGCTATTGCTGTTCCACCTGAAGTTTAAAATAATCAAAAGATGATGAATAACGAAAGAATGACAGAAATTTCATCCGCAATGGAATTGATAATGTATTCGTAATAGTAAAACTGATTAAAAATTTATTCAATTCATTTCAACAGTTATAAATAAGTTTGAGAAACAAATAAAAGTCAAAAACATTGGAATAAAAAGAAAAGAATGGACAGTGTCCAAGTGTATTGATTGAAAGGGGAGAGACGCAGAGGCGCCACGTAAACCTACACAAAACATTCTATGACCGGGGGTTTGTCTCTGTGCCCTCTCATTTCCCCCCCAGTGCTCACTCTCTCGCATAAACAGGGAGATGTGTATCACTACTAACACTCATATTCAGTTCTTTTCCTTCTGGTAATTTGACAATGTTATCCAACGTTTTTTTTTGCAAAAATCGCACAACTGTCCTGACCGGAGCAGAATTTTTAAAAGGTTCTCCTACGGTTCCCAATCCCATTATTCTGTGCTCGTGGCGGCTATTGCTGGTCGTCATGAAGCTTATGAACTTATTCTTAATGAATAAAGTTATTATATTAAAAAAACTCATGACGTCGAAGATGAGGACTTTGCAAAAGAAGTCTTGGGACGCGAGAAAAAAGAGTCTGTGAAAAAGAATTGAATAACTTTTCAAGATTTTTTCTTAGTAAAATATCAGTGAGCACCCAACGTGAAATTTTTCATGAATATGCAGTTTCATTATCTGAAAATAGGAATTTGAGTTCATCCTCTCAGAACAGCTTGAACAACATCATTTTCAAAAACCAATGGACAACGTTGTCCGGCTGAACTCAACAGTCTGGAAAAGCGAGAGAGGAAACAATCTCATCGCACGGCTAAGACTACAAAACCCGTGTGGCAGGCGAGGTCAACCGTCCAGAAAGGACAAAAATTCCGCAAACACGTCGAAAATAACACAACGAACCTACGGAAAACTCATCACTCTGACAATCACGAGGGGATAATCAGAACAAATGACAATGGCGGAAGCAATAAAATCAAAGAGCTGAAGGTTTACTCATACAGAAAATATGAAAACAAGAAAATCCCCCACCGAGCTCACCCACCACATGAAAACAAAGATCGAAAAGCAAGAACGAAGGCTGACAGGCGCGGCAAACCTAGTCAAGTCATTCAAGCTTACAGGGTAGGGGATGTGCGAACAAACGCACTAAAACCGATCTGGAAAGGCGAGCAAGATTTGACCTCTCGCTCCAGATCAAAACTTTAAGAGCTTTCAGCGCGCCATTTTATGTCATCACCCTCTCCCCTTTCATTTGTAATCTTATTTGTTCCCATATTTGTATTTTTGTTCGTCCTAACCTCCTTCCTTTTTGTGATTCTCGGTTTAATTACCCTAGTTTGAGGTCTACGCTCGACTAGGAATAAATATTTCATTGTTCACACGCATTCTACCACATAGCAGTAAACACCGATCGCACACGGTCTCGATCGAATGTGACCCCAAAGCGTACTGCCAGGAACCCGCAATCGGTAAGTATCTTTTTTTTTTTCGAAGAACAGAGCAGCTCTGATAATATACAACTCATCACTAGTTTTTTTTGTTTTCCAATCTTTACTTGCAAAAACAGTCAGAAAACATCTTGTTTGCAAGACAATCTCAGTTTTGTAGAATTTCCCAAACTGAAATCCGAATTCCGTGACTGGTTGGATTTTTCTAAACATGTTATCATTTTTTAAATCTTCCAACTTTTCAGAAGAAGGGGGAAATTCGAGATGCGTTGAGAAAGACTCAGGCGAAGCAGGTACGGGATCGACCAACAAAAGAGGTAATTTTTCGTGCTAACAAGATACCATTTGACATTTTTTCAAATGTTGCACAATACTCGTCCCTGAACCGTAATGATTTTGTTGAAACTTCAGATGCCCAGCCCACCAGGAGGCCAAAAAAAGAATGAGAGTGTCTCCAACTGTGGCAGGGTAACACCTCTAGCAGAAGTCATCGATTGTGCCAACCGACGTCGAAGCTGTCAGCAAGCGGCCTAACAATCTTCAAGTAGCCGTCAATTCCGCAAGAATTGAAGAAGTACTGAGACCCTTGGTGAGATTTTCAGAGTGAAAGTTCAAGTCAAAGGTTCACGGGTGGTGCGTGAAAAGAGAGAGAGAGAGAGAGAGAGCGAGAGAGAGAGAGAGAGAGAGAGAGAGAGAGAGAGAGAGAGAGAGAGAGAGAGAGAAATCAAACTACACAAGCAAAATGGAAACACGAGAGTGAAAAGTGATGAAGAGTGAAATGTGTTCAACTGCTTTTTAAATTTAAAAAAAAACACTCGGTCAACGACACACAGTTGAGCTTTATGTCAATAATACATTAAATATATTCAGAACAAGAGATCCACAGCCATACACCAAAATATAACAACGAGGTGCAAGAAACGCCAGAATGGTATATCGGTGACAGGGCTTGATCGAGTCGTGTCAGGGATTCACGGAAACCACTCGCCAGCAACTCATGACGTCGAAGATGAGGACTTTGCAAAAGAAGTCTTGGGAAGCGAAAAAAAGAGTCTGTGAACAAGAATTGAGTAACTTTTTAAGATTTTTTTTACTTCTTTTTTTTGTCTTCTCTCTTCTCTGTAGTAACCTACCCTCCTCTCTATCCACTCTAAACTTCTGTTCTATCATACTCTCTATTCCCACACTCTATCTTTTTTCCCACCGTTTCCCACCCCCAAGTAGCATCATCCTATCCTCCCATCACCTGAGCATTTCCCAGATGACTTCTCCTTACAACTGATACCCTATTCGTTCTTTTATTTATCCAACTTTCTTCTTATTCTCACTTTGCACAGTCGCAAATGGTCGCACTTTTTTGGACAGATGAAGACGCGTTCCTGCGACTATTGATACACGTGCCTGCCCTATTCGATACGCGTGCCTGCCTTCTTACCATATCGAAATTTCAGAGTCCGGTACGCGTATCGATAGTAGCCTGCACACGCCTTCATCTGTCCACAAATGTGCAGCACGTGTTCCCGCCACATTGACATTACAGAGAGTCGACCACGTACAGTGAGTGTCACAAAAGTTTTGAGATTTAATTTGAAGTGTTAATAAAACGTGAAGAAAACTCATTTCAAAGGGCATGCTACTCAATTATATTGGATTTTTCTGCATTGTCTTTTGTCACCAGCTTTGCTCTGGTGAACAAGACTTGGTGGATCAAATAGTCCAGAACAATTTTGGCACAGGTTATGATTTCATTGAATGAGAAGAGAGAGAGAAAGAGAGAAAGAGAGAAAGAGATAGAGAGAGAGAGGGAGAGAGAAAGGAAGAGAGAGAGAGAAAGGAAGAGAGAGAGAGAGAGAGAGAGAGAGAGAGAGAGAGAGAGAGAAGAGAGAGAGAGAGAGAGAGAGAGAGAGAGAGAGAGAGAGAGAGAGAGAGAGGGAAGAAAATGTATTTTAGTGTGTCCTGGTGGCTCAGCTCCATTTGCAACGAAGAACCCGATAACATCGTCGTCAAGCTGCTCCAAGACATCAGAATGTAATCCGCAGTCCTATGATATGACACGGGGATCTGTCTGGCCAACGGGCTTCTGTTACGATCTGGGCTCCCATGGTAAACATTGCTGCAGTGAGTCGACTATAAAGAAACACACCGACTGTTCTTCTCTTCAGCTGCCTTCGCGTGCAAGTCGAAAATGTTCAACGTCGTCTTTCCAGAAAAAAATGATTACAAAAGACTGTGTTTCACCCCTATGGTGAGTGGTTAAGTAATTCGAAATCCAGTTTTAGAGGAGAGAGAGAGAGAGAGAAAGAGAGAGAGAGAGAGAGAGAGAGAGAGAGAGAGAGAGAGAGAGAGAGAGAGAGAGAGAGAGATGTTATCAGCTTTTCTATCGAAAAGTTCAAATTTGTGTGGGATGATTACTTGACTTCAGAAGCCAGAGAAAGGTGTCTGTGATGATGGATACGTACCCGAGAACGATATGTGCTGTCGTAAGAGAAGTTCACGACTCCAATCAACAATCGGAACCTTTCAGCCATCCCTTATCCAGAATCACTGACAAAAAAATCCATCGAACTCGATGAACGAGCATCGAACAACGAGGCTGTGAAGCTCGCAAATGGAGACTACAAAACTTGCTCGGACAAAAGGACCGAGTGTCAGATGGGAACAGAGTACTGTACTTTTCCCAGCATGCAAAAACTGCATCCATTTGGTGAATCGCCGCCATTGTGTTTTCCGAGTAGGTTCACGTCTTTTTTCTTCTAGCTTGTTTTTCAGCTACCGCCACATTCTCCCTCGTGGTTCCGGAAGTAGAGTGCTTTGGGGATCGATATGGTACTTTTTGATTCAAATGTCGTTTGGAAACATACAATTACAGATCGGTGTGCGACAGATTACTGTATCTCGAACAAGTTTATGGCTCGACCAGGTGTCGATTTGGAGAAGAAGACTTGTGTTAAAATGGTCTGCAAGGATGGTAGAGAATTGGTCAGGCAAACGTGGCCATGTAGGAAGAGCAAGGACTGCATACCTAATTATTCCATGAAAGAAAGAAAGAAAAGAGAATACTTTCCGTGAGTCCTGGGTTGCTTCAAAAGAGGAAGTGATGAGCTAGACACAAAAAAGGGAGAAAGACGAGAGAGAGAGAAAGAAAGAGAAAGAGAGAGAGAGAGAGAGAGAGAGAGAGAGAGAGAGAGAGAGAGAGAGAGAGAGAGAGAGAGTGAGATTCAATGTTATGACTTGAAGGTCTACCTGCATAGTCGACTTGGGGGACTCTGTAATCGGAGACTGTTGTTTCGGTGAGTTTTTTCAAACACAATTCATCAACATTCTATCCATCGACTTCAGATGAACTCGCAGACGATGTTTGTGACGCTGGAAGCCTGCCAGCTCTGACTGAAGACATGCAGTCCGTGAAGTGTCAGACGTCCACCGACTGCCGCAAGATTCTCACAAACAAACACGCCGGCTCAGTTCGCTGCTCTGCCAAGGGGTACTGCTGCCAGTCTGACTACAAGTGCCCGGTATCAGGAGTGAAGATGGAAAAGGAACCCACATGCACAGACGACTCACTGGACAAATGTCAAGCAGCTGGTGATGGTGCCTTTTGTGAGCAAGGAATTTGCTGTCCAAAAAGTGAGTAAAGTAGAAAAGAAGTACTTTAATCAGTACGAACAGTGAATGAGAGCGTCAGTAGGTGGCTATTAATCAGTAAAAATGTGTCTCTCAGCGCCGGTTGTAAAGACGTACAAAACAAATATTGATGATGAGAAGTCGGAACCAGATGTGCCATTCTACTTCGTAGGTCACATCTACTTGATTGGAAAGAAAAATGACTTTGGTGAAGAGCACACCATTGCAGGAGATTGCTCATCCAGGTGAGATGTTGTGAACGACAAGAATACGACATCGTCGGTGACCTTTCTCTCTCTCTCTCTCTCTCTCTCTCTCTCTCTCTCTCTCTCTCTCTCTTTCTCTCTTTCTCTCTCTCTCTCTCTCTCTCTCTCTCTCTCTCTTCTCTCTCTCTCTCTCTCTCTCTCTCTCTCTCTCTCTCTCTCTCTCTCTCTCTCTCTCTCTCTCTCTCTTTGTCATACTCAGGCCCCTCGCATACGCATCGCAAACATTTTAGCCCAATGTAGTAGACAAAGTGTCGGATTTTTGCAAATCACCGACAAAATGTCGCCAAATATCCAATTTTTTATTTATGGAGCTAGTTTTTAACACTTTCAGCAAGCAATGTCCCCATATTGATGGCGAAACCTACTTTTGCGTGCATGAAAAACATGCAAATGGAACAAAGTCGAACCGATGTTACAGAATGCCTAGTGTATGAATTGAATCTTGGATCTATTTATTTAATGATTTTAGGCACGGAACAGACCCAAGGTGCCGGTGAAAGTCGAAGGTTCGTTTGAATTAGTTCGGGTTTGAAGTAACATATTTGTCTCTATCTCTCTCTATATATACAGTTGCGTCAGAAAGTTAATGTACGCTATCGTTTTTTGAAATATCTCAACGTTGGACAATCGGGGGTTGGTGGGCCTCAGTTACTTGGAAAAAGCTATAATCAGAGGGAACAATAGTCTCCAGATGGGTGCACCTATTGCTGGACCCTCCTCGATATAGTCAACGCGTACTTGGCATCCTTTCTCATTCCTCCCCATATTCCAGTCCTCATTTTTCAATCCCTTTTATCTTTTCATACACATACTGTTTTGATACTCTATCACATGGTTGTTTTTTTTTCTTTTCTCTTTCTTTTACTCTCCTTTACTCCGCTTTACGGAATAAACTATTATTGTTATTATTGTTATTATCGGGTAGGTTTGTAAGTTTCAGGAATTGTGAATAAAACATTTTTATACACTGCGAAGAGATATTGTACCAACAGGAGATTCTTTTCATATGAAAGTAGTTATTTTCTGCAAAACCACTCAAAATTTACTTTTTCTCTCAAAATTCATTTCTCGTTTTTTTCTTTTATTTTCAATTTTTCTGCTTTTTTGTGAATAGTTTTTCAAAGATCAGATAATTTAATTTATGAGAATTAAAAAAAACAACCAATTCGGAGATTGTTCGAGGTCATCAGATGAGATTGAAGTGGCTGCATTTTACTAAATATTCCCAGAAGAAGATATCACGTCCGTATGATTTTAGTCTTGCTGCATCTCAGCTGGAATTGTTTGAAAAACCTTTCACTACAGTTTCTTCGTTATATCGACTCCATTTGAGATTATCTAGGAATTATGCCAGGACGTTAGCCATTGATCTTGTGGCCATACTTTCCAAGAGTCATGGAGTGACAGTCAGTTTTTTGACCATAAAACTGAAACGCCTCCATGAAGACGTCTAGTTTTTTGTAGACACGTTTTATACATCAGACTTGTTTATTTGATGAGTAGGAGGCCACTGAAGTTACTTATATGACCTAATTCATCTATGAACTCGGGTAAATGAAATCTGAAAACTGGCTTCTTTGCACTTTTCTCTTCGCCTTGATTGTAGTACTGCCAGATCGGTGATTTTCGTACGTTCAACAATTGAATTTAAGGAAACCAATGTAGACGTTGTGTCAGCAAAAAATTAGACGTCTTCATGGAGGCGTCTCAGTTTTATGGTCAAAGAAAATAACTACTTTCATGTGAAAAAATTGCTATTGGTTAATATTTCTTCGCAGTGTATAAAAATGTTCTCTCTCTCTCTCTCTCTCTCTCTCTCTCTCTCTTTCTCTCTCTCTCTCTCTCTTGTTGTTGATGATGATGTTCCTTCTTCAGAAATGTCATGTTTCGATAGTACGAAATCTGACGAAGGATGTACCAAAAGCAGTGAATGTACATCACCACTAGCTTGCGTGCAGTTGGGACCCAAAACTTCTGATCGACGTTGCTGTTGTAAGTGTCGTAAGATCTAACGGAGTGGGTTGTGGTCTTGCTTTGCTCGAGTCACTTGGGACTGGGGTAATTAAACCTTTTTTTACGCAAATAATACGAGTTATAAGAAATGATGTTTGGGTGAGGGACCGAGAGAAAGCTAAGAAAAAAGGAATGATAATAAATAAAAAAGCATTTTTAACCAGCATCTTTCTAGAAAAAACTTGGAGATTTGATTGGTTCAGATTTGACGGTGTGCAAAACGCGAGTGTTCGCAGAAAAGAAGGCACACAAGTTGGCGTTCTCCGACACGTTCTACCGTATAATGGTGAGCCATTGAGAGGAGAGTTTGGGATTACTCCCCATCCACATGAAATGTATTGCTCACCAGCACCTATTCTTCGCTACGCTAAGAACCCCTTCTCTTTTGTAAGCGAAAAACGATCTGGTTTTTAGAGGCCTTGCTATCTCTTATTCTCTCTCTCTCTCTCTCTCTCTCTCTCTCTCTCTCTCTCTCTCTCTCTCTCTCTCTCTCTCTCTATCTCTGTTTCTCTATTTTTCTCTCTGTCTTTCTCTTTCTTTCCAACGCATGTCGGTTTCGTTGGAAATGACTCAAAGTGATATTCAGCTGCCTATCAATGACACGTGTGAAGAAGGGTTCGAAGTTGGTCGGCACATAATAAAAGATTCTGTTCTCTGTTGTCGTGAGTTGCATCCCTCATCATTCTGACTACCCATGTCTTGTTCAGCCATCGCCTCCCCCCTTCTGACGTCCAAGAATCCCCTGGTTCCCAGACCGACGCCGGTGCTCGATGCGAACGGACAGAACAAACGATGCAAGGAGAATTTCAACCCACTTGCAACCTGTGACGTGGCCACTGAAACGTGTCTAATCACATACCAAGGAGAGCTGGGACATGACGATCGTGGGTCCACAACAATTTAAAACGAATCATATTAATAATCGACAAATCCTCTGCCCCTTTGCCCCGACCACTTTTCGTGAAGCCGATTTTTGGGTGTCGCTTTTTGGTTTTGGTTGGGGTCAAGGGAGAGGAAGGGGTTGTGCAAAAGTGCCCAGAGGGGAGATACGAACCCGCGACGAGCTCCTGAAAGTTCTCTTCTTTAAGTTCTTTGCTTTCTTTGCTTTTTGAGTGTCGCTTTTTGGTTTTGGTTGGGGTCAAGGGAGAGGAAGGGGTTGTGCAAAAGTGCCCAGAGGGGAGATACGAACCCGCGACGAGCTCCTGAAAGTTCTCTTCTTTAAGTTCTTTGCTTTCTTTGCTTTTTGGGTGTCGCTTTTTGGTTTTGGTTGGGGTCAAGGGAGAGGAAGGGGTTGTGCAAAAGTGCCCAGAGGGGAGATACGAACCCGCGACGAGCTCCTGAAAGTTCTCTTCTTTAAGTTCTTTGCTTTCTTTGCTTTTTGGGTGTCGCTTTTTGGTTTTGGTTGGGGTCAAGGGAGAGGAAGGGGTTGTGCAAAAGTGCCCAGAGGGGAGATACGAACCCGCGACGAGCTCCTGAAAGTTCTCTTCTTTAAGTTCTTTGCTTTCTTTGCTTTTTGGGTGTCGCTTTTTGGTTTTGGTTGGGGTCAAGAGAGAGGAAGGGGTTGTGCAAAAGTGCCCAGAGGGGAGATACGAACCCGCGACGAGCTCCTGAAAGTTCTCTTCTTTAAGTTCTTTGCTTTCTTTGCTTTTTGGGTGTCGCTTTTTGGTTTTGGTTGGGGTCAAGAGAGAGGAAGGGGTTGTGCAAAAGTGCCCAGAGGGGAGATACGAACCCGCGACGAGCTCCTGAAAGTTCTCTGCTTTAACCACTCGGTCATGATGTGCACACTCAGGAAAGTAAAACCAAATTAGATCGCGAAATTTCTAAATTGGATCATGAAAAAATGAAGTTAGAATTGGCACGATCGTATTTTGGAAATTCGTATTTTGGAATTTATTTGGAAATTTCAAGATCTAATTTGGTTTTTTAGATCAAAATAGATCTAATTTACCAATTTTAATTTTTATCGCGGCATAACTTCTGAAGGAGTGGGAATTTTCAAAATCTGAGAAAAACGTATTCTTATAACTTTCTACTCTACCAGAAAAAGTAGTTATCGGATGTTACGGCCATATCAATTTAGATCTAATTTGGAAATTTCGCGATCTAATCTGGTTTTACTTCCCTGAGACGTGTTTCCAAAGCGCAGTGGCAGAGAAGTCGATTACAAAACGCACGAAATTCTATGGTGACTGTTTGAATGAGTTCGGGGGCAACGCGCCGTAGTGCAATGGTTCTAACAACACTGGCATTACTTATGGACACAGAGAGAGAGAAAGAGGAGAAAGAGAGAGGAAGAGAGAAAGAAAGAGAGAAAGATAGAGAGAGAGGAAGGGAGAGAGATGAAGGTGGAGGGAGAAAGAGAGATGGAGAGAAAAGAAATCGTTTTGGAGCGTTAGCGAAAAACTCAAGCGGCCCGAGCGTAGCGAGGAATAGCTGCTTGTTTGCAATGGTATGAAAAAGAAACGAGAGGACCAGCCCTTTTCAGTAGAATTAAGTGGTTTGGGTGTAGCGAGGGTTTCGTGCTTGTTTGTAATGGTGTAGATTCATATGTACACGTGTCAGTGTGCATTTTCTTTTGGAGAATAACCGATCATTCTACTTAATGATTGCTGGTTGCAATACAATGATTGCAGCGTCCGGTATGGATAAGGATCACGAAAGTCACTTATGTTATCCATGTGAGTGGTCATGCACAAAAGCGAACTGAAAACTCGAATTTCAGTCCCAACACTCCCTGGATCAACAACTCCAGTCAGTTCGATCGAATACTGTTCGAATGATGGTCAGTTCCTTTCTCTCTCTCTCTCTCTCTCTCTCTCTCTCCTCTCTCTCTCTCTCTCTCTCTCTCTCTCTCTCTCTCTCTCTCTCTCTCTTTGTGTCCACAAGCCCTTCATTCAGCCGATTGCAAGTCACCGGATGAGATCTGTTTCATGGGATTCAGGGCAGAAGACAACTCACCAACAGGTCTCTGTGGTGAAGGTGAGTTATTGTTCACTGACTCTGCCCGAAGTGAATTTCAGATCTTTACACATGTGCCGAAACGGGAATGACAACAATCAAAACAGAGTTACCGGTAAGAAACTGACTGAGAGAGATGTGAGAGTGATTTACAGGTCAACGGAGGATGCGGGACAGGATTCGCAGTCGGAAAGGCAAAGAAACAACACTCGACGACGTCACTCGGCTCTTCCATATGTTGCCGTGAGTGCATTCTGTCTGCAGATCCATCCATTCACCAACTATTTCAGCCGTTCCTTATACGATTCTGACACACAAACGCGAGAATCTGACACCGCCTGTGCAAGAGACGGGGGGATACAAGAAGTGCACGAAGTCTGGTGACGGGTGTGATACGGCGACCGAGTACTGTGGCAGTTCATACAACCCGTTCTGGGTGCATGGACTTCAACCCGATACACATTTTTGTTATCCGCGTGAGTCTTCTCCTCTCTCTCTCTCTCTCTCTCTCTCTCCCTCACTCTCTTTCTCTCTCTCTCTCTCTCACTTCTTTTCACCAGCTAATTTCAGTGGAAGCTCTGTCTGATTCGCCATGTTACACATTTCCATCTGTGGTCCTTTGTTCTCATGATGGTGAGTAGTTTGGCAGTACTCATTAGTTGAAATGATGACATTCAAGGTGACTGCAGTACTGAACAGTCCTGCATCAGCGGTTTCTGGGTGACAAACAGCAGTGGAACTGGCATCTGTGGAATCGAATCAAAGTGCACCACGACACCATCATCTCCATCCAACCAGAACAACCAGAATGGAGCAGCGTCAGTGTCCGACGACACTTTCGACTTCGACTCGGTGAGAAGACAGAATATCGTTGTTCCATGATTCGATTACAGATGGCTATCCTACAGTCCAGTTTCTTTGCCTCCTCCGTTTGCTTCGCCGTTTTCAGTATTCTAGCAACCACCTTCAACATCCTCTTCTTCCGTCCAAACTTTGTAAGAAACTTCCGAAGAAATTATCGTCAATGATGAATGATACTGATACCATTGTGTGTATTATTTTAAAAATAAAATGAAGACTTCGGGGTTTTATAGATTCTTTCTTGATTTGATTTCAAGATTCTGACAACAGAATGAAAAGCCGTGAGGTATACGTGGTAGAAACATGAACTGCTAGGATGTACAGATTTGATTTATGTGAAGTGAAGTGAAGTACGAGTGCGTGTTAATACATGAAATTTCATTTCAACTCGTTTTTCGTGGAAGACAACCAGAGATTTACATAGCTGCGGAGACCTAATCAGGGTGTCACGATGTGTGATACGCAGCGTGGCTTTTCCAGAACTGAGTGTCGACTTCTTGTGATACGCAGCGTGGCTTTTTCCAGAACTGCGTGTCGACTTCTTGTGATACGCAGCGTGGCTTTTCCAGAACTGAGTGTCGACTTCTTGTGATACGCAGCGTGGCTTTTTCCAGAACTGAGTGTCGACTTCTTGTGATACGCAGCGTGGCTTTTTCCAGAACTGAGTGTCAACTTCTTGTGATACGCAGCGAGGGTTTAAAGCTTGCGCAGTCAGAAATGTACCTGCGTGGACCTAATCAGGGTACCCTAACTGAGTATCAACCTGTGGGATACGCAGCGTGGCTTTTCCAGAACTGAGTAGCGACTTCTTGTAAAAAATCAAACTTTCAGCTTGACCAACACAGGCGGAACACAATCTCCTCACAGTACTGGCGTCCCCACGAGCCCTCTGCAAGTATCGGGATTGTTTAGGTAGAGTTTAGGACGAGTTGGGTGCATTAGAAAGTGTTTTTTTGTATGATGAAAGAACTTCCACCCACACCGAGCTAAAGGTGATCGGCATCGATTAGACGCGTTGCATCAGTTTTTTTTATCAGTTTGCTCAGCTCACGATATAATTCATCAGTTTGCTCAGATCACGATAGAAGCTGTCTGTTGTTGATGGTGCAGCAGCCGTAGTTGGGTGCGTAGACGTTGATCAACGTAACTCTCCTGCCACTGATTCGTATGGTGAGCACCATGATACGTGTTGAAACTTCTTGTACTCCTATCACGTGCTGGGCGATGTCTTGCCTCACCCAGAATCCCAGACCGGGTTGTCGTGGAGCACGATTATTCAGAATGAGAACATTGCCGGAGTTGAGTTGACTTGCGGTGATTTTCGTCCCTCCGTACACTCTTCGTCTAGGGCTAGAAGATGTTGATCGCTGCCAGCCGTTCGGACGTTTAAGGTTCCGATTCTTGTCTTCGAGAAGATTTTCCCTGTGCCTTTGGTTGGTGTCGGTTTGGTTGGTGTTGGTTTTTTGGCCGGTCCATGGCTCGTTGTCGGGACCTGCTGCCCTACCCCACCAGCGAGAGCCGTGGCCGGTGGAGCAGTTTTTTGTGGAGCAGTTTTTTTTTCCTGTTTTTTGATTTCTTTTTGCTGTATATGGGGTTGACAACCCGGTACGGCTTGCAGGGCCTCCGGGCTTCTCACTTCGTTTCGCTTGAACACGGCGACGACGAGTGGTAGTCGGGTTGCTGGTTTCTTGGTTCGTTGTCGATTGTTCACGTCGACGTTAGAATCGTTGACAGACCACACCAATTGAAGGTGAACCAGCTCGTAGTCCTGAACCAGCTCGTCGTTCATGACTTTACCGTACTTGAGCACAGTTGAATTTCGGATACCGTAACCCTCTGACCTCCAAACCACAAATATCACAGATAACTCTTCTAAGGGTGGATCGTACTCAAACACAGTTGAATTTCGGGTACCGTAACCCTTTGACCTTCAAAACACAAATATCACAGAGAACTTGTCTCCATGGGTGTACAGTACTTGAACACAGTTGAATTTCGGGTACCGTAATCGTATGACCTCCAAACCACAAATATCACAGAGAACTTGTGTCCATGGGTGTACCGTACTTGAACACAGTTGAATTTCGGGTACCGTAATCGTATGACCTCCAAACCACAAATATCATGAACAACTCTTCTACAAGACTGTACCGTACATGAGCACAGTTGAATTTCGGATACCGTAACCCTCTGACCTCCAAACCACAAATATCATGGACAACTCTTCTACAAGACTGTACCGTACATGAGCACAGTTGAATTTCGGGTACCGTAACCCTTTGACCTTCAAAACACAAATATCACAGAGAACTCGTCTCCATGGGTGTACCGTACTTGAACACAGTTGAATTTCGGGTACCGTAATCGTATGACCTCCAAACCACAAATTCTTATCACGCGGTAAGTAATAGAATCGCAACAGTTCGTTCCGGGAGCTTTTCGAACACTACGAACTTATCAAAATGCCTTTTTGATAAGGCCTATCACGCCTGATGGAAACCATCCATATAAAATGCTCATTGATGTCAAATTCGCCAAGAATGTTCCCGCTATTGTTCTTTGGTCTCTTGGTGTCCGGCGTTGGTGCCACGTGCAGTCCACCAAACGGGACTGACACAGGCCTTCATTGGTGGCAGTGCAGCAATGGGCCAGTGCAGTTTTACAACGTTACTCCTTATGATGAGACTGGTTGGTTTTTTGACTAACCCTGGTCAATCGTACTGTCGCAAAGGTTGGACAAAATTTTCTTATTGTAGATCAAATTTTGTGACTAATCCAGGTCAACCTCTAAGTTTTGAGATCGGACACACACTAGTTCAGACATGAACTTTCATTGAAAAGCTATGTAGATCAAATTTTATGACTAACCCAGGTCAACCTCTAAGTTTTGAGATCGGACACACACTGGTTCAGACATGAACTTTCATTGAAAAGCTATGTAGATCAAATTTTATGACTAACCCAGGTCAACCTCTAAGTTTTGAGATCGGACACACACTAGTTCAGAGATGAACTTTCATTGAAAAGCTATGTAGATCAAATTTTATGACTAACCCAGGTCAACCTCTAAGTTTTGAGATCGGACACACACTGGTTCAGACATGAACTTTCATTGAAAAGCTATGTAGATCAAATTTTGTGTCTAACCCAGGTCATCCTCTCAGTTTTGAGATGGGACACACACTAGTTCAGACATGAACTTCCATTGAAAAGCTATGTAGAAAAAATTTTGTGACTAACGCAGGTCAACCTCTCACTTTTGAGATCGGACACAGGCCTTCATTGGTGCCCAGGTCAACCTCTAAGTTTTGAGATCTAACCCAGGTCAACCTCTAAGTTTTGAGATCGGACACACACTGGTTCAGACATGAACTTTCATTGAAAAGCTATGTAGATCAAATTTTGTGTCTAACCCAGGTCATCCTCTCAGTTTTGAGATGGGACACACACTAGTTCAGACATGAACTTCCATTGAAAAGCTATGTAGAAAAAATTTTGTGACTAACGCAGGTCAACCTCTCACTTTTGAGATCGGACATTCTGTTTCAAGCTTGAATGTCCACTGAGAAGCTATGTAGAACAAATTTTATGACTAATCCAGGTCAGTCTCTAACTTTTGAGATCGGACATTCTGTTTCAAGCTTGAATGTTCAATGAGAAGCTATGTAGAACAAACTTTATGACTAATCCATGTCAACCTCTCACTTTTAAGATCGGACATTCTGTTTCAGGCTTGAATGTCCAATGAGAAGCTATGTAGATCAAATTTTGTGGCTAACCCAGGACAACCTCTCACTTTTGAGATCGGGCATTCTGTTTCAAGCTTGAATGTCCAATGAGAAGCTATGTAGATCAAATTTTGTGGCTAACCCATGTCAACCTCTCACTTTTGAGATCGGGCATTCTGTTTCAGGCTTGAATGTCCAAGCCTGAAACAGAATGTCCAATGAGAAGCTATGTATGTCAAATTTTATGACTAATTCATGTCAACCTCTCATTCTAAAAATCGGAGACCCTATGTGTTTTTCCATTGAGAAGCTGTGCAGATCAAATTTTATGACTAATCCAGGGTAACCTCTCATACCTTAAGATTGGACACCCTATATGTTTTTCCATTGAGAAGCTGCATAGGTCAAATTTTATGACTAACTCACGTCAACCTCTCATACCTTAAGATTGGACACCCTATATTATTTGTCAATAAGAAGCTGCGTAGATCAAATTTTTTGACTAACCCAGGTCAACCTCTCATACCTTAAGATTGGACATCCTATATTACTTGTCAATAAAAAGCTTTGTAGATCAAATTTTATGACTAATCCAGGTCAACCTCTCATTATAATGATCAGACAACCTTTATGATTTTCCAATAAGAAGCTGCGTAGATCAAATTTATGACTAATCGAGGTCAACCTCTCATTATAATGATCAGACAACCTTTATGATTATCCAATAAGAAGCTGTGTAGATCAAATTTATGACTAATCCAGGTCAACCTCTCATTCTGAGGATTCAGGCAAGAACTTCCAATATCCAATTCATCTGGCGAAACCGATCGTCGTCAAAACAGACATCTCCAACCCAACCAACACGTACATTGCACCGAGTCTGCGAAATACCGTCAACATTTGGTCCTGGGGCGGTTGGGCCGGTTGTGCGTGGTCTTCTATCCCCACCCTCGGGTTACTGTAAGTGTGACCGCGTCGCAAACACGCAACGCATCGGTTGGTTTCAGGAAGGACCTCGATGCGTGTAGTCATGGTGTCCCGTGCCCAATCAAGCCCGGAAGACAAGAACTCGATGTTACCATCGATTTTTCCGAATTTGAGGTGAGTTGTGGGTTTTTGTGTAGACACCGAGAACATCAGAGCTGACGACAATTCTCCTTATTGTTTGATAACTGTGCAATTGCGCGTCAGAAAAGGCAAGATATCACACCAAGGACTAAGAAAATCACGACATTTCTCTTCTTTTACATGCAATTGCGCGTAAGAACAGACGAGAAATCACACCGAGGACGCCATAAATGACGACATTTTTTTTTCAATGTCTGTGCAATCGCGCGTCAGTTCAAGCAAATGGTCCGCAACGCAATGTACCGAGAACATTGGAAATTACGCCATTGCACTACTTAAGTGCAGGCATCTAAAACACCATAAATGACGACAGTATGTCTTATTTCGCGGCAGCACTACACCAAAAAGCAACACTATCTACACATTGCGCGTCATCTTCGAGCAGACTGTGCATTCACTGAAAACACCATAAATGACGACAGTATGTCTTATTTCGCGGCAGCACTACACACAAAGGCAACACTATCTACACATTGCGCGTCACCTTCGAGCAGACTGTGCATTCACTGAAAACACCATAAATGACGACAGTATGTCTTATTTCGCGGCAGCACCACACACGAAAGCAACACTATCTACACATTGCGCGTCACCCTTGAGCAAACTGTGCATTCACTGAAAACATCATAAATGACGACAGTATGTCTTATTTCGCGGCAGCACTACACACAAAGGCAACACTATCTACACATTGCGCGTCACCTTCGAGCAGACTGTGCATTCACTGAAAACACCATAAATGACGACAGTATGTCTTATTTCGGGGTAGCGCCACACACACTAGAACAACACTATCCACACACTGCGCGTCACCTTCGAGCAGACTGTGCATTCAATGAAATCACCATAAATGACGACAGTATGTCTTATTTCGGGGTAGCGCCATACTCAAAAGCAACACTATCTACTACACATTGCGCGTCACCTTCGAGCAAACTGTGCATTCAATGAAATCACCATAAATGACGACAGTATGTCTTATTTCGGGGTAGCGCCATACTCAAAAGCAACACTATCTACTACACATTGCGCGTCATCTTCGAGCAGACTGTGCATTCACTGAAAACACCATAAATTACGACAGTATGTCTTATTTCGGGGTAGCGCCACACACACTAGAACAACACTATCCACACACTGCGCGTCACCTTCGAGCAGACTGTGCATTCACTGAAAACACCATAAATTACGACAGTATGTCTTATATCGCGGCAGCACCACTATCTACACATTTCGCGTCACCTTCGAGCAGACTGTGCATTCACTGAAAACACCATAAATTACGACAGTATGTCTTATTTCGGGGTAGCGCCACACACACTAGAACAACACTATCCACACACTACGCGTCACCTTCGAGCAGACTGTGCATTCACTGAAAACACCATAAATTACGACAGTATGTTTTATTTCGGGGTAGCGCAACACACACTACAAAAACACTATCCACACACTGCGCGTCACCTTCGAGCAGACTGTGCATTCACTGAAAACACCATAAATGACGACAGTATGTCTTATATCGCGGCAGCACCACTATCTACACCTTTCGCGTCACCTTCGAGCAGACTGTGCATTCACTGAAAACACCATAAATGACGAAAATTTGCAGGTAATCATCAACATGCTCAAGGACAATCAACCATACCAACTCCAATATGTTCTAAACGACAAAACTTCCGGTGATTCATCATGCTTAATGGTACAGTCATGGGCTTTACTCAAGTAAAGTCATAATAAACATTTTACGACTAGTCCAAGCCAACAAAACTTTATTCTCTGCTGAAAATCTCGTTGATACAATTATGGCCATTGCAATTAAAACTCGATCCAAGGAAAAAATGGGGTTAAAAACAATGAAATCACTTTCTAAAGGTACATTCTAATCACATTGCAAGAAAAAGTTATATAAAGCATATTTAAAGCATAAAGGGCAAGAAATACATGTTTTATGTGTAAACCGGTGCTAAATCAGCCGAATGGAAAACCGTTGATTATTTGAAAAACAAAGTTCTCGATAATTCCACAAAAAACATTTTTCTCGAGACTTTTCTTGTTAATTCAATACAAAAATGCGTAAATTGAATTATTTTCACTATTCTTACATGGAATCGATTCATTATGGAGAAACATGAAGATAACTAGGATGACTTACTCAAAAAAAATGGAAAGAGTTGGTGAATCAATGAAGGTTGTCGTGCATGTAGTCATTGAAAGCCTGAATCACTTCTTTCTTCATCTCTCTCTCTCTCTCTCTCTCTCTCTCTCTTTCTCTCAGAATCAAACGCTCACCTTTTCATGAAACTTTCTGAGATACGAGATCTCGACGATGCGATGGACGGGATCATTCTCAAACTTGCAGACCGCAGCCATTGGTCGACCTTCGACGTCCAAATATTCATCGACCGACAGGATGTATTCAAGCTGTAAATTGAAGTGAAATTTCAAAAACTTGGATTCACTTTTTGAATCAAAATACATATGATCGACGATATCACATAGTTTTCTCTACCTGTAAAAAAGTCTGACCTCCGTAAATCGGGTACTTAGTACCGTAGCAGTTTCGCCTTGAAATACAAGAACGATTTATTTAATGAGCCTTTAATTTCAGAATGGACTCAAAATAAAAAATAATTTAAATCCACAAAGATCTAACTGTTCATTGTGAGAGTCCCGACCCTACCGTACTCATTTTACAAAAACGCGACTGGCGCGTGTTTGAAATCGGTCAGACTTTTTTCTAGATATGTGCGAGATATTTTCAATTCTTATGAAAAAAAGTAAAAGTTCCTGTTTTTTTCGTTTTTTTCTCGAATTTCGAAATTTTATTTTCTGTATTTTGAAAATACTCTAAAAGGAAAATTGTTAATATTTAGCGGAAAAGCTGACAAATCTTCTAATTTTTCTAACCAAAATGGCATTCCCATTGACTTTTCAAAATTACTCTTCAAAAATCATGAAAAAAAATGTTTTTCGGTATTTTCTCCGCTTTTTTGATAAAATCGTTGATATTTCATAATTATTCGTCAAAAATCATGAAAAAGTACCTTTCTATCCGAGATTTTATAATCCGGTCTGAACTGATTCTCATCAGCAAACGGATTCGCCGCTTCTTCTTCTTGCGGCTGCTCTTCCGCCTGTTGCACTTCTTCTGGGTCATTGTCGTTGATATCCGGAAGAAATTCTTGTGTTATTTGTACTGCACGTTCTTCTTGATGATCTACTTCCTCCGTTTCGCCTTCAACCGGTGGACAGACTTCTGGCGATCCGGGTTCCGGGCTGCACTCTACTCTGAGACGCCTTTGCGGCTGAGGCTGTGGCGAGTACGTGCCACGGGCTTTTCTCTTTTTTCCCGATTGCTGAAACTATTATTCACTCTCTTACTCTCTCTCTCTCTCCTCTCTTTCTCTCTCTTTCTCTCTCTCTCTCTCTCTCTCTCTCTCTCTCTCTGTCTCTGTCTCTCTTTCTCTCTCTCTCTCTCTCTCTCTCTCTCTCTCTCTCTCTCTCTCTCTCTCTCTCTCTCTCTCTCTCTCTCTCTCTCTCTCTCTCTCTCTCTCTCTCTTTCTCTCTCTCTCCTTCTCTCTCTCTCTCTCTCTCTCTCTCTCTCTCTCTCTCTCTCTCTCTCTCTCTCTCTCTCTCTCTCTTTTGTCTTGAATAATTTCGTTAAAAACTCACAGTTTTAGCTGCTTTTCTGGGATCTGCTTCCGAGTCCTCAGGCTTCACGGAGTCCCAGTACTCGTGAACAAATGTATCAGTAACAGTTTTCTGAAATTAACTTTGTCCATTCTATTTCTTAGTGAATCCTTACGAAGTTTTCCGTGGTGATCCAACTATTATAGCGTTGTGTGTAATTTACCCATTTGACGAAATACTCCAAAGTATCCCCTATACCGCGATGCGCCAGAATTTTTTCAATCGCGTAGAGTTTTTTGCCTTTTTTCCTGGGAGGCATCTTTCTGAAATATGAACTGGAAATGGGGAGTATGTGGGAAACGATTCGAACCAATAAAATCTTATTGCTAGACATTTCGACGAAGCTCGGCAGTTTTCATTTGTTTTAACGGTTTAGAGTTATACTCAACGTATGCTTCAAATCTTTCAGGAGCCTTAAATTCAAATTTCCGAGAGTAATAAATGAGCTTGCCTTACAAAAATCATTCAAATTACGATCACTTGAAAAAAATATTTTTTTTCGTTTTGGTGTAGATTTACGACAAACAAACGACTATCCACTTTACACTGAACTGGATGATTTTAATTTTTTCACAATTTTATGTTTTCATTTATCGCTTGTTTTTGAGCTATTTGTATCATGGGATTTTGTTTGTATATGTTCCAATTCAACATGTATCCCATCTCAAATAATACACGAAGTTCTGAATGTCAGATAAGGCTATCAGGGTAATAGAAAAAACGCAGAACAACAGATATTCATTCATTCAGGTGTTTTTGTCTATAAATTACCGGTAAAAATATGTTTGCCTAAGATCCCAAGTAGTGAGTGTACCTTGGATCTTAAGTAAAGTGAAAATTTAGGCCCGTTCTCCTATAACTTTTGAATAAGAAAAGGAAGGTGAAGATAGAAGTACCAGAGTTGCACGAAAGTAAAGATTCACGAAATGGTAGTCAGAAATGAAAACAAATTGAATAAAAATGACGATAGTCGGAATTAGGTGCAACTCTCTTGAGTACATTCTGTGGGATAAGGTTGGTTCAGCGAAAAGGCGAACAGAGGTTTCGTTTTAAGATAATTAATTGCTTGGTATAGACGTTTTGTTGGAACAGTTGTCGAGGTCTGTTAGTACACCTCTGATTTTTCGATAACGGATCAGTATTGTTGGAGAATGGCTTTTAGTATTCTCGGGTAAATGAAAATGGATTAGATCTAGGAAAAACATGATAAGACCTAGTATGTGACGTGTATCGAAACGAAATTTATACATTTCGAATCTAACTACAATTACAAGAGAGCAAAGTTCAATTTTTTCAGTTCATTATTTTTGACACTTGGAGACTGAATATAGGCAAGTTAACTAGATTCAATTCACTTTTCCCGAAAAAGGTGGGAATAGATTAGATATGGATGAATGTAAGTTAGATCTAGGCAATGGTGCATTAGATCAGACCTAGTTTACTTTCATTTACCTGAGATTTCTCTATTTGCACGGGTTGCTCATATGAGTTGATACGCTGTCAGTGGAAAAATGGACTCTTCTCGACGTGTTCAAATCAATAAATTTCTACGTCATGATACGTAGAATATAGTCCTCGTCTTGATATAATTCCCACGCTTTCTCCCCCTTCTCTCGCTCCTCTATCTCTCTCTCTCTCTATCTCTCTCTCTCTCTTTCTCTCTCCCCCTTCTCTCGCTCTTCTATCTCTCTCTCTCTCTTTCTTTCTCTCTCTCTCTCTCTCTCTCTCTCTCTCTCTCTCTCTCTCAAAACAATTCCAGATCATGCTGGGAAGAACCTACACGGTCTCCGGCCTTGGAAAATCTCTCTCAAGCACATTGCTGACGTCATGTGGAGCCGCACCGTCTACATGGACTGTACAAAACGCAGGTACTCCAATTGTCCTCGAGAATCGACAAAGTCTAGGGAAATTCTGGCCAGTTCTGGTAAATATCAAGAGTTAGACTCATTTGAAAATTATAGGTTTGCCTGATTCAAAACAAATCACTAAATCTGGCCAGGATTTACCTGGACCTTGTCGATTTTTCAATTTCCAGAGTAGGTCAATACTGTTTAATAGTTAAGGTGTGCATCACCACAAGGAACGAGATGATATGAGCCGATACCTTGGAATCACCAGATCGAACAAGGCGAAGGCGAACAGAAACACTCATGTGAATGAGAAAATGTTCAGAAAGGTAATCATTTTCTTTTACAGTAAGCAATATTTATGTGGCCAATATCAAAAACTAAAAAAACTGCCGCGTAGCAGCGCGCTGATGAATTGAATTATAAAATTGATGCGCATCTCGGCGCCAACGGGACCTAGCAGTATAAAATTTCGACTAATGCAAGGACAGTCGTGTTGAGGACACGCTGTGAATGCAGACTACAGATTGAGAGACAGAAAATTACTATCGACTGCAGACTGCAGATTGAGAGACGAGCTTCCTTACTCCCATCTTTCTCTAACTGATGGAGAATTTGCAGATGAGAGGAAGGAAAACAGTCCTCATCGACCTTCCCGACGACAAAGACGACTCCAAAACCGCTGGAATGACCCCACAAGAAATGAGGATTGAGTTACTGAAAAGAGGAGTCAATCCGTACAAAGATGCACAGCCAAGAGTGTGGAACGAAGCTCAGATCACGTTTCAGTCCATTTGTGAGTTTCATGCCATGGTGGTGGGACCACGCCGTGCTAAAAAGACGGGAGTGAGGAATTTGACACAGAATAAAATGGTTCATTTCACAGTGTACTTGGGTATCCAAGAGTTAGTTCTTCACAAAAGTTGTTCTCCCAACCAAACCTAAGCTTATTATAAAAGGAAATTACTGTTGGCTGCAGATTGCAGATTGAGATTAATACATGACGTCATGAACGCGGGTTTTCACAATGTGTCAAATTCCTCACTCCCGTCTTTCTAGGACTTCGTGGTGGGACCGGGAACAACACCATTAATTGGTGAAGCCTTTTGAAAGATGGAAATGCTTTATTTTGGCTATTCGCCAAAGATTTTACTAGTTTAAGAGAATTTTGTCACACCTGCTGAAAGAGATCGGATCAAAATAGATAGATTCTGTTTGCGCGGTGATGCCAATCCTGCCGCGCGATGCTGCGCGGCTCGTGTTCAAATGAGTGTTGATAATTTTCGGTCATTTTAGTTTCGGAAATCAGACGGACTCAACTTTTAAAGACTACTAGTCTCGAATATTTATTGAAAATGAGAATTTAAAGTGGAGTTATCCAACACACATATCTTTCTCTACCTGTAAAAAAGTCTGACCTCCGTAAATCGGTTACTTAGTTACCGTAGCAGTTTCGCTTTGAAATACATGAACGATTAAGTAATGCGCCTTCAATTTCAATAGACTGAAAGTAAGAATAATAACTTGAATCCACAAAGATCTAACTGTTCGTTGTGAGAGCCACGACCCTACCTTACTAATTTTACAAAAATGCGACTGCCGCGAGTTTGAAATCGGTCAGACTTTTCGCTAGATATGTGCAACAGAATCCAATGAAATCCAAATGTTGTTGAATTATTCACCACTGAAAAAAGTGGTTCCGCGCAGCAGCGCGCGGTTGGGTTAAATAAGATTCATATCTCCTCGCCGGAAAAACCTCACTTATGATCATTTCGATCCGAAGCCTATGAGTTCAGACAAGTCAGAGGAAAAATAAATAGTCTTTGAAGGAAAGGAAATCACACTAAATGCTGAATTTCAGACGGAATCGCCGACCCATACATTCCTCCAGAGAACCCGATTCCTCTAACGTCAGTAGGAAAAGAAAAGTTGGATGAAGTTAAGGTATGCATCCAGAAAACTTGAAAAAATCAAGATTATAAAAGTGAAATTTCCACAATTGGAAAGCTAATCATTTCAAAAATTGAGAAATGTAAAACTTTTAAGTATAAAATATTTATTATTTTAAAAGATGAATTGTTAACAACTTCAAAGAAGGTGAATTTCAATAAATTCGAAGAATCTAATTTTAACAAATGAAAGCTTTGAATTTCTAAAAAAAAATTGAATTTTGATGAAATTTTCGAAAAGGTAAATTTTTCAATTTGAAAAAAGTTTATTTTTCATAAAGTTTTGAGAAATTCAAAAAAAAAAGTAAAATCAAAAAAATTTTTCCAGCAACGAGTCCAACACAAGTTCTACAACTGGAGAATGGGAGCCTCTAGAATCAGAAAGAAGGAGGGATTCGAGAAGTTTGACGTGAAAGAATTTGCAAACAAAGCCGAAGACATTTACATCGAAGCTCACAAGGCTCTACAGTCTCGTGATAAAAATGGAATGCACAAATTCATCACAGAACATGCGTTTGCAGTGAGTTTTCCTTGAAGAATGGGCTAATTTTGGTCATGATGAGCGTTTTCTCGCATGATTCTCATCTGACCTCAAGTTTTGTTCAAATTGAGACGAAAAGTTGTGTTTTTACCATTTTTTCCTTTCCAAATTTAAAAATGGCGCTTCTCTCGACCGAGAGGCCACCAAAATATGGTGGTAGAAAGCTCACGAAGCACTAAAGGCATTCACACCGCGACAAACGCAGTTGAAAAGTGTAAGCAAAGAAAATCTAGTAGATCAAATTTCAGTTATTGTAGTTCAAAAATTTTACATTTTCCTACTTTTTCATCCCAGATTCACAAATCGCAACGTAAAAACTTTTGAATTAGGTAAAACTATCGTTGGGAACCGTTCGCAACGTTCATTATGTCAAGTGAACCATTCAAAACACTTAAAATGAAGGCGGAGGTCGGCAAAGCGGTTGCTAAGCGGTTATATTCTCTTATGCCTTTGCCGAGATGTGCAGAATATCACTTACAGTCGTTACTGTTCGTCTGAAAGCATCAAAAAGTTGTTTATTGTCGTTTATTTCAACTATTAAAAGTCGTTTAAAAGTCGGAGTCGTTTATTTCAACTATTAAAAACTTTTTTTTGAGACTTCCATTGTTCCCATATTTGGGAAGAATCATGATAAATATATAAAAGTCAATCCAGAATGCGTTCAACAACACTTTCTTTCAGAAAATGTGGCCAGATGTTGAAAACGGATCGGTCGTTTTCGAATTCGTCAAGTCTCTTGAGCCACACAAGGTTGGTTGGGATATTATACTCAAGGAATTATGGTTGTCTTACAGGTAGTATCCGTTCGTTGCTTTGAAAATCCACCCAAAAGTGGCAACGACATTGCACAGATAACAGTGAGAATGCACTCGCGGCAGGTAAATTTTGATCAAATCTATTGATTTTGGCAGAAAAAAAGTTTTCTGAGTTTCAATTTTAACTCTGAAGTTACAAAAGTTGATTTTGACGTTAGAACTTCGATAATAAAAGTTATCAAGAAGAAATTCAACTGATCAAACAGTCAGAAACCCGAAATAATCACAGATCAGTTGATTAGAATAAATCGAATGAAATGATTCAAGGTTTTTGAGAGTCGTTGAATCTCAAAAGAGTAGGATCTTTCAGAAAATATAACTGAAAATGACTAGAGTTCGGAATGAAAAACAAAATTTAATCAGAATAAAATAAAAATTTTCCCTGAAACATTTTTTAACATGTTTGTTCAGAAGTTGGCCATTTACGACCGTTTCGGACGATTACTGTATGGATCGGAAGAAGAGCCTAAAGATGTAGGTTTTTAATTTCGTAGTCGAGAGTGATCGATCTGAAGCCTTGTGTAGCGCTGAACCTACTTACTATTCACTGTGCCGAGAGAGAGAGAGAGAGAGAGAGAGAGAGAGAGAGAGAGAGAGAGAGCGAGAGAGATAGGCAGACAGAGAGAGAGAGAGAGAGAGAGAGAAAGAGAGAAAGAGATGGAGAGAGAGAGAGAGAGAAAGAGAGAAAGAGATGGAGAGAGAGAGAGAGAGAGAGAGAGAGAAAGAGAGAGATAGCAGACCTTGCCTCTGAAAAGCACTGCTTTTTTCAGGTAAAAAGTCTGAATATGTGATTTTGTAATGAAAAAGGGGCTCTGAGCGTAGCGAGGACTATCTGCTTGTTCCAACTGATCAGTAAGATCGTTGTTTTTTGTAACCACAGCACATCTTAATGTAACTTTTCAGGTTCTGGAATATGTCGTCTTCGAAAACCATATCGCTGTGGTCGATGGACAATGGAGACTTCACGGAAAGATTTATCCTCAATGGTTGGAGCCAAAAGAAGGAGCACTGCAAACGAAGCTGTTGGGTCCTGCAGATGGTTAGTATTGATGTTTTGAAAAGAAAAAAACTAGAAATTCCCTTTTTTTCTGGAATTGAAGGAAAATCACGAAGTTAAGATTTTCGCCTAACGAAAAGCTTCATTGAACCTATAGAATAAGCTTTTGAGTTTTGAAAATTTTCATTTTTGAAGAAAAACACTGGAAATTATTCATTTATTCTTGAAACGTAGAAAATTTGACTTTAAAATGTCACAAAAAAGTTTTGAAAATTTAGTTTATGACTAACCCAAGTCAAAATCCAACTGAAAAATTATCGATTTTCAGAAGCGGTGCGTTCCGCGTCTGCGGTCAGCTTACCCCTGCGAACCACCGAGAAAATTGAAGACGAGAAGAAAGAAAAGAAGGAAAACGACGAGTAAAAGGCTTTTTTTTGTTCTGATCCAATCAAAAACTGCTCATTCATAGAGAATTTTTTTTTCTTTGCACTAGAGCTAGCAGTAAATGTAGTTTAGGCGAAATCTTTATGTGTTATGACCTCAGAATGCTGTTATTTACTTTGTTTCATTGTTTTCCCATAAATTTCTGATTTATTTTATTTTTTTCTGATGATTTTGGTTCAGTCCAAGACTTTACCTTGCTTTTTGTATTCTATTCCTAATCGATTGTTGATTTTATACAGTATGTCTACCGCTACCGAGCCAAAGAAGGAGGTCGCCAAGACTGACAAGAAGAAGAAGGACCTCGAAGAAGAGGAGTTTGAAGAGTTCCCAGTTCAGGTTATTTTTGATATAGTTCGAATTCATTTTTCCACGTAGTAAAGGTAGAAAAGTGAACAAATCGCGCAAAAATATCGTTTGGAATAGATGAAGTTCAAAAGTATACGAACGGTTTTGAGTTTGTGCATGAAAGACAATTCTTGACCTGGAAGTTTTCACAATTCCATTTATGAACAAAATTTCTCGAAACAATATTATCCAGAGTCGATAAAGTTCGGAATGAAGGTTTTTTTTAGGAGTTCTGTAACATTTGATTGAAAAGTTTGAAAAATTATAATGTGCGACTTGGAATTTTTTCGATTTGCCGAATATTTACATTGATCAAAGTTTAGGTCTTGTACTCTATCTTTATTTGAACGGAAAGTTCAGAAATTAAGATGGTCGAATTTATCACTCATTTAGAGAATTTTTTCTCGTATTACAGAAGTCATACCCGATTTACCTAATCTCTCCCTCGATTTAATTCCTGAACAAATTTTCATTGAAAGTATGGCCTGGAGTCGACAATGTTCAAAAGTGTACGAACTTTTCTCTATAGAGTATATTCTGGAAGGTTTTGACGTGTAAGGGTTCTCCTAATTGGTGAAAATTATAATTAACGACTTGGAATTCATACTTGTTTCGACGAAAGTTCTTTTTTTTTGAATTAAAGACTTTGAATTCATCCTTGGTTTGACGAGTTTTTTTTTAAATTTACCGAAATTCATTCTCTTTATCAATCTGATAACAATGATGTGCGTTGTTTGTTACGGTTTTAACACAAGAATGTGTTCATTACTAAAACTTGAGAAATGCAGATTTTGTGAACTTTCAAACAAGAAAAACTACAAATTTTCAGTTAAAAATTAAAATTTTCATTTAAAAAAAAGATACTTTTCAGCAATGGGCCGAACGCGGTCAGGACGCTGATGACGAAGAAGGAAACGTCTGGGAAGACAACTGGGACGATGAGACCCATGAGAGCGAGTTCTCCAAGCAACTCAAGTAAGTTTTAAGTGCAAAGAGTACCTTAACTTTAAGCCTTAAAAATCAAGTTGAAATTAGGTAATTTTCGAGATTTCTAAAGAAAATACATTCACTTTCGATAGATGTGTTCTTTTTTGCATAAATTCCGAGAATATGCATTGTTTTCTCTGTTGTTTCAACGAATTTCCAGTGAAGAGCATATTACTTTTGTAATTTAATTGTACTTTCTTCAAATCGAGGATTTTAGAAAGCTACAAAAATGTTATGAAGGGGGTCACCTAACCACAGTTTTTGTAATGTTTCACTGACAATCAAAGAAAAAACCTTTTTTTCTCTCAAAAAAGTTTGAAACGACATGAAAGGTAGTTGATGAAAACGTTTTTCGATTTTTCAAAACAAGCAGGTAGTCCTCGCTACGCTCAGAGCCGTTTTTCATTACAAAAACAAATATTCAGACCTTTTTATTGAAAAAAATAAGTAGTTTTCACTCCCTGTTCGCTTTCACACTCCCTGTGCAATTCAAGTACGGCAAAAAATAATGCAAGTCGGGCTAGAACCAATGCAACAGCTTGTGGGCCCCCAGTGGTCACGCGAAAACCGCTCGCAAAAAAGTGCAGCGGTGACCGAGTGGTTAACGCGTCCGATCCTTATTCGCGAGTTCGAATCCCGTCAACTACCCAGCCATTTTTGCACAACCCTTCCCCCCATAACCAAAACCAAAAAGGACCACCCAAAAATTTGCCTCACGAAAAAAAGGGCGGGGCAAAGTGGGCGGAGGATTTGTCAATTAATAATATGATCTTTCATTTTAAGGGAAGAGCTCGCCAAGAGCGGCCACAACGTCGCCTAATCTGCTGTTTCTTCAATGCATTCAACGTATTTTTGTCTATTCTCGTTCATTCAATAAATTATTCTTTCTTGTTTGGTGTTTTTACTCGATGATTGATTGACTCTTCGCAGCTTTTATCTGAAAAACGACTTTATTCGAATATTTCAGAAGAATTTAGCAAATGTTATGCGCAGTCGCAGTCTGATCACCTGCATAAGAAATGCCTCGGTTTCGGCGTCCAAGGTGATTTTTTAAATTTCCGAACAATTGCAAAAATGTGGTCTAGAACTTCTAGAAAAAATAAGTTGAAGTAATTTAGAAAAAGTCTGCTCTTTTTCGTTTATAAAAAAAACTTTTTTTCATTTCTTAATGTTGATCATGTCCGACTAACTAATTGGGGTAGTATCAAAAAAGATTTAGATTGAAAATTTGAATATTTTATGAAAAAAAACCCCTTTCCAAAAATGTTGATTTAGCCATTCCAAAATATTTAAAATGCAATTTTTGTTTTTCAATAACTGTAAAGTTCTCCTTACATTTTTTTTGTGTTTACATTCTCAAGAAAATGATCATCTAGTAATCTAGTACAATGATTGTTACTCAAAAGTCAAAGTCCTCCCGGCCAGTTACATCGGTTTGGAGTAGCAATACATCACCTTTCAGAACCCTCAGAAAATTCGGAATGTCGGAATTGTGGCGCACGTGGACGCAGGCAAAACTACAGTAACCGAGAGACTACTGTACCTCGCGGGGCTGACGAAAAACGTGGGAAACGTGGACTCGGGCGACACCGTCACCGACTTTTTGGAGTTGGAGAAAGAACGTGGCATCACCATTCAGTCGGCTAGCGTGGCAATCGCATGGAAGAACCATTGGATTAATCTGATCGACACTCCGGGACACGTGGATTTTACCAGTGAGATTTTTCAAAATTGAAAATTGAAAGAACGCTGGATCGGTTCCTGCCCGTGACTGATGTTTTTTGCTTTTTTTCAAACAAGGTCCTTTTTTTATTTTTTGATAGAAATAAGAAAAATTGATAAGCGTCTAAATTTTGTGCTTTAAAGACGAAGAATTACTGAATTCCTGAAAAAAAGACAAATTTGAAGGACGCTGGATCGGCTCCTGCCCGTGACTGATGTTTTTGCTTTTTCAAACAAGGTCCTTTTTTTAATTTTTGATAGAAATAAGAAAAATTGATAAGCGTCTAAATTTTTTGCTTTAAAGGCGAAGAATTACTGAATTTTTGAAAAAAAAATTAGAAGGAAGTTGGATCGGTTCATGCCCGTGACTGATGTTTTCGTTTTTTTCGAACAAAGTTTTTCAAAAAATGTTTTTGTTTCACAAATTAAAATTGAGTTAATGTTGAATTAATTTGGAAATAATTTAGAAAAAATCTCTTGATAAGTTCCATTTAATTGTTTTTAGTCCGTCCATCGGCTTCGCAATTCTCGTCGCACATAGCTTCCTCTACCTGTAAAAAAAATCTGGCCTCCGTAAATCGGTTACTTATTACTGTAGCAGTTTCGCCTTGAAACACAAGAACGATTAAGTGATGCGCCTTTAATTTCAATAAACTGTAAGTAAGAATAATAAATTAAATCCACAAAGATCTAACTGTTCGTTGTGAGAGTTACCGTACTCATTCTGCAAAATTGAGATTAGAGCGCGTTTGAAAACGGCCATGCTTCTAGCGATATATGTGCGTCGCACAGTTCTATACGATAATCATCATCAGTGTCCGACCCGGCGCGGTTTCTCCCTAAACTTCATATCATTCTCGTTTCAGTGGAGGTGGAAAGATGTGTTCGAGTGCTGGACGGAGTGGTGACGGTTATCGATGGGTCTGCTGGTGTCCAAGCCCAAACGTTGACTGTATGGAGACAAGCATCCAAGTACAACCTCCCAGCGACCTTTTTTGTGAACAAATTGGACAAGCCAGGAGGATCGTTTGAGAGGTCGATCGACTCGATCCAACAGAAACTCGGCATTCAAGGTATGGTTTTTAATTATTGGAACGATTTTGCTAAATCTCTCTTAATATAATAACTTTATTCATGTAGAAAAAATAAAGTTTATAAGCTCCATGACGACCAGCAATAGCCAAGAATGGACTGGTGATATTGGGGTTAAGAGAAATGCACCATGGTCTACGTTGAGATTTACTCAACTTCAAGTGTCTATCTAAGTTTGGATAATAAGTTAGTTTCAACAAGATTTTTGCGAGAGTTAATAAAATACGATAAGTTCTTTCACGAAAGCTCTCTCTCTATGTCTGTCTCTCTCTCTCTCAATCATTCCACACAAAAATTGAGAGTAGAATTATTTGTAGCTTTTCGATAGCAACACAGTTTCATTGAAACGATCCTATTTCGATTGGTTCTTTTCCCCAACTGTTCTTCTTAGTTTTGTTTTAATTTTTAAAAAGGCAAGAATAGTGAATTTAGATTCTCGTAGTCGCAACCCGTTTTTTCAATTTGGAAGAAATGTGGCAACTTTAAAAAAAACTGATTTCAGCTATTCCCACTTGTATCCCGTTGATGGAGAACGGACGGATGGGCGGTGTGATTGACTTGATCTACGGAAAATTTATCGATTTTTCGAAGACAGACACTTGGATCGATATTGAGGTGTGTTTTACAACCATAACTAAGAAAATAATTGAAATCGATGGTATTTGAAATAGTCTCTGGATTTTCTCTGAAACAGACAAGAAATAGACTGACTTTGAGAGTTTTTTCACCAATTATCGAGGTTAAAATTGAAAAACTCGCAAAATTTGTCTATATGAGAAGTTCATTATGTGTCCTGCTTAACCGATCTGGAGGTCCAAACTCCGGGTGTGAATTACGCTGAAGGTCGAATTTTTCAGAAAAACACCAAAAGCTTTGAAGCTCTGAGCGAGGGTCGATCAGAGTTGTGCTACTCAATATCTGACCTGGATGAATCTTTCATGGTGAAATTCATGGACGAACACAATGGAGACCATGAACGAATAGACCGGAGCATGATTCTGAAGACCTTGGCAGGTATGCTTTAGTAAAGGGGGCGTGGCCAACGAATTAGGAAAAGGGTGTTGCATTTTGTACTGAAATTTGAAGTTGAGTGACCAACGAATTAGTTAGGGGGTGCGCCCTATGCAAAGAACCTTACATTTTGTACTGATATTTGCGCTCTGAAGATTAGAATGTGTGAGAAGTAGGTGGGTAGAGCCTAGAGGCGTGGCCAACCAATCACTGATAAAGTGTATTCTTTGCAAAAACCCACCATACACCTGGGCTGAAATTTGCGCTATGACATTGAAAATGTAGAGAAAGTGAGTGGGCGGAGCTTCAGTGCAAGAAATCACTGAAAAGGGCGTGGTCAACGAGTAACCAGCCTCCTGAACGTACCTCC
This sequence comes from Caenorhabditis parvicauda, assembly GCA_963978915.1. Taxonomy (NCBI): domain Eukaryota; kingdom Metazoa; phylum Nematoda; class Chromadorea; order Rhabditida; family Rhabditidae; genus Caenorhabditis; species Caenorhabditis parvicauda. Next base: position 2,648,405 of record OZ022252.1, read on the forward strand.
ATAGTGACCTTGACTAACGCTTCTCAAAATGAAAGTTTTAGATCTGACACACAGCCGAAAAGCGGCTACAGTATCCTGTGGCTCGGCCCTACGGTCCTCAGCCTGCACATCTAGCGTTCTGGACACCATAGTAGATTTTCTACCATCACCATTGGAAAAACACCCGAAAATGGCGTCGGCTTTCGATAACAACTTTTCTGGATATATTTTCAAGGTTTTTTTCCTGATATTTACTGTTTGAAAAAATGGGCGGAGCGTTATACGGCAAATGTCGCATGAAAATATTCAAAATTAGATTTATTCTTATTGGAACAAATGGAAAAATGGTGTCGATCACGCCCTCTCTGCAATCGCCGCATGAAATTTCTTGAAGATTATTCATTTCTAAAGTGTCACTGTGGAATAGAGGAATGAAAACTGACTTTAATTATCACTTATCTGGTTCTAGGGTCTATTTTATGCACACCCATAGAAGTTTGGGCGTGTCGACTCCGCCCATCTGCAATTGCGGCATGAGATTTTCGCAGATGACGCATAAAACTCAGGAAAACTGAACTAAAGGATTTCTTATTCAATTTTTCTCAAAAGTTTAACGAGGAAAGTAGGTGTGTCGACTCCGTTCCTCTGCAATTGCCGCATGAAATTTCTTGCATACGACTCACGAAAGTTATGAAAACTGAACTAAAGGCATTCTTATTCAATTTTTCTCAAAAATTTAACGGAGAAAGTGGGCGTGTCGACTCAACCCCTCTGCAATTGCCGCATGAAATTTCTTGCATACGACTCACGAAAGTTATGAAAACTGAACTAAAGGAGTTCTTATTCAATTTTTCTCTATAATGAGACGGGAAAAGTGGGCGTGTCGACCCTCTGCAATCGCCGCATGAAATTTCTTGCAGACGACCCATGATAAACGCAAAGGCCGCATGAACTTTGTGCGGCTCTACTCTGGCGAGCTGAAATCGGGATCAAGCGTGTACAACGTGAACTGTGATCGACCCGAAGGACCCCTTACCGTACACCATGCAACTGCAAATGAACTGCAAAAATTGGCAGCCGGCGAAAGTGTCACGAGCGGGAATATTGCAGTGATCACAGGACTGCAACATTCATCGACTGGAGATACGCTTTTTGCTAGGTTTTTTTTCATTTTTTATTGAAAATCTACAAATATAACTCAATTTAAGCCCACCATCGTGGTTTTTAATTGAAAAACGTATTCTTGACGTTAATTAGCTGAAAATATACAAAATATACGATTTTCTGAGCTGAAAAAATCATTAGTTCACATAATATTCCAGATTTATAGATTTTTCCAGGGTTCAGTTTTTCAGGCGGCGCCTGCAGGCGGCCACGATTTTGGCCGCCGGAAACGGCCGCGCGGCCAAATTTTTTTCACCGTGATAATGATTCCTTCTAACTCTAATAACTCTAAATTGATCACAGAAAACGTTTTAAAGCCCATTTTCATCAGCCCGGCCGATTCGGGCCACGGCCGGCCGCAGCCTGGATGCTCGCGGCCACGGCCGGCCGCGGCCGGCCCCAGGCTGCCGGTTGGCCGCGAAAAATATTTTTGCCAGAATGTGAATTAAACATGTCATAATACCGTTAATCAACACTTAATTCAGATTTGACAGCTTTTCAGATCATATTTTGCTTTTTTTTAGTCGTTGATTTTTCGAAAAAAAATTTTTTTTCTCTTATGGAATTATGTACAATTTTTTCGTAAATTAGCTTCTATTTGTCTATTTCAACGATTTAATTGCTGAGTCAGCTTTTTAAGCGCCTCCTAAATGATGTAAATCACGCCCGGCCGCCGCGGCCGGGGGCGGCCGTAGCTTCAATTTACTGGCCGACAGTGATAAAAATGTGTTTTTCTTAGTTTTCCAACATGATTGAGTCTGATTCCATCAAAAATTCCAAGTAGCATTGCACGTAGAGCTTCGCGACCGACCCCGGCCACCCCGGCCGGGCCGGCCGGGACGGCCGGAGACGGCTAGAGCTTCAATTTACTTTTCGAAAGTGATGAAAATACTTTTACCTACGTTTTCCTATATGACGGAATCTTATTTCATACAGATTTCGAATTATTTTTGCATGTAGATTGTGGCGGCTGGTTCCGGCCACCCCGGCCGGAGCGGCCGGGGCGGCCGCGACAGTGTAAGAAGCTCCGAGGAGGTCGCAGGACCAAAAAAGTTGATTAACTTTCTTCCTTGAACATAAGAGATACACTATACACCAATAAAGTTGATGATTCCCATTCCTATGCCCAAAAGACCGTTTCGACCACACTCAATTTTTTTGATCTACCCCGAAAATAGCACAACCTACAGTAACAAAAATTATTATTTTTTTCAGAGAATTTCATTTTTAGATATTTTACTTCTCTTCTCGTTTCAGTTCACTCTTGTTTGTAGTTTTTACCAATTGAATAATCATATCAGTCAAATTCGTGGCTCTTGAAGGTCGTATATCACCCTTGGCCGTCCCGGCCGGAGTGGCCGGGATCGGCCGCAGCGGTCTACGTACAAAACTACTTCGAATTTTTTATGGAATCGGTCTTAGTCATGTTGGAAAACTAAGAAAAAAACATTTTCATTGCTTTCAAAAAGTAAATTGAAGCTCTAGCCGCCTCCGGCCGTCCCGGCCGGGGTGGCCGGGGTCGGCCGCGGAGCTCTACGTGCAATACTACTTGGAATTTTTGATGGAATCAGACTTATTCGTGTTCGAAAACCAAGAAAAAAACATTTCTATCACTGTCGGTCAGTAAATTGAAGCTACGGCCGCCCCCGGCCGGCCCGGCCGTGCCGGCCGCGGCGGCCGGGCGTGATTTACAACTTTTGAGAGCCATTCAAAAGACTTATATGACTATTAAATTGATAGATTAGACAAACTAGAGCTATTTCACAAGAAAAAAAGTAAAATTCCTGACAAGTCAAAAAAAATTGACTTTTACAAATCGAAAAATAAAAAAGTATAAAAATTGACCCAAAAAGCTGTCGAATTAAGTGAGGTGTTCATAAACGGTATCCTGATATGTTTGATTCACATTCTGGCCAAAATTTTTTTCGCGGCCAACCGGCAGCCTGGGGCCGGCCGTGGCCGCAAGTATCCCGGCCGCCGGCCAAATTTTAGAAAAACGTGGGAACATGATTTATTTGATGTTCTAGCTACTAAAATCTGAAAAACAAAGACACTACGGTCTGGCCGCGTGATCGATATCATTTGGCCGCAGGCGGCCGGCGGCCGGTAAAACCGGAACCCTGGATTTTTCGACAATATTTTCATTGAAAAAATAATGGTATCAAGCGTATTCATAACGATTTGATGATAATTCTTTCGATTATCGAAGTCTTTATGAAACATGAAAAAATTTTTCAAAATTTAATCTTTTGTTTAAACAATGAATATTCTTATAAGCGTAGAATCACTTCCAAAATCTGAGATTTGATTTTTTTAAATTATTTTTTATTAGAAAAGAGAATTGAAACTTTTTTGAAGATTCAATTTTTGATTTGAATATTTTGAGCGTATAATAATTCTTCAGAACGTGATTTTTCAAAAAGTAAAGTAAATAAGAAAATTAATTTTGAAGTTTATTTCTCAGAATTCAGAAAATCATTTTCAAAAATAAAAAAATATTTTTTTTTCAGTAAAGAAACGTCACATTTGCTGTACGAGAACGTTCGGAAGGTCGACCCAAAAGGTTTCTCAGATGAAGGAGTGAACGTCGATAACGAAGCGAGGACAGTCGAGTTTACTAGTTAGTTTTTTTATTTCCGATCTAGGTGACGTTGAGTTGGATTAGTCCTAAATTTGACCTACTCTCGTTTGAGAGAAGGAGTTGCTTGAGACTTTTTGTCCTACCCTGGTAACATTGAGTTGGATTAGTCATAAAAAATTGACCTGTTCTCGTTTGAGAAGAAGATACTTGATACTTTGTCCGATATTGGTGAGGTTGAGTTGGATTAGTCGTAAATTTGACCTACTCTTGTTTGAGAGAAGAAGTTGCTTGAGACTTGTTGTCCGATTTTGGTGATGTTGACGTGGATTAGTCATAAATTCAAACCTAAAATATCCATTTCCCTCATTATGAAGCGAATTCTCACCGACGGATCAGTTTTTCTGTCCGATCATGGTGATGTTGACATGGATCAGTCATATAAAAATTGAAATTTCAGAAGTCGAAGCACCAGAATCCGTCTACTTCTGCTGCATAGAACCTCCATCAACGCGGAAAATGACAGAATTCTGGAAGGCACTGAGAGAAATCGAAAAAGAAGATCCATCGATCAGGGTCAGAGAAGATAGAGAAACAGGACAAACAGTCGTGGAGTCCCAGGTTTTTTTTTGAAATTTGACCTTAACCTAACGCACTTTGGTTAATTTACCTAAAAAATGTAAACAGCAGAGTGTCCGCAGTGTTTTTCCTAAAAATCGGAATTCCCTTTTTCGAAACGTACTTGTGCTTAGAAGCTTACCTAAGCCTAATTAAGATTAAGACCATTTTAGCCATGCTTAAGCCTAAATGCACGGCATTGCCGGCACTGATGCCAAACCACTCTGCTGTTTACATTTTCCCGTAGAAATGAGAAAGAAGTGAAAGTAATAACATGGGACTTATACCAAAGCATGGGGGGTCTGCCTAGTCCCATAGGTTTTCAAATATGGTGAAGACGATGGAACTGCTCTCAAAAGTTGCTTCACCGACCTCGTTTAGGAGTTATGGCCAAAAATAAAATTCACATGCAATTTTCAGAGAAGTGCATGTTAATTCTATTTTTGGCCATAACTCCTAAACAAGGTCGGTGAAGCAACTTCTGTGAGCAGTCCCATCGTCTTCACCATATTTTAAAACCTATGAGACTACTCAGACTTCATAGTTTCTCCGGACTTTGGTATAAGCCCCATGTCGGAAATCACCTCAAATAAGCTTGAAAATTTGGATGACTATTGGGTTTGAATTGTACCTTAACCTAACGTGCTTTGGTTAGTTTACCTAGAATTAGGGAGAGACTAGCCGTAGACGCCATAATCTGCCGGCCCTCACGGCATCATATTCGCTTGATTAAATGCTTAATTTCGGTATCCAAGACTTGGTTCTTCACAAAAGTTGTTCTCCCAACCTTACCTAAGCTTATTATAAAAGGAAACCACTTTTGGTTGCAGATTGTGAATTGAGAAAAATTCATAATGCAGGCGTGAGGGTCGGCAGTTTATGGCGTCTCCCACGGACTTATCAGGGAGAAGTAGGAATGAAAAAAATTGACTCATATCTTACTACTCAAATTAATTTATCTTGAGATGAAATTGACCTCAAAAAATGAGGGCAAAGTAAGAATAAAAAATTCAGAAGCAAAATGACTTGAAATTGACTTTAATCTTACTACTTAAATGAAGTTTGAATCTGGTGCGAAATTGACCTTAACCGAACACTCGTAACATGGTCAATTTAGGGTGAGCTCCATATGGAAGTGATCAAAGATCGGCTGGTCCGAGGTTACGGTCTAGACGTCTTCGTGGGACCCCTACAGGTCTGATTTTCTTCCAAACATTGTCAGAATGTCTAGATTCTTCGACATTTCTGTGGAGATATCTTCAAAATCGATGTTTTCCTGTTTGAAATTGAGTTTTTTGTTTTACAGAATTGGAAAAATTTTTTTTGAATTTGCCGCGAAAAGTATTCAAAAACATTGGATGTTTCTCCCATTTCTTTGATTTTATCAAAATTTGAAGAAAAAAATACCGTTTACAGATAGCCTATAAGGAAGTCCTTACGAAGAATGTTGAACAGGATACTAGAGTCGATGGAGCTCCAGACGACAAATCAAGAACACAATTCGCACAACTCAGTTTGAAACTGGAGAAAGCGGAGAATCCACCATCGGTTTGTTTTCACCTTGGAAGTTGAGGGTGGGCGGAGCCAACTACACATCTCCATGTGTATGAGAACAGCGGTATATAATGAGAGAGCAAGGTAGAGAGTGTTTTGTGTAGATTTACGGGGCTAATCGATATTCTATTCTTATTTTATCGTAGAACTTCTGATTGTTGTTCCTTTTTCCTATTTGTATAGCTTTTTGAGTATTCAGAATATTTTTTCAAATGTCCTGAATATATTTTATCCTTGAGATCATAAAATGATCGAACATTGCGATGGGAGGCGACCAATAAGCAGCGAGCACAAACCACGCCCCTTTGTAAATCCTACATCGTCGTTGATCAGATTACAGTTACTGTAGGTGAAAACCTTTTTTCTTAAACGTTTTTTTTCAAAATTCATGATACATGTCTAGTCACGAAAAAAAAGTTACATGATTTGCAATTTTTCAATAGCAAATTCGCTGGTTAAGATAGGAAAAATAGGACAGAAGAAAGAAAAATAGTGATGTGCGAACGCGCCCTGTAGCGAATTTTCGTTCAGTATAATATGCGTGCAACGCGTCTAATCGATAACGATCACCTGTAGTGTGTGCTAGCGTCAGGGATGTAGGCGAGACAGTGTGATACTGTTAGAGTGTGTTAGAGTCTGTAACTATAAGCATGTGAACCATACCGATCAATTATCGATTTTCCAAATTTCAGAAAGTCATCGTGGACCTGG